>JAVJGJ010000014.1:120844852-120860437 GCA_035590215.1 Microhierax caerulescens
CTATATAAGGAGCTATTGAACAATGAATAAACGAAGCTTGCTGATCACTCATATTGAATGGTCCTTGACTTCCCTCCATTGCTACAAGAATATTAGTGTTTGATTCTCCTTGTATCACTTCTCCCTCCTATTCTGTCTGGCCTCAGACACAGCTGAGAGTTACCTGTTTTCCAAAATACAATAGAGAGGGATCCTCCTAGCAGGAGGAATAGCATCTGTCAATCCCATCTCAAACAACAGAGTACATGAAAATCATTTCTGTCATGGGTGGGTTTATTTTAGCATTTGTTCATACACAGTGGCCCAAAGCTCCAGCACAACAGCCGCAGGCAGGGCATCATCTAGGAAGTGTGCTGGATTTCAGTATCCACTGCTCCACTGAATGACCAGATTTTGGCTGCAGTATCTTTCTGGCTGTATTTCAAGACCTGTTGTTCTTAATGGCTTTGGCAGATGGCTGTGTAAACTCAACGTCCCGTGATTATGATTCATCTCTGTGAATAATTTTGGTTATCAAGTTTGATTAGATCTCTGTGTGATTTTATACTATTCATATGTACACCGAATGCATTCAGAGCCAGGGCTGTGCTTACCCAAATACCTTCTTTTGTGCTAAAGAACAAAAAAGCACATATGAACATTTTCATTTTTTCATATTTAATATTAGGTTTCTTTTTTAACAGCTATTATGTTCTTGTTCAGTTATACGTCATAGTTGTTTTGGTTTCCTTGTGCACTTAATTATTTCCCATTTTTTCCCAGAAAGGTTTGTTGCAAGCATGTACATAAACTATTGCCTCATTTTGCCTTTGTGGCATCTGGCATTTTATATACTAACACATGACATGTTAACAAGTACCCAAAATTTAATGCATCTTCAAAACCATGTTGCAATTAAACAACACCTCAGAAGCACGCAAGCATGAATGTTTTGCTTTGGGAATGCCACCTGAAAGATGAGGTAACACGCTTGAGGGTCTCTTCTCAACCCTCTCAGCAAACACTGGGGCGTCGCTGTCGCTGGATCGTGCTCTCAAAATGCTTGTGGGTTCCCGTGCCCTGAGGTCCCTCAGGAGCACCTTCTGGTCAGCCTGAAGCACTGGGAAGGATCGCAGAGACCAGTGTGTTACCAGAGTGTAGTCTCCCACCCATGAGATGCAGCAAGTTTAAAATGTCCTTTACGGGCTTCTGAGTCACAGCAGCTCGTGACAGCCGGCCCACAGTGGGAGCGCCAGCCTGCTGCTGCTGCTGGTGCTGCTGGTGCTGCTGCTGCTGCTGCTGCTGCTGCTGGTGCTGCTGGTGCTGCTGCTACTGCTGCTGCTGGTGCTGCTGCTGCTGGTGCTGCTGCTGCTGCTGCTGGTGCTGCTGGTGCTGCTGCTGCTGCTGGTGCTGCTGCTGCTGCTGCTGCTGCTGCTGGTTCCCCTCTCTTGTAAATCTGTCTCAGGTTTTCAGCGCTACCTGTTAATGTGCATTTAGGGAAAGATGGGATTTGTTCCCTTCCTCTTTGCTTCCCACCAACTGACCTCCTTCGTGTCCAGTTTCGACTCTGATGCAACTTGTAGCCATCCCATTCTTGAAAAAAGCAGAAAAAGCAAAGAGTGCTCGCCTAGGAAGGAGCGTGTGCGCAGAAAATGCCCACAGCCGGCCGCACCGCTCCAGGAACTGGGGTGGGAGTCACGGCAGTGACAACTTCTGTGTCAGTCGCCACCGAACGGACGATCTGCTGCGGAAATGAAATCCCTCTGGAATCTTTCTGACAGCTTGTGTGCCCCACATCTACTTTCTGTGGAAACAGGAATATCAGCCACGCCATTGCAATCAGATTCCTCTTCAGATGATTACCTTCCTTCCCCGGTGCCCAATAATGATTGCAAATCTCTGTGGAGAGTTGCTTCACTCTGTCATGCAGGTTTCAGTCTCTCTAAGGAACTCCTGCACCGGACTACGCGGCGCTAAATGGGAAGGGGCCGTTGCTCCGATCGGGCATGACACGAAGCAAGAGAAAACCCCTCGGAGGGGACATTTTTAGCGATTTAAGGAGGACACTGCTGAGGACATTATTTGAATGCTTCTCTTTCTGGAGCAGGGAGCTGGCAGGCAAGTCCAGCAATGCCACGAACGGCTGTCGGCCCTGCCACCGGAGTGTGGGGGCTGCGGCAGCACGGGGGCCGCCTGCAGGGACCCCTGGGCTGGTGGCTGCCCGCAGAGACCCCTGGGCTGGTGGCTGCCCACAGAGAGACCCCTGGGCTGGTGGCTGCCCGCAGAGACCCCTGAACTGGTGGCTGCCCGCAGGGAGACCCCTGGGCTGGTGGCTGCCTGCAGGGAGACCCCTGGGCTGGTGGCTGCCCGCAGAGAGACCCCTGAACTGGTGGCTGCCCGCAGAGAGACCCCTGAACTGGTGGCTGCCCGCAGAGACCCCTGGGCTGGGGGGGTGAGGCTGGCTGGCGCTTTGGTGGGGTTGGTAAACAGCAAGTGGGAGCCAGGCACACGGGGATTTCTATTTTAGCTCTTTTCAGTGTTTTCATCCCATCAGGTGTGGCATGCAACCAGCGCGTTAGTCTCACAAATACAAGCTTTTTGCAAATTCTGCCAGGATGCAGCCGGGCCTGCTGAGCTGGAAAACAGGAGGAGAAGGCTCGTGCTCTGAGATCCAGGCAAAGCTGGTGCAGCCACAGCACGCATGAGGGCAGGCTGCCATGTGAAAGGATGCACGCGAGAGGTTTTATCTGAGGAACTCCAGCACAGCTGGCCATGTCCCTTTCCACCCAGGTCTATTGTAATGCAGTAAGTTCAGGCTATCAAAGGAAAGCTGTCTGCATGGGAGTGTTAGCTGACAGAAGAACTTTGTGAAAATTCAGTCTGGTTGGGGCAGGACAGGGACTATGCATAGGAACAACATTTTTCCGTCAGATTTATTAATTTAATATATGTTATAAGGCAAGAAGCAATTTACAGGCACCAGCAAGGGTTCAGTTGCTTTCTTACATATCACTTAAAGCCCTACTTTAAAAGAAAAGCAATCCTTTAATGGAGATAATGTTATAAACTTTTAAGGATGCACTAAGCTTTGTAACAGGTTGAACATTCAGAATTAATGCTCTAAAGTAATACAATAAGATCTTTGTTAATTACAGAAAATCACAGGAAGAACATCCAGCAGACTTTGACTTTTGCTCATGACTTCACTGCTCTTGACTTGTCTCTAACTGCCTCGCACAAAGCAGGCTTTCCCTGTGCCAGGCTTGGGGAGGTGGTTCCCAGAGAGGGAAGGGTTCTCTGCGCGGAAGACTTACGTGTTGCAGAAGGGGGTGTTGGGGGGGGATGTATGTGTTTATGAGCCTTTGGAAGTGGATTTCCTCTGCAGAGAAGGAAATCTTACTTAGAGTTGGTGAGATTTGCACCTGAGTTTAGGAGATGTTCAGCCAGAGGAAATGGAGTTTTCCAAAGTTCTACTTACCATAGACAAAGCCATTCCCATTCCCTTGGTTTGGCTCTAGTTCTAGAAAAGGGAAAAGGGAGAAGCACTGCGATGCCTCACCCTGAAGCAACCCTGAGGAGATTATATGGAAGTATGAGAGGCAGAACATCTCAGGCTTTACTGGAGAGCTTTTGGCAAAGCTCGAATTTTGATGAGGCAAAACTGGAGGTGTAACAAAAGAGACTGGTAGCTATGAGGCAGGCAGGGCAATAAAGTAGTAAATGGAGAGGGCAGGAGGCCACAAAAGAAGCAAGATGATGAGGTTAAAGTTGGGAGAAAGAACTAGTTGTGTGACTGGGGAAATGGGATGGAGGACGTGGGAGAGGGCTGGGGGATGCCAGGAAACAAGGCTAATATTGCGCAGTGACACGGCAAGGAAAGCGAAATGAGACACCAGGGAGGTGTAGAAGAGAACATGTGGGCTTCTCTTCTATTACTTCTGCAAACTTGGAGTCGGGAGATTGTCAAAGCAAAAGGACACTGCTTTCCAAGACAAATCTAAGCGACTGTCAGGGCCAGGAAGCATGTGGCCCTTTATGTGTACCTTTCCTTTCGCAAACCTACCAACAAGCCTGTTTTCAATCAAAACGTAAGAAATGTAAGGCTTTGCATGACTTTGCACAGCTCTGTAATACATATGTGCTCTCCTCTTAAATGAACACATCCACTACTGTCCTGCCACAATGCTAAACTTGCCTAAAACCCTCTTACAGTGGTTAATTGCCAACTGGGATCTTGCAACAGATACGCTCCTCCAATGACAAGGGTCACGTTCCTAATGACAAAAGTAAAAAGACAGGAAGGTAATAACACGGTGTCAACGATGCAGTTGAATTTTACTTTTATTTTACAGGTTAGGGTTTATTCTAGCTAACAGGCCTCTTCTAGTCAAAACAAAACAAGAATGCTCCCTCTGCTTTTCAGGGGGAGTGTTAAAATTCATTATCTCAATGCATTTTAGCTGCCTGTGCATAAATATCCTTTCTCAATGCTTGTTTGTGATGGAAACTGCTTGTTGGGTTTTGCTGGTACAGATTCTGAACCTTCATCTTCTTCCTGCTCTCTCCTTGGCTCTGACTTCTCTCCCATTCTCTTACGAGACTTGCTTTTTTCCAAATGCAATCTTTCCCTTTCTCTTCTCTCCTTCACACCTTCAGGTTGCTAAAAAGCAGGAAAAAAAAATTGCAGGAGATGAAAAATTATTCCCATGTGAACAAAAAAAAATCTCATTATTTTATTTCACTAGCAATGTACAATAAAATATTCCAGTCACCTACCTCAGCAAGATGAGATTTAACATGATGGGCTCATATTCAAGCCCCCAGCCAGTCACCCCAAAACTCAGCAAGAGTGAGCATGCTCTTGATCACACTCTGTGCACGGCAGGAGGGTCACCCACCCGGAGGACTTGAGGGGGAGAGCAGACGGAAGGGAAAAAGGGAGGTGGTCTGGGGTCTCAGCCCAGAGTCCACCTTTCTGGGCTTTCACATGATCCCTCTTTGTGCGCCTGAAGGATGTTCAGAGCTAGCTGCAAAGGGCTCACTGGAAACAAGTGCTGAAGGTCACGAAATGTCCTTAAAGCCAGGTTTATAGGAGAAAAGTAGTATGCAGGGAGGGAGAGGAAATGGGATTACCTTCCCTCCACTTTTAACCTCTGTGTTCACAGTGGTTTGAATTGCACCCAGAGAGCTCTGAATGCAAAAAACCTGCTCCATTTGGAGATACAAGTTTAAACCTACTCCCAAATTCCCTTTCAGATCTCTAATACCTATCACTCAGTTCTCTGAGATTCTCAAGTCCTTCACATCTCCCAGACTTCAGCGGTGCCAGCAGGAATGACAACAATTTGGTCTTCTTGAAAGGTAGATTAAAATACAGCCCAGCACACCTTGCACACATGGATTACAGAAGGGTGGTAGGATCCACGTTTTTAACTGGAACCAAAGCTGCATTTAGTGCACTATGCTCACTATACCTATCCTGCAATTATCACATGCTCGCGGACTTTCTAGCCATAGGCATTTTGGAGAAATGATAAATGAGACACCATGCAACCACTGATGAGGGTTGGTACATGAGGCAATGTGAATTTCCAAATTCTGAGTAGCTCCTAAAGGGGAAAAAGGAGATTAGAGAATGCACTTAAAACCTTAACAATGGCATAACGGACTTGTCATCACTGTAATTCTGCATATTCTTAGAGGATTGCTCATGCAAGGACTGTAATTGTGGACTGATCATGTAATGGTGCTGCTTATTTAAAAGAGATTTTTTTTCCTCTCTTGTTGCTGCACAGAAGTTCTGCAAAGACAGCTGAAAATTACTTCTCCATACAAACTGTCAGTGTCAACAAACTAAAGAACAAAAGATACTTCCTTCTGTTGTTATTTGGTACCAATGTCAAGCGTTATTCAAGCACAGCTTTTTCAATAAGGTGACTGAATTTGATAGTGTTCTTCTTAAAAGCGAGTTAGGGTTTATTACTCTTACTTCCGTTGTATGTTACATCAGCTATTACGTATCACAATAATAAAAATGTGCTAAAGTGTGTCACAGACAAAAGGCTGTTACTGTCTACTTCATCAACACAAACCATACAGAAAATGCTCATGCCTCAGGAAAGAATGATGGGGAGAAGAGAAGGATGAAAAGGGGGAGAATCCCCTGCTGGCTGCAGGCCCTTACAGTGAAAGTATGTTACAGCACCAGCTGATGCCACGGCTGCATGGTGACACCGAAGAAAGCAGATGGATGGAGTCCCAAGGCTGAAAGAGAAGCCTCTCAACCAGCACCGTGTCTGGCAGTCTTACAGGTAACACCATATACAGTTAAATGTAGATAACCATACATGGTTAAACCAGGTCAGCAGCACTGAGAAAGAGAGCTGGGTCTTATGGAAAAAGCAAAGCAAACCTGGGGTTATACTGTAAGTTTTTGTTGGCACAGCTGTAGAAACCTCTAAAAACTTGGTCACAGCCAGCACAGTGTCTCATTTTGAAGATACACACCTTTTAGTAAGTCTAGATGGTAACTCTACATCAAGAATGCCCATGCTAATACTACTGTGTTAACCATGTTACTGTAAAGACCACACAATGTGAGACATTCTAATTCAAGCTTATTCCTTCTCCTCCCCCAGCAAAGCCACAGCAATTACACCAGGGATAAAGCTGGCCTGCTCGTCAGTTGGTTGGGTTTTCTTCTTCTCACATGATCTCAAGTTTGTCATTACCTACCAAAGAAACTGAGCGTTTGCTTTTGAGATGCAATTGCTTTTCAAAGGACTCTGCAAATTCCTGGATGGAGTTTGATCTTGCCTCTGGGCACGAGCTGTCTGCCGAAGGTGTTCTGCTTGCCTTCCTGTGGCAGTGGCATTTGACATCCTGGTCTTCTTGAAACTCCTTGGAGCCCCTGAGATGGCCTGAAGAGGAGCCTTTGGTAGAAGCGTGAAGTCGTGTTGTATGGAGGGAGGAAAGCCTGGCCTGAAAAACAAGAGGTCTTTGTTGAGTACTGAGTGTTAAAGCAGAGCGCACAGGGCAGGCTCTTTCTGCCGCTGAGCGCTCTCTGAACAACGCTGCCCAGCGAAGGACCTTGCCCAGACTCCTGTATCTTCCCTTTCACGCGCGGGACAATCGCACTGCCAAGTGCTTTCCAGAGGCAGCAGAATTTGCTTTTATTCCTGTTTTTGAGCATCTGAGTTTTGGCACCCAAATGAGTAGTTCAAATTGTGCTGGGTCCTCTTAGAGCCCCTGGCACTAAAAGGAACCAGAACCCTTCATAGCCTCAAAAAATCACGCCTCGCGGCAGGCGGCAGGCTCCAGACAGGACTCTCGACATGCGACGACCCAGCCTTCTGTGGCCAGATGAGCCGGATACAGGGACTGACCCACAGGTGCTCCAGGTCTTATCAGATGTTTGAGATCATTTCAAAACATTGAGATTGTTTCAGCAACAATTTCTAGCCCACTGGTGTCAAATTTTCAGTGGCCTACATGCAGACAAGATGCTTTATTGTTCAGGTCTGAATTTTCCGCTGATTTTATTTGTCCTGAACTGATGAGGGAAGCACTTCCAGGGCACTAAGGGACACATTCCTACCAGAGAAATGGTAGGTAACAGGCTTCCAACAATTACGTTTGTAGGGCTAAGGTGGGGAGGGAGTAGATCGGTGTTTAGTTCCTGTGTGGTTCGGTTCCCCCCGGCCTGACATGCAGATAAAAGCTATCGATCCGCATCAGCTGTGTTTAGTTGAATGCCTGTAAAGGAGATTAAACTGCTACAGGACGGCTGTGTCCTGTGGAGTCACGTGCTGGTGGGTTTAGAAAGAGGCAGACCTGCAGAGGAGAGGGGTGAGAAGGCACCACGTAAAGCCAGGCATGCCCAAGCCCTACCAGCTGTTGATGCTTCTCCAGGGTGAGCAGCTGAACGCTAGCGAGACGCTGGCAGTGAAAATTGTGAGAGAGGGAGACGGGAGGTGCCAAGAGTGAGACCCTCGCAGGTATCCCGTTAGGGCACCGCAGGCACCCAGCTGCTACACGCTTGTTTGGACCTGGATATGTTTTGAGTAAGCCTGGTGTTAAGCCTTCAGCTACTGAGTAACTCGGAGGAGCTCTGCTGGCTTCAGGGGAGCTGTGATTGTAACAACTGAAGGTTTATCCCACAGATCCTGAAATGCTTGCTAAGAAAATTCAGGAGATAGCCCTACACTGAGAGTAGGGTTTATTGGGGTGTGTGTGTGGGGTGCAGTGGGGTGGTGGTTTTGGGTTTTTTGTTGTTTGTTTTTTTTTTTAACAAACAGAAGTGGAAAGCTAAACCGACTTGGTGTAGTGGCCACATGAATCTACAAATCTTGGACTGGAAGAGACCTGAAATACCTCCTTTATATGTTTCCATTTGCTCTTTCTCAGATGCTATTCCAAATGTATCAGCACAACAGGGACCTGTGCAGCCTTTCTCTGAATAGTGAGGCTGTGCATCCATGTGGCTATGGCTACATCACATTAGGCAGCCTTGATGAGAGGTGCTAAAAACAACAAATCTTACCCCTGACAGAAGCACCTAACACTAAGGAATTTTCAGATCATAGTGCAATTCAATTTCTTTTCCAGATATAAGCTTACTTTAATAACTAGTATTATGGACTGCCTCTGACAGTAGTGGTAATGATTTCTGCCATACTATTTTTACTTTGGTTTCAAACCAATCGATACAGCTGTAACTTCTGTAAGGTCATATTGTATTGTTATTTTGAAAAACATCAAAGCAATCACATTGTGCTTGAGGGACGGGAGTACACATGCTATGCCAAGCTTCAACAAGCTAAATGCCTTCTGTGTCATTTTAATG
Source organism: Microhierax caerulescens (assembly GCA_035590215.1). Lineage (NCBI taxonomy): Eukaryota > Metazoa > Chordata > Aves > Falconiformes > Falconidae > Microhierax > Microhierax caerulescens. The sequence continues at coordinate 120,853,677 of JAVJGJ010000014.1, forward strand.
GCATCAACACACATTGTTTCCTAGAAATAAAAATTGCTTCACACTGAAAATCACTGGTATTCATTCTTAGAGGGTTTGGGCAAAAAACCAGGAGGACAGCTGAAATGAGGGATGGTATTCTAACAATCCTGTTTTGCAATATTTGTAAATGTTTGCTTTTACTGAGACATTGCTTTTTAATTTCCTTTCACAGACAGATGTATAGTTAAGCCCTCAACAAAAAGACTGCAGTTCACATACTGACATGGCAGCAACGGTTCAGAAAAGGGACAGTGCTTCCCCTGAAGTGCATGTCTGCCTCAGTGGACCAAGGGCAAAGCTACACATACACACCTATGCAACCACATCACTGTGACCATGCCCCTTCTCGCAGTGCCTTTGTGCGATACAAACACCGTAGCTAGGACAGCATGCTGGTGCGTGTCAGCATGTTGCTGTCTCACGGACACAGCCCTGCAGAGGACAGGAGCCTTAGCACAACTGCTCAAGCTTGAACACTGCATGGCTTATAACTAGGAGAGTACGTCGGTCTTCTTTTATTTAAGATTGACTCTGTGGAGAACTGAGTCATCAAGCGGAGCTCAGCGATGAAGCAGATCTGGCACTGACTTTAGGTAAAATCCATGTGGCTTTCTTCCTATTCCTCAGATTTAATACGTGCATTTAGTACACACATTGGGTGCCAAACTGATTCCTTGGTAACACTGTAAATAAGAATGGCTGAAGACTGCCTTAATCTATGCTTCCCCTCCTGAAGTCTCAGCAGCTGCTGGCAACTGAGATTGCCTCTATACCCGCACCCTGGTGTCTGCCTGCCACTGCTGTCATCCCTTGCCAAAGGTCTCTGAGCACAGCTCCAGTATCTGTGCCCATCCTTGCCCCAGCAGCTGCCCCATGCCTACAGCTGGTGCCTCTTTAGCAAACTGCCCTTGGTCTCTGGCTCCTAGGATCTGACCTTGAGTAGTTTTCAGACTGGAAAAGTGGGAGGAGGTGAAAAAAGGGAAAAAGCATGGGAGGAAGAATGATAAATGCTCCCCCATATCAAAATGGGGAATTGTTGCCAGAGCAGGAAAAGCCAGAAGCACCAAGCATGTTCTCAGGGGTTGATTCTCACTCCCTTGAGTACTACTCCCTTCTTCTGCATGAGCATTTGTGTAAAGGATGGTCATGCTCAGTGTATCTATTTACACAACAGCTAATCTTTTGCTAATTGCCCATCTAAACCACACAAAAAGTACACAAAGATACTTCATGAAATTGATTTGTATGTAATTTGCCTATTCTCCTTCTCACTTTCTGTTGGAGACAGATAATTGCTTCCATCTTTTGGGCTTGATCTGAGGGCTTGCACAGCTTTCACTAAGAAAACTAATCTTCAGTGCATCAGCCCCAGTGTTAGTTGTTTGCTGAAGTTTGTACCATGACCCCACTGCTTTAGGGATGTTTTGGAACATTTGACATTCAGATGCTGTCCCACAGCTTCCTTTCCTTCCAAGAAACTTAAAGCCAAGTATATATTCCTTAAAAGTGTTTTGTCCTAGGCTCCAACTGATCTGTAGTAACAACATTGTTGTCGATGTTCAGTCTGACTTTAGTGTAAATTAATGATAGCAACTTCAACATCAGTCAGTTGTTCTGCTCCCACACTCAGCTGTTTCTTATATTTTCTCCTCCGAGCAGCAATGTCTACTTGATACATTTCTAGAGTTGTAAAGCTCTTACCAGTTCTCCTTTGCCTCCTACCTTTTCCCCAGAACAAAATGTCTGGGAGGTAAGAAACTGTCCTGAACCAAAATGATGAAGAATAACTAGAACATGTCAAGGGAAGCTGTAGCTGGAGGCTTCAAAAAGGGTATCACAGCTAATGAGTCTAAAGTTTGCCAGGGGAACAAGCTAACTAAAGGAGGTGTAAACAGATGTCATAGTTCTCTCCAGGCAGTTTTCACATTCAGTGTTGGCCCACAGCAACATATACAGCTCAGACACTTTTCAAAAGAGTGGAGTTGCAAGTTGCAGCCTGTCTTGCCAGTGACCCCATGAAGGATGAATATAATTTTGTGTTCCTCTCTGCAAAATGGGAATGACAATAGCAAAAGCATTTTTGTGAAGCTCATCTCATTAATGTCTGTGAGGTATGCAAAGATATTGGGGAAAAAAAATGAAAATTGCTGTAAGTTTGAAAGTTAAAAAATAATGAAAATTGCTGTAAGTTTGGGAGTTATTCTACAAAGCTTTATACATATTTTGTAGGGCTCTACTGTGAGAGGATGCCACAGGAACTCACTATTGTGTTTGAGGTGAGAGCAGTGGCTTGAATGTCTTTTTACAGCACTGGAAAAACTACAAAGACCAGCATACTGATTTGGAGCTGAAAGCGACTTCCAGTGTGATGCAGAACCACCTTTTGTGCCATACTGCTAGCATTTTGCTATGTAACGCCAAAATGTCCCTGGTGCAGATGCAGCTCACGTGGGGAGGACGGTACTATTGCTACTGCACCGCACACCAGCCCTGGGTACAAAGTGTGCTGGCAGTGCTGTTTTGGCAGCACCGTCGCGTCTGCACAAGGAACTTTCGCCAACCACTGTGTCAGTTAGGACGTGCTGACTTGATTTTCACCTGGACAGCGAAGTTACCTCCATTTACGATGCTGAGACCGAGGAAAGGGTACACCGCAATCTACAGTGGAGGCACTAACAGAAAAGACGCAGTCTAATCTCAGTTATAATTCCTCCTGATTAATAGCACTGTTCTGATAAAATGAAGACTATTTAACTAACCCTGATAAGTGTTTTGAATCTTAGAGTAGTTATAATTCATAACAATGAATCTCACAGTCATTATAATTTGTAATAACTGGGTAAAGAGCACGCATCCAGGTGCAATACCATGTTGTTGCTGTCTACAAGAAGATGCTCTTTCTGAAGGTATTTCTAGGGAATTATTAGTTACCATTTGTTTAACTTCTAGACTTGGTTTAAGACAACATGTTTTAGTGCTCTTTACTACTAACTAGTTAGAGATTTCCAGATAAACAGGTTTAATCTCAAAATTTATCCCCAAATCATAAAATCCCCACAAAAATCTTCCCTTTTCTCATTCTTCCAGTCGATTTCTGGCACTGAGAAATAAAGAAATTGAAATTTATATCTCACGTATAATACTACTGGAGCAATATAAATGTGTGGAGCACTAATGTAAAAGCCAGACATAATTAAGTGTACAGGATAACTTTAACGTGTTGAACAGTAGTGTCAGAAGTCACAGTCTTCCCTTTCTGTCAGCTAATTTAATCCACGTTCTAGGTATGGATTCAGGGATGCAACTCCACAGTATTTGAATAGCTATTAGCCAAGCATTTAAATACCTTTTGAACAAATTGAATATAAGAACATGCTTCAAATGAAAGGTATGCACACAGATACACACAAAGATGTGTTCAGTAGCTTCCTGGATGGAAAGTGATTTAATGTACATCCTTACACTTCAGTCTGTACTGGGGCCTAAAGACCAGTAGCTCCAGTGGAGGAGAACTTGCAAGGTGAAAATATAGCATGACAGAAAAAAAAGAAGTTTGAAAAAGAGTAACAGTTTCTGCCCAGTATAATAGCATTTGCTTTGTTGCATCCATAATGATGTAAGGGTACAAATGAAAAATTATCTGTAAGGAAACAGGATCTTTGGTAAGCCAACTGATGCAGCTGGCAAAAAGGAGACAGATTTGGACCACCTAAACGTCTTTCTAGAGCTGAAATAAAAGCAACAGTCTTCGAGTGAACAGCTGTTCTCAGTTTTACTTCTTTTTGATAATCGGTCACAGTTGTGAGTTGCCTTAAAAACCTGCTTCTACGTGTGAACCCTGCCCCTTTCCCAACTATTATTTTGTTTAAGAATGAAGAATGTACTTCTACCTTAAAATCTTACCTTACAGTATAATAAACTTTGTTATGTGTTGCATCCTTATTTTGAGTCAGGTGTTTTAAAAAAGGAGGGTCTGCATCCTCTAGCTTAAATTAGAAGTTGCAGCTTCGAACAGCTGGATCCCTGAGAGTAAAGCACACAACCTCCTGGAGACAGCTTAATTGCAGAATTAGGTCCAAACCCTGTGAATACATACGGGGGTATATTGTTTGACAGATGAGGACAGGCTCATTAAGGACAATGTTTATGTATGCCAGCTGCCAAAACGTTTTGCTCTCTGTCAGGTCACGCTGAGCAGACAGAACCACTGTAACACAAAGTTATGCAGTTCTTACACCCTTCTCCTTCCATTTCTGGTCCTACAGTGGCTTACCTTGGGTTTGACAGGTTTCTGGTATTCCAAAGGCACTGGAGGCCTGGCCCTGGCAGGTTGCTACGTTCAAAAAGCAACTCGCTGCTGCCAGCAGGAACTCAGCTCACTTGGCAAGGTGCACCATACTCATCCTCACACATCTCTAGGGCCATGCCCCTGGGGAGGGCACTTGTGTTTATGCATAAACCGCACGCACAGAGAGAAAACTGCGCACAGCTCTTACCGGCAGGGAAGCTCTCCTTTCGCTAAAGGGTCGTGCCTGACGTTTCTTGTGGCCTCTACCCTCTTTCTCGTTCTCATCGATCAAGCTGTGGCCCCAAAAGCTGCTCATCCATTTTGCAAAGGAAATATCATCATCCTCTTCATATTCCATGTACAGATGTTCCAAACTTGGGGGGGTGTCTCCCAACCAGATGAGGAAAAGCAAGGTCAAATGCCACCAAGACCGCCACGCCAATAGCCTCACGCAGTTCTGCCAATGAGAGAAAGCAGAGATGCAGTTTTTCTGCACTCCATCCCCCAAAACACGTCCCACTGCAGCCCTGAGCGCTGTCTAAACATAAAGTCAATTCTTCCTCATCTCTTTTCAGCAAGGTTTCTTTTAACTTTTCCGTTACAGTGATGTCCAATATGACACTGCTGCAGGGGGCTGGTGGGAAGGGAAATGTGTTGGCTGCTCCCCGAGTGTTGCTGTTGAGTGCACCAGCTGTCAATACCGATGGAGAATTGCCCACAGTTACATGCCCGGGAGGTGCGTGCTCGGACCCAAAGCAGGCTTGTGATTTAGAGAAGCGGAATTGACATATTGACGGTGGTCAGACTCTGGCACAGCCATTTGCAGAAGCTTAACTGGCTCTGTGGGAGGTAGGACAAATGGCCCACTCTTCCCATGCTGCCCTCCCTCCTGACTTCTGTCATCTCTGCTCTTCCTTCGGTATTCAGGAAACACGGTCTGTCTAGGTAGAGGAAATCCCCCCCGAAGAAACTGCTTGTTCATTTTCAGGTTATGACAGCCAGCGTGAACTTGCATCAGCTACTTCTCACCAGTCATTTCATCTGCCACAGCAGGGTTACGGGAGGGCCTGCGTCACTTGAAGACACGCAGAGCAAAAATGTGTCTGACTCCTCCTCGCCAGCCCGGGGTGTAAGCCATATATAAGCTCTGTCAATAGCACAAAACAGAACAGGGCTGGGGACTGCTTTCTGTCCCTCAATGCAGTGGCTAGATGGGTCACATCTACCTTATATGGTGCTTGTGCCGTGGGTCTCCTCAAGGCTGTACATACTGTGCTGTGGTTGTACTACCTTAGTATTGTTGTAAATTTTGTGTCTTTTTTAATTCAAAATATCTGCTATAACATGAAAACTCTGTTGTGGCACATGAAACTGTTGTTTGTATGGTATGAAACTGGAAGATGTGTCACATGCCTTGGGATGTGGCAGAAGGATGAGGAGGAAGGAGGGCTTTGAGGATGTAGAGCCTGTTGAGCTAGTGTCGGGAGACTTCACAGGAGGAAGAGACACAAATCTTATCTTAACAATAATATAAATATTTATAATCATAATTTATTTATATATCTTATTGGAAGCAGCCCTTAGTGCGTGCTAGGTAGCTAGGTGTTCTCATGCCTAGGCATTGCTGCGGAGATGCTAGCTGGCCTTGGCCAGAAGTATGCCCAAAAGCTGGCTTGCAGTTTAGCATTATGGAGAATCAGTGGTCCAGCATTAAACCGTGCTCCTTGTCCCTAGCCTATTTAGCAACAGAGATGTAGTAACAAAAGTCCAGTTTTATTCACAGGTGTGCGGTTTAAGCACAACGCTCTGATGTAGGACTTTTCATCCTGAATAACGGGTGAAGGGGCCAGCTGGTCATGGATGCCTATGTGCCTGTTCACCTCGTCCAGGGCAGACGAGACGTGGTTGGCACAAGGGCCTGGAGTACCTGGGTGTGCCGACGGCATGGCCGAGCTGTCGCCTGTCAGAGCTCGGAGGCACAGCAGGCTGCAGCAGGCTGCTTTGTGGGCAGAGGCACGGAGGGACGTGAGCGAGAGGAACACCTGCAAAACGGTACCAGTAGAGAGACACCTGAAGCAACAAAAAGGATGTGTAGGCTGATTCTCCAGCTAGGCAAGAACACTCCTGGCCATATTCTGACGGCCTAAATTTGACTTACGTCCTTGAGGCTACCAATCTGTATAGGCACGGCACATCCGAAGGCCTGCGCGAGCTCCTAGGAAGCGGCACATGGGTGGAATTTGGGCTGTCCCAGTAGGAAGCTACCGGCCTGCTGACACGTATTTTCTATTGTGTGGTTCACAGAAGCATGGAATCAGAGAATGGTTTGGGTTGGAAGGGACCTTAAACATCACCGAGCCCCAGCCCCCTGCCACGGGCAGGGACCCCTTCCCCCAGCCCAGGCTGCTCCCAGCCCCGTCCAGCCTGGCCTTGGGCACTGCCAGGGATGGGG
>JAVJGJ010000014.1:120861525-120895701 GCA_035590215.1 Microhierax caerulescens
CTCTCACATGAGCTGCAGGGAGTGAGGTGATCTGAAGCCTGAAGGTGTGGGGAGGGCAGGGCCGGGCGGCCCCGGCGGCGGCTGCCGGAGCCTTGGCGTGCGTGCGAGGGACGGAGCCGTGCCGTGGGGGAGCCTCGACGGCGGCCCAGCCGGGGGGCGGCGGTGCCGGGGGGCGGCCCCTCTGGCGCAGCGCTCGGGGCCGGGCCTTGGTCCTCCCCGGTTTTCCCTCGTGCTTGGCCCGGTGCCGGTGCTCGGAAGCGCTCGTTACGGAAGGCGTGTTGCGGTGAGGTAGCGCTGGGCTGGGCGGGCGAGCGCGGAGCCGTGCTCGGCCCCTGCGGCGCCGTGAGCCGGGCGAGCCGCCCCCAGGAGCCGTGCGCTGAGGGGGCGCCCCGTGAATGCTGCGCGCTGGCCGAGGTGCGGGGTGCCCTGAGCAGAAGGCGAGCACCAATCCAGAACTTGGATCCAAAATCCAAAAAATCTGAATAGATGTGCTTTCAGACCTTATGTTCATCCTGTTGTAAATTACCATTCAGAGAATTTTCAGTTGAAACAGTGCCTACCAAAATTGACGGACAACATGGAAGATCAGACTCCAGGTCAGATCCATGATTCTCTTGTATATCCATAGGTGGAAAAGTGCCTCATAAGATGTGCTTTCTGCACATCTGCCGTCACAGATGTACTGTGAGGTACTGTGACGGTGATGTTGTATGACTGAGGTGAGGTTACAGCTGACAAGCTAAAGTGGTGGATTTGACAGACTGGTTGGCATTGACAAGAAAATGTCATTAAGATATTCATGTGTTTTCTTCTTCTGTTCTGCTGTACCACCCAAAATGCTGTGAACTGTCAGACCATGGTTTAAACTTCCTGTCTGAAATGAGCAGGAGAGAAGGAATCAACTTTGGGAGATTGGAAGAGGTTGGCTTTAACCTTGATCATGTCAGCAATGAAAACCAGTGTTACATGAGTGGGCAGGCAGTGGCAGGAACATAAGGGAGTGGTGAGGAGGGTGGCAGCTCCCATAGCTACTGAATCACCGGTACCCTTGGGCGTTCCTGGAAGCCTAGTGAACTGTAACAGGGATGCTGGACCTAGAGGCAGTTAACTTGAATGCAGTGGTTTTTTCCTTCATGGGCAACAGTACTGAGCAAGTAGTGTACGGAGGACAAACTCAGACTTGGTTTACAGTGGTAACTTTGGCTTGTGGCTGCAAACAGCATCTGGCATATTTATGGCAGTGTGCTTGCGATGTGTGAGCTCTGGTTTGCATGTTACTCGTGACCTTTGTGTAGCAGCAGTGACTTTGCTGTTACTTTGTCAACTTTCTTGATTGTGTTTCTGAATTGCAGCATGTACTGTCAAGTGGTCTGTAGACATTCTGTAGTTGTCCTTGAAGCAAGCACTTAAAACATTTAATACACATAGCACTTGGTGTAAAATACTGTGTGTCTAGCTCCGTCGGGTTACTCCACAGATTATATTACTGGAAGACTATACATCTAAGAATAAGTACATGATTGAGATATATGATCCACAGTTCCTTGAAGATTGTAATTGCTTATTCTGTAAGGAAATGAGAGCTGTTGCTTAGGAAAGCTGTAGAAGAAGGTCTCAGATTTACCTGATTACATGAGATAATTGTCTAGCTGGTCAAAATATGGCTGCAGCAGGAAAATTAATGTGACTGCAGGTTCCGTTGACAGCTTTATGTCTGGGGGGAGAATTGCCTTCCTGTTCCTCATATCCACAGTGGTGATGCCATGTAGATTTCACATTTCCACACATATTTGATTAGTTACAGTTATTCTTGATAAGACCCTCGATTGAGAATAAAACCATTACAGATGCTTTACTTGTTAACTATCTGCATTGTGTTGGTCAGCCTTTCTAAAGTGGTGGTTGTTTGGGTTTTTTTAACTCAGATTTCAAATACAAATCTGTATAGTAATAGGAGCCAGTAATTCATTTCACAGTTTAAACACAAGGGGGAAGTTTTTTAGAAAACATATAGGTCAGTAATGAGTGGGCTGCTGACAGGTGCATGCGTGTGTCAGGTAACTGGTCTTTTACTCATGAATGTAACTTAGGACTTGGCCTTCATTGTGCATTTCATTAAGTCAGCTTTTGTACCCGTTTGATGCACTGTTCACTGTTTCTGAAGACCTTGAATTTTTTTGTTGGTTCTTTGAAAATATATAGCATCTAAAATCTTCATTGTTTTGTATTCAGACTTACTGTTTTGCATGCAGTTCAGGCTTTTTTACCTGCTGCAGAGGCCTCACGTTTTTTTCCCCAGGCTGCATCTGCACTAGAGGATTCTCCTGGCATAGAAGCACTGGGCGAGTGTGTGATCTGTGACTGACATTGTGTCGGCAGAAGCCCTTAGCATAGGTACTATATCGGGAAAAGATGAACTACTTTTGAGTTGCCTTCTGCTGTGAGCACAGCTCCTCAACAATATACTAAACTGGTGTTACTGGACCAGTTAAGTGCCAGTGATAAAACTGCATCTATGGATGACTCAAAGGTCAGGAAGTCAAATTGCATCTGTTAATTACAGAAAGTGTCATTGTTTCTTATAGTTAAGATGGAATGTGTTTGAGTTACTCAGTAACAGCGGTTGCTTTTTTTTCCATGCTCAGGAGAGTTTGTACTGAATGCTGCATAACTTAAACATGTTGAGAAGTAAACTGCTCTGCAATTAGTGTGTTGATTGATACCCAGTTGATTTGTGGGATTTTTTACTTACTCCATCATAACTTCTTGGCAAGGTTATACCCTCCTTGTCTGACAGGAGTGAGCACTTGTTAGTTAGTGAGGTAATGTTTTTTTCCTCCTTAAGTTGAAATCACTTCCTTTTGCAAGGCTGTGATAGTCAAGATCTCACCCCTGAACTCTTTCAGCAAGTTCGTAGGCAACCCTGTGCTTTTGATGCCTGAGGAAGCATGGAACAGAGATTCTTGAATTGTTCAGTCAGCCATGTGACATTGTGTATTGCAGACAAAGCTGTTTGGGTCCACAGCAGTTCACTGTCTGCATATTTTTCTCTGAGCTGGATATAGTCCTTGAGTGCAGCGGCTGGTGAATGTGACCAAACTCAGCTTGTACGGTGCCACATATTGGGATCAACAGTCGACTAGTATTGCTGCTTCTTTTCGATATCTTGTTTTACTAGTAAGTGCTGAATGTTGCCTGTCTCACTGCTGTGACATTAGATCAGCATACAGATAAATTAAATCCCTTTGTCTAGCTATGCTTCTGTTGATAGTTCTGAATTGATCTGAGCAAAATATGTGAAAAGTAATTTCTGTTGTACTGTGCACCTGTTGCCTAATGAATCTCACTGTCAACCTACCGTAAGTCTTACGTGTTTCACACTAGCTGTAGCGGACAGATGTAGAAAACTCTTAAATGTGCGTACAGAAGCGGTAGAACAATTGTTAGACTCTTGGCAGCTCATGTGCAGTTTGCTTTTTCGTGATAGGCATGAATGGCAAACTCATTTAAATGGAAGGTGTCTGATGGAGAACGTTGCCAAATTGTACTGTAAACTTGAAACTTGAGCTTAATTATTTCTATACTGTGCTCATGTGGACATAATTTTTCTCGTAGTGGTTTTAGTGCTAAGGCGACTCTTAAAACCATTTATAGTCAGTTAATGCCTTTCAGTATAGGTCTGAGACAAGACTCGAGATGAACATTAGTCAAAAAAAAATGATGTGAAAAAAAAAATATTCAGAAAACTTTTTTTTTTTGGTACCTAATCTCATTAAGAGTTTATAAACAATTTGTTCTTTTTTTTTTTTTTTTTTTTTTTTTAAGTTCTTGAATTGAAGATCGCTGAAATAGTAGTCCCCTTCCATGTCATCTGTCAGACAAGGGCTCACACAAATCCTTTTCAACCAAAAGAAAATGCTGAAACTCTGTTCATTCTTCTGTTGTGTATCACTGTCACTGACTGGCAGCAAATTTCTTGTTCTGCATTAAAAAACAATCTCCCTCAAATAAATAAAGGTCTGAACTGCTAGTTTAACCATGTTGGCATTGCTGGGTGTTACTAAGCTTTGTTGTTCTCACAGCTGGCAGTCTGTTGCTGTTAAGTTGCTGCTGTTTGCAGGCAGTTTTGTGAGGAAGCACATTTGCTGAGTTTGAAGTGACAGTTAAGAGATTTTTGTCAGTGCTGTCTAGTCTTCAGAGAGTTAGCAGTCTGCCTGTTTACCTGGATAGCTGAGTGCTTCTCAAATACACAAGTGTCCTTTGGCTTAATATGTTTTGTTAGCAAACAGTTGCTGAAGGTGCTTCTGAGTACGGAGATGTTATTTTTTATGTAACTTCAGATAACTTCTGAGATATTTGTTTATACTGCCTTGGCAGCTAATTTATTATGAACTTCCATTACTTTTGTTGAGATGGTTTGCTTTTGATCTTTTGCACAGATTCTTTGAGCAGAAGATGAGAAACAGAGTTCTTCTTGCTCTATATGGACCTTTAGGAACAAAAGATGTTCCGTGCACAATATAGAAGGGCAATGGGTGGGGTGAGGAGAAGCACTGAAATTGGAAAATAATATCTTAGAATTACTAGATTTGCAAGAAAATGGAAGAAGGTGTGAGGGTTTTTGATTAATTGTGCAGGAGGTACCTTAAGTTTGCTTCTGTATCAATTTTGTATTTGTGTACATCTTTAGTGTAGCAATTGAGAAGGGCTGGAGGCCTGAGAGCTTAAAAATTTCATCAGGGTTAAACCTGAGGTTTGACGAACTCTTTGAAAAACTGATTTTATGTTAAGAATTAATTTCTGTATTCTTACTTGTGCTGTTATGAAAAGGTATTGTAGCATATAATGTCATGAGTTCTTTAATATCTTCAACAACCACAAAAAAAACCCCCAACCAACAACTGCAAAAAAACCCCAACAACAAAAACCTACGAAAGCAAAAGAGGAGACTGATAAGATTTAGCTTTTTGGTGGGTTTGATTTAATCAGGTTATACTGCAGTTAGTTTAGTTGAATATATAACTTAAACAGAAATTAATTGTCTTTGTTATGGAAAAAGTTGTTATGAATATTCTTTAAAATTTCACAAAATTAAAATAAAAGCTGCATTTTTGTTTTGTTCTGTAAATTGATCAGTTGTATACCAAAGCTGTAAATTAATCCACTAGTTTTTGCTGTTTTCTATAGTACAAGTTTCACGATTGCTAAGAAAACAAATCTCATCAGTATCATCATTTTTTAAAAAAGGTTGAGTTTAAAATTTGGCATTGTGTTTTACCACTTTGAGCATTGAGACATAAGTACAGTGTTTTGCTATTTTTAATGCACATTTTTTATACAGACTGTGTGGGATACGTTTTTCATGGGTATGAGATCCTAAGCAGCTCTGCTCTTTCATCTAAGTCCTTATGAGAATGGACTTACTGATACAGAGCTGTATCAGCCTTTGCATTTAAAATGTTGCCCATTCAACAGTGTATTGCATCTGTACTGAGGACCAGAGCAGAACAGTGTGACTAAGGTTGCAGATAAACCATATAAGAGCTAGAAGCCTAGTTTAAGGCAGCATAAACAAAATAAAAAAGTTGATTTCTTTCTTGCCATGGGCATTATTGCTGAGTTTATCAAATGATAGTATGTTGTGCTCTAACTCTTAACTTTCTACCCTCACTCAAATTTCTTGCACCATGTAACGTATGAGGCAGAGAGTAAGCACAGAGTCAGCATCTATCTGATGATTAATTTCTGTATAGTTGGTTGTGTGGTCTGTGATCCTACTATTGTTAATCAAAGCTTACTCTGATTAACAAAGTTAGTAATTCTAATGAGTTTCCTGTGGCACCATGCCCTTACTCTCCAAGGTTTTCGGTCCCTATTGCACGCACTCAGGCATCTCTAAAGACTTCATGCATCCCCAAAATGAGCAGAGCACCAGCAACTGCCCCCTCTTGCTTCCAGTTACAATTCCTGTTGCACACCTGACACTGGAACAGCTATTGCATTTGGATATTTTCTGGTACTCCTCACCTGTAGTACGTGTCTTCATGCAGGGGCTGTGCTGCAGGTCTGCCAGAGCGGATGGGATGGAGTGTGGACGGACTGGTCAGCCTGAGGCACATACTGGGGTAGTAGATCCCTGGGCTAAAGGAATTGGTGGTGATCATAAAGGAGTAATCAAGTTGTAGTGTAGGCTAAATCTCTGCAGTCTTAAGTAATTTCCATGCTGGGAACACACATATGGATGTTACAACACGGACCACATCTTGTGCTTTTCTTTTTGTACCAAGTAAATTGGAACAGCGCTGAATTTTGTAGATTATTTTCCAAAGGTGTTTCTAGTGTGGTTTGCTGTGGAAATGCAGAAAGAAAAATTCAAGCTGACCTTCAAGCATTTAAGTTTATCTGCTGCATATGCATAACTCTGATCTTAGTTAAAAGAGGCTTGTTGTTGTATTGGGAGCTAAATTTAGGCCGTACTTGAAGTAAATGTAACATTTTCAGACTTGGGATTAAGTTTTGAAGTTTTAACTTATCGAACACACCGTTACTTAGCTCTCAGTAAAAACATTTGCACTCTAATTCTGGTTTGTGTACCCATGGAGTTACACACAGTGTACAAAAAGGGGTGAAATTAATGATCTTATATCAATTTGAATTTAAATCATTTAAACCCAAAAATTTAAAAGTCATGCAGATTATCTTGTTCTGTGAACAATGGGGACGGTGCAGACTGATTTCCTATAAGCCCAGTGACTGGTGACCCATGAGAGAAGAGCTTTTCTGGCAGTAGCGATGTTCAAGAAATTCCCTCCCTTATATAGTTTCTCTCATAAGTCTCTCCTCAGGAGACTGCCCGTAGGATACTTCTGTTGTACTTGGATGCCTATGTTTATGTAGGAACTACGACTGGTACCCGTTATCTGATTCTTTCAGGCCATGATTGAAAACCAGGCCTTAAAAGAGAGGGTTGAACAGCAACCCCTGGGATCCCTGCAGGTTGTCAGTTTTAAAAGTAATTTAGATACTAAAAATGATCAGACTGGCTTGAAACGAGCGGACATTAAGGGAAACAGGTGGACGAAACACAAAGATGCCCTCAAGTTTGTCTTACAGCCGTCTGGGCGCAGTTTGGCGCTGGCAGTAGGTCGGGGGAGAGGGGGCAGAACTGTGGTCCAGAGAAGCCCTGACAATTGCCAGCAAAGCCCAGCTGATCTTTTCAGTGCATGTGATTCAACAGGTGAGATGTAGTGAATCCTGCAGCTACTGTTTAAGGCATGACTTAAACAGTTTGTACCTGTTCCATCCTCAGAGAGGTTGGCAGGTATGGTCATACCTCTGTTCGTTTAGGTCTGGCGGGTTAGCCAGAACTGTCCCACGGTGGTGGTCGTTGAAGCTAGGCTGTGAAAGAGGAGCCGAAATCCAGACAATGAAGGTTAGGGTCTTTTGCATCTCTGTGTGTCTTGAACATGGGTCATGCCCCTTTGATAAAGAGAGGCTTTTTAACATCTGATTCCTTATAAACCACAGGATTTGATAACTGATCTGTAAATCTAGGGGCTACGGGTAGCCACGCTGGTTTCAGCAGAAATGCAGATGGTCAGCAGACGGGTGGTGCAGAACGTAAAGGTTCATTTAGCAGGGTCGCAGGCCAGTTAGCCAAGTTTTCCATCCTCTGCTAAGAATGGCAGACTGCAATGGTCCAGCACTTGTGTTAGCAGCTGGATGAGCAGAGTCTGTGAAGCTGTAGAGGAGTTGGCTGGCAAACTAGTTAATTTGTCTAGTGTATGGAAGGCAAAACAGCTTTGTCTTCTGTACAGGTTTTATTCATTTTGCTCAATAGGTCTTTCCACAACAAAGTGTTTTCCATATTTAATTCATAGTCTGCTGAGTCAGATCTGGTCTAATTGGCTATATGTACTTCAGTAGGAAACTTTACCTGTTCACATTGCTTTGAGGGCTTTTGTTATCCTTGCATTTTTAGTCCTTGGAGAAATAACTTACCTCATTGGTTCTTCTGATCACCAGTCATGTAAGATTAAAACCTGTTTAGCTTTCCAAAGAGAAATCATTGCATTGTTTAATACCATTGTAGTGAATCTTTTGAAAAGTTTGTCTCCTATCTGATACACTTGCAAAAGGAAATATGTTGTGTTTTTCCAGGAAGTGGAAGGAGTGAGATTTTCAGAAGTCTAAGCCAGAGTTTACCGCTCAGATCCCTTTTCTGTCTTTGAAGATCGGCTCTTAAGTGCATAGCTTGCAGGCAGTGATGCATTTCTTACTTGACCTGACCCATCACTTTCTTTTTCAGAGCCCTCTTGGTAGAGCCCAAGCGGCCAAGAACAAAGGAAACAAATATTTTAAAGCAGGAAAATATGAGCAAGCTATTCAGTGTTATACTGAGGCTATCAGCCTGTGCCCTCCTGAGAAAAACCTTGATCTTTCTACCTTCTATCAAAATAGAGCTGCTGCCTATGAACAGCTGGTAAGAAATTAAATATAATTGTGTGCTTATTCAAAAAAGTTGTATTATAAATTGTGTATTTTGTCACATTTGTCCACTGAAAGATGCCAGGTGGTGCTATCTGCTGTCTTCACAAAAAATGCCATTGCTGCTATTTTTCACTAGCTCATCATACTTCACTTATAAAAAAAATTATTTTCTGTCAGCTATTCTCAGTGTATCTTATCTCGTTTTAATGTGTCCCTTTCTTGTAAGACAAGGTTTTAACGTCTTATGTTTTGGGACAATTGTCTTGTAGATAGGTTAATTTTGCTTCTATTAGACAGTTTCTTTAACTGCTACACCAAATATTTTGGAAGGATGCTACTCCGAAGAATCAACAAAAAATGAGATTTCAACAAAAGAGAAGAAATTCACAGAAATCCTACTAAAGCCCAAGACCTAAATTTTGCATATGTGGAAGTAACATTTACTTGATAGTTGAGTATATTAATATTAGTTTCAGAAGTCAACCAGTGTTGCTTATTATGTTATCAGTAGATTTGCCTGTGAGGTCAAGTTGATGAGCTGTATAAAGGAGTGGAAAAATTTACTTTGTACAGTCTGAAGTATAAAGTGAGAGACTGTGATTAGAGAAGTCTAGTCTTGAAAGTTAGAGAAGAGATATTCTTGTCTAATCAAATACTACTAATAACACTAATTCATGTGCTGGATCCCACATGTATGTGGTTCCTGTTTTTCTGTTATTAGAAAAGCCTGGTTTGGTCATCAGTTTTGCAAATAAATGGATTTTTAGTTCTTAATAGCTCTGACTAGCTCTACTCCTACATATTCATTTATCATCCCTTTGTAGTAAATTGAAATAACATTTTTTTTAAAAAAAGCACTTTGTTAAACTTGTTGTTGGTTTTCATTGTTTTCATCTTTTTTCTTCTATTTGTTTAGTACCAGTCTTTCAGTCCCAGTGTTCCCTCCTGCAAGCATCTTCACATCAACTCATTATCTTTTCCTGTATGCTTTGTACAACTGTCTGTTTTCATTTTTCTATAGGAATTCCTTTTCTGTTTTGTGGCTCTTCAGGTGCAGGTGGCTTGCAGTGGTGCCTGGCAGTTTCTTACTGAGAAACTTGCAGAAATAGGAGCAAGCAGGTACAACCAGAGCCTGGGGAACTGCAGCTACTGTTAGATGGGCACGACCCTGGAGTTGGTAGTGGAAAGCTAATAAAACGCAGCTGACTAAGGCCTGTCTCATTCTGCTGTTTTTCTGCCCACAGCAAAAATGGACAGAAGTGGCACAAGACTGTACAAAGGCTGTTGAGCTTAATCCTAAATATGTAAAAGCTCTCTTCAGACGTGCAAAGGCTCATGAGAAGCTAGACAATAAGAAGGAATGTTTAGAAGGTGAGTGTCTTGTGATATGTATATTTAAAATTGGAATTAGCTCAGGAGCCTTGGAGATGGTAACTTCTGGGATGGTTTTGCTTTTACTACTGTAACTACAGTAATACAGAATTAATTATTTAAAACCATTCATAGCTACTGCAAATACATTTTCTTCTCTTTGTCAGAAGAAACCTTTTCCCATTTTTCAGGCTCTCATTCGCTTATGTCTGGAATAGTTGCTGAGAAATTGATGCTACTGTAGCCACTGAAGGTATTCTTTTTTCCAGGAAACTCCCTACATTTTAGAGTAGAAATCACTTACTGATCCACGCTGAGTGGATAACCCAGACAACAGTTGTTCTGCTTCCATGCAGAGTACAAACCTTCTTCCCTGTTTGTTTTAGAGAAATGGTACTACTACAGAAACCTGTGTTTGCAGGTGGGGATACGTGATCAGAAACAAGAGTATTGCAGTCATTTAAATGCATTTGGCAGCTATCACAGCTTGAGTAGAATTTCATTCTGATGTATAACTGTTATGAAAATTGTAACAGATTTAACTTTTTTTTTAAATATTATCACTAGAAATTTGGCAGAAACTAGCGTCAAATCCTTCCAAATACTATTCCTAACAGAATGTATCTTGAACTGTTAGGAAGATGTGACTGAGAAGCCATGAAAATTGAAGAGAACCACAGGTCAGGTGTATTTTCTGAGGGCCTTTTTGAACTATAAGGGGTACTGCTTGAAAGGACGCATTTAAATTTCGTCAAGTGAAATTCCTGCTGATGTAAGGATGAAAGGCAAATTAAAATTTTCAGCTGTGCTCATTATGAAGGAAGGACAGAAAAAAAGAAAGTCAGTGCTTTGACTGCAAATATAAGTGCTAAATTAAATTAGTTTCATTATGTGTAACAGCTAAAAGTTAGGCCTGCTAAATTAGAAAATAAGAAAGATGTGGAAATTTTATTTAGCTATTTATTTGACTGCTGGCAGAATGCCTTTCGGCTCCATAAGGCTGTAGTGACTGGAAGAGGACTTCTTGGGTCATTCAGTGGAGTCCTTTGCAATCACTAATCGACTTAACAGCTGCACTTCCAGAGTGCTGTAATAAAATCTAAACCCTGTGTACTTGTGAGAAACTGACAGATGATAAAAGCCGCAAGAAAGATCAAGCAACCCTGCCATGGAAGGATAGCTTTTAAATGTAATTGCTTTTCAGTGATAGTAGCAACAGTGTTTGTAGCAATTATTTTCAACCTTGATTTGTGTTTGAGTTTTAGCTTGCAGTTTTTTCAGATCTGAAAATTACTTGCCTTTTCTGAACTGCACCAGTTTTCTAATATAATACTGCTTTTACCTGCCAGCCATGTGCGGCCAGTAAAATTCCAGGAAGCAGGGTATGTCCATGTACTGGAGGAAAGCAAAGCCAAACTAACTCACAGAAAACCCACCACCACCAGCAGCAAGAACCCTCTCCAATGATCCCTGGCAGTATAATTTGGCAAGACGTTGCTGATCCACCCAAGTCCGGGTACTAGTTTACAGCTGCGGGCTTTGGGCAGCGTGTCTGCGGAGGTCGTATGGCACAGTATTACTGCACACTGTCTTTTCATGCTCTTTCTGGGTGTTGTATGTTTTCTCGGGGCCTGTGATGTGCGTCTTGACCATGCCAGAGTTGCAGGGAGTTTCTGTGTAAATGATGGCATAATAGGACCTATAGCAGGGTAGAATTACAGAAAACTGTAGTAAAACTCCAGGGTAAGACACTTGCTTTTCAAGTGTATTTGAACAATATACTGTTTGAATTTCAAGTCCAAACTCTGTCCATCTTCACTGATGTTCCAAGTGAAAATTAAATAGGAAAAATCAGTGGTAGTGTTGCATTAACTAGAGGATCCAGAGAAATAATGTTCATGTACTGTAAGAGCGCGTTTCACACTGCAAAGCGCAGTTCAGGCAGCCATGGGCTAACATTTGCAGAGGCTTCCATGTGTGAATACAAGTGTTGTGATATGGGCTAGCACTTTAATAGGACAGCAAGGTGTCTCTTAAACTTGCTCTGTTCCAAAGTCATGGAGGTGAGCAGCAAAATTTGAGGTGTAGTAAGGGAAGATGTCTTAAACTGAAGAAGCAGCGAGGTGATGGGTCTGAATGTGAATTTTAAAAGCAGAAAATTAGGACCAGTCCCAGAAGAGAAGCTGTGTTAGCACTTTTAATGCAAACGTAATATGAACATAATTACTGTCCTCAAAGTTTCAAAATGGTGAAAGCCCCTGTTGGAGGTATGCATTTTCACTGTTCATCTAGGTGTGTTTGTCTCTAGATAAAAACATGAAGATAAAAGTAAATGTAATTTCTTTCATTCACTGCCATGAAGTCCCTTAATCTCAAGGAGATCGTTTTGGATACAAATTTGTATTAAATAGCTTTACATATAGGTTAAAGACACTGAATGATACACAACATACAAAGTGGAAACAGCTGTTCTACCCTCTAACAGGACATGTGTTAGTTTGGCAGTGATTCATTTTAACAGTGGCAAATTTGGTGTACTCCAGTAGCTATCAGAATTTGTCTTTAATCTCACTTTTGTATGTTGTTTCCTAGATGTCACTGCAGTCTGCATTTTAGAAGCCTTCCAAAACCAGCAAAGTATGTTATTAGCTGATAAAGTTCTTAAACTCCTTGGAAAAGAAAAGGCCAAAGAGAAATACAAGGTAGGACTTGTGATATTGCTGACAAATTCTGATTCACCTGACTGGGTGTTGAAATGTTGATTGCTGGCATTCTGTCAGTTGTAAGCAAGTCACTGTCTTCATCTGCTGAAGTGTAACAATCCACGCGAGTGGTTTTGGTACAGAGCTATGATTGTGCTGGTGTTGTGTTCCTCTGGGACCTGTCCAAAGTTTTTGAGATATCAGTAGGGAGGAGAGGTTTATTTCTAACAATTGTTTCCCTTTAATAATCAAATTTATTATGACATTCCAGAGGCACGCTAAGCTGGTGTGCTGCCCTACGTGGGGCTTTTCTGGACTTGCAGCACAATGGGAGCAGGCTGTGTGGGAACAGCAGTAGTCAAATGTTCAGTTCCACATCAGGTGGTTGAGTTAGGTGTGTGTGTTGAGGTAGGAAGGTTTCTATGTAGTAATTGAAAATGCATTAAAATGTTGGTTCCATTTGTAATTAATAGCTTAAAATGAGAAGAATTATGATCGAGGACTTTTTTCCCCGGGTTATTCTTGGTTGTATAAATAGAAATTTCATGTAGGAAAGATTTAAGTTGACAGTAGAATTCCTACATTTTAGAAAGTGACAAAAGAATGCTGTTCTGTGGTTGGTTTGGGTTTTGTTTTTTGTTTGTTTGTTTTGTTTTTAAAGAGTAAGAAAAGCAGAAAAGCATTGCTTAAGAAAAAATGGTGCAGTGTGAAGTCACAGCTTTTTATTAGGGGTCAGACTTCCTGATTCCGTCTCGAATAATACGCCTTCATCTCCTAACTACCACAGATTACTTGGGACATTCAGCCACAGGCTGTTTCTGTTCCATCTCTGTAAATAGGCGCTCTTACTTGTACGTTCCTCTTTTGGCACTTGGATGTCTTTGCGTTAATGTGTGGAAACTGCAGAAAAGAGAACTATGGAAGTAGAGGGGTAGCCAGGAGAAGTCGTTTTAAGAGGTAGTGGGTTTACAGAAAAGTTGGGACACGTGTTAAGGGGACTTGCTTGCTTTTCGTGACAGTGTTGAAGTAGGGAAGTCCATGTTAGTTTTGAGATGCTCAGTTTCCTTCCTGTAGAAACTCACATAAATGTGTGATGTCAAGGTAACAAAAAATGAATTGTTCTGTTAGTGTGGTGATGGTGGTAGTGTCATAGGTGTGCTTCAAATGGGCAGCATTATGGTAGGACTTAATAGAGAAATTCAGAAGAGTGCATTCAGACTTTTCTTGCAGGAAAGATTGAACTGTAATTCTTGTGTGCAGTATTCATTTTAAGGAAAAAATATTTTTCAGGTATAGAAAAGGTTTTGTACCCAAGTGGGTTACCTCTGGGACTTGCCAAGTAAAATGGGTGGTATCTGGGCCAAGCTCCATGTAGAATTAGCATATTGCCTCATTAGCCTTCATTGTAATGATAGACAGCAGCTTCTCTTGAGCAAGGTGAAGAAAAGGGCAAATTGCCATTCAGAGTCTACTTGAGTTTAGGCTCATGCTTAAACTGTCAGCTTGCATTTTGCACCCAATTTGTGTGACACATACTGCCTTAGCCCATCTACCCAATGTCTCATGATAACCTAAGAGTCCTTGTTTCTAGGCACACATGCAGAAAGATACTATCTCCCTCCTCTCTTAAGTATCTTAACTTTATTTCTACTGGTGATGGGTATTTGTCTTGTGATTTGAAGCTTAAATAATCCCTAAATGTCAAATTGTCAAATCAAAAATAGCAAACTATCAAATGAGATAGTGGAAAGTCATACAGTGGTTCTTTCATGAATTAATTTTTTTTTATAATCACAGTTGTTTATCCATTTCCATATTTACCATCTGATCCTACCATCCAATGACTTTAAATTACATTTCTCTGTTTCAGAATCGTGAGCCTCTGATGCCCTCACCACAGTTCATTAAATCCTACTTCAGTTCTTTCACAGATGATATAATCTCCCAACCTTTGCTTAAGGGTGAGAAATCAGATGAAGATAAGGATAAGGAGGGAGAGGCTTCTGAAGTAAAAGAAAAGTGAGTTTACAGTACAGTTGGGAATTATTTGGTATTGGAATTGAGTTTTCAGTGATTTTGACATTCTGCTCAGTGTACCTGTCCGTTGTTTTTGTACTGCTTGGCACGGGAAGTCCTGTGGTAATGAAGTGAGCCTGTGAAATGAGATCAGTATTGAAAATGAAACTTCTCTGCAAGCTGACTGGCTAGTTCTAAAGAACCTCCACTGAACAGAGGAAGGACAGTGCAAGTTTGGGAAGATATGCTGAATATTTACTACAGTATTACAGTAAATCTTAGGCAATGGGAGGACTGGAGAGCATGCTTCTGGAGAAGGGAATGTTTTGTACTGAAGGGGAGTTTCCAAGGGAGAGAGTAAGTTTGTCTTTGGATGTGAAGGGATAAGACAAGCTAGGAAGAGGGTGTTTGTTAATGAAAACTATGAATTTGCAGCAACTGACGATGAAAAGGTGTTTTATTTTTATGGAATCAAGCTGCACATAAATGAGAAGTTTGTTCTGACAAAGAGAAGCTTGAGCTTTTTCTTGAGTGGAGCTTGAGCACCACATGAATGGTGCTTTAACTTACTGTGCTGGTTTCCAGTTTATTTTTGAAGCACATCACTGCTGTCAGTACCGAAACCACTGCAAACAGTGTTACAGATTATTTTTTTTTTTTTTTAAGATAGAATTGTCCTGATCTACAGGCAGATTCACTGAATCCAGGACACTTAACTGAGGACACGGCAGTGCTTACTGTAATTTTTGCTGTGAAATTCTTCCAGTTATAAAATGCTCATTGCTAGTCTTAATATTTCACTTTTTTGACCTGGAATTCCATCCCAGCCCTCTTGTTTTAAGGCAGAGCTTACTACTGTACTTAATGTGGAAAACAAACAAAAAAAAAATTCCAAGGGACAAATGAAGCTTAATTTCAGGAGCTTTCAAACATCCTTTCTGCTTTATTTTCAATGTGATTTGGCCATTTGTGGTCTAAATTGTTTTCATTCTGTGATGGCTCTGTCCAGGAATATTTGTAACTTTACTGATAATGCTGGTGCTGTAACTGGGTCTAGCAAAAGTTATTATTTGTTATGATTTAATGAAAAATCTGCATTGAAAATGCAGCGTTTGGTGAATGTATGTATGTAACTGTTCTTACATCATTTACAGCTCTGGCTATTTGAGAGCAAAACAATATATGGAAGAAGAGAACTATGACAAAATTATCAGTGAAAGCACAAAAGAAATTGAAGCAAAGGGAAAATACATGGCTGAAGCTTTGCTTCTGCGAGCTACGTTCTACTTACTTATTGGCAATGCAAATGCTGCCAAACCAGACCTAGATCAGGTCATCAGCATGGAAGATGCAAATGTGAAGGTAAGAATCTGCCACAGCTGAATTGTAGCTTGGGTTAAGAAAAATTCTAAACTTACTGTATAGTTCAGGAACTTGTTTTTCCAAGTTTTCAGATATTTTAATGGGCGTGTTCTGGTTTATTTACTGTTTGGTCTTTTTATTCCTGACAAACTGTTTTTCAAGGGCTTGTTGATTTTTGAGACAGCTGTACTAAGTAGTACAAACTAAGGAACAGGAGAAGTCAAATGAATTGGAAGCTTACCCAGTCCAAAAGAACCCATTTAATAGATAAGAGAAAACCATTAATTGTACCTGCATATTGAGCTGCTGCAAAAAATGTTGAATGTATTTGTAAGCATAGGGAACCTGTCTTATAAAGGATTTTTGGGGGGTTGAGAATCCACTGAGATGGAATCATGGGCTGACATATCTGAAATTAAGCAAGGGAGTTGATTCATTTAGAGTCAGTGTGAAATTAATTCCTGCTTAGATCTACTGAATGAAATGTCAGTGGGAGAAACAAGTCAAATGAAAGATTTGCTGTAATTGTAACAAGGCCTTAAATCTGGAGGAATGGTGGAGTGGCTAATGCTCCTTTGAACTTTTTTTACAGCTCCGAGCTAATGCTCTGATCAAACGAGGAAGTATGTACATGCAGCAGCAGCAGCCAGTGCTGTCCACTCAAGACTTCAACATGGCTGCTGATATTGATCCTCAGAATGCAGACGTTTACCACCATCGAGGACAGGTAAGAAACATTAATGGTTTTGTCCCAATACTCGTAATATTTCAGTAGATACTAAAAGAAAAAAAGATCAGTACATCATCAGAGACACTTTATACTGTCTGTGGCAGAAAAAACCATGAATTCCAGATTTGGAACTGTTGCAGAATGAACACACTGTCTAATTTGCAGGTTGAGGTCAGGCAGAAGCAGTTTATTCCTGTAGCTATAGGAAAGAACACAGAGCGACAGAGGTTCAGCCCTCTTTATCAATACAAACTGACGTAAAAGTACGAGGGCTTGCATATGTTGACAGCAGATAAAAGCTGCTCTGTGAAGGGGCCCGATACAACAGAGCAGCGTCGGTGTGGAAGGAAGCTTTTGTTCAGCAGAGGTGATGTGTGTTCCTGATAACCCACCATCTGCAGCACCGCGGCCTAGACTTGCTTCTGTTCAGCTCATCCCTCTGGCTCGTGACGCTGCCGTGCCCTTGACTGATTTCTAGCCCTAGAGCGGCCTGCCTCCACAGAACTGTAATATAGAAGGTGCTGGAAGGAAAAAGGAAGCGCTACCATATACAGATAGGCTAAGTCGAACCCGTAGGAAGACTTCCGTGGATGAAGTGCCTCTCTCCATGAAATCATTACATCTCTTTAATGCTCAGAAATAAGAATGGTGTTATGTGTTGATGGAAGGGAATGAAACTTTTCTACAGATTGAAAATTAGTGTTTCACAGTAGCTTCACTGTAAAATAAGAGGATGATGAAGTGAGCTCCACTCTTGTGGAGGAATGAGAATGTCAAAAAAAAAAAAAAAAGTTGAAGTGCAAGCTGGGAAAGCCGAACGTTTCCACATCCAAATAAATGGTTCACAAGCATTAACTACAGCGAGGCAAAGCGACTCGAGAAAATACGGCGTGGTTTTGGAGACTGGGCGTAATGCGGAAGCGGTAGTGGCAGCAGTCTGAATGGGAGTGCTCTCAGTCCCTGCGCACGGACGCTGCCGTTTTGTGTGTGAAGGCAGAGTTTCGCTGGTGGCTCTGTTGTTCATGGCAGTGATTTTTAGTTGTGGGGTTTGTAGGTTTCTAGGCAGTTCCAGAACTGAACTGGAGATGATACAAGTAACTGACACTGATTGCATTATCACTTAAGTGTCTGAAGCACAGATTAAATACAGAAATAGGATTTTCTTTCATTCTGGCTAGCTGAAAATCCTGCTTGACCAAATTGAAGAGGCTGTGGAAGACTTTGATGAATGTATCCGATTGCGACCCGATTCTGCCTTGGCTCAAGCACAGAAATGTTTCGCTTTAGTAAGTACCATGCTGGTGTTCATCTGGGTGCTCTTTCTTTTTAGAGAGTTCTGGAAAACATACTGTGTTTCTCTGTTTCATTGCAATTTAATGGAAAAGTAGGCCAACAAACATCCCGGTATTTTTTAATAATAAGGTAAAGAAATGACACAACAGTTTCTTCAGTTGGAGTAAGGGTTTGCTGCTTCCTTTCGTTTTGAAGTGTTTGTTGTACAAACAGTAGGTCATCGTTTCTGTTTTGTGGTAGAGGAAGACAAATCTTCATTCTAATTGTATCATGTAAAATTGATTTAAATAAAGCTTTAATGCTGTGGGAGTGGTCATCTTCAAGAAGTTGGAAACAAACTGTTTCAAGCTAGTACAGTGCCTCTGTGTGCAGGGGTTTTCTGAGGACAGCTTTGCATGGTGTGAACAGGGAGGAATTCTAGGCTTGGAATTTCTAGGGTTTTGAAATAGAGGGAGACTATTAGCAACTATCAGGCCTTAGGGCTTCCTTTTTTCACCCTTTCTCCTCTCCAAGTCCACTCTACCAGAGACATGGACTTGTGGCAGACTCCCAAAAGCAGATCTGGTAGGATCTAGAGGCACATCGCCTTCTGGAACTTGCAGCTGTTGTGGTGCACACGTTTCTTGGGGAAGCGGGTAGAGGTGTGATGAGCTTTTTTTTGTGTGTGTGTGTGTGTGGTAGCATTTTATCTTTTTCCTTTCCCCTCCCCTCCCCTCCTTTTTCTTTCTTGAATAGTATCGCCAGGCTTATACAGGAAGTAATGCTTTGCCTGTGCAAGTAGCCATGAAAGGCTTTGAAGATGTCATAAAAAAATTTCCAAAGTGTGCTGAAGGCTATGCACTCTATGCTCAGGTATGTTTTTCTCTTCTTAAAGAAAATGCTGCGTTCTCTTGCACCTTGTGGCTTGGATAACATACATTTCTTGAAATAACGTATGATGATTTTTTAGCATTAAGTTCTGAGATAACATATGCTGTCTTTAATAAGCTACCTGAACTTATGGGTGTGGGTATTCTGGGGTGGAGGAAGTAGAGGGGAAACTGGTGGAGCTGGATATAAGCAATGAGAGTCAAGGGTGGTTTTTGGGAGACTGAGGCCTGGCATACACTTCCCCTTGAATTCCTGCATGTGTGTGGCATCTGATTTGATGGGTGTCGGGGATTCTGTAGGTAATTCAGGAGTTAAACGTGCTGAGCAAGAGTAACAGTTTCATTCTGCTACAAACCAGGTGTAGTGGTCAGGCCAGGCAGAGTTCAGTAGGAAGGTTCAGAGTACACTTGCAACAGGGACTGTCATTTCTTCTCTCAAGAAAACTACTGTTGGTTCTAGGATGCAGCATGAGATGTTCTGATTTTAAGTAGGTAGGCAGTATGGATGCTTTTCCTTTTGAAAGTGGTATATTTGAAAAAGGAAGGAGTTGAGACTTGCAGGTACAGACTTTTAGAATGGCTTTCACTTGCCATTAGTACAATATGTTGCTTGTGGATCTCCCATGGCAGGCGGTACTGTGATCAGTAACCTGTGCACTTAAAGCCTGACAGCTTTCTTCTAAAATGCCTTGATTTTGAAACTGAACTCTGGTGACTGATGTGCCTGGCCTGCTCTACGATAAGAGAGCTATATCCAATCTCGCATTGTCAGTTTGGTTTTACTTAGAATTAGCCTAGCACAGGGTGAGTGCTTTGGTTGCTTATTGACATACAAGTTTCTCTTCTGATGCAGGCACTAACTGATCAACAGCAGTTTGGCAAGGCTGATGAAATGTATGATAAATGCATTGACCTTGAGCCAGACAATGCCACTACGTATGTTCATAAAGGGTACGTATTGCGTTGCCGATCCCTTTGGTCAATGGCTGTCGGCATATTTACACGAATCAACCAGAATTGAATATTTGTGTTTAGAAGTTTAGCCAGGAGAAATCACTCTGGCAAAAACATCTTAGTGCTGTTAAATGTATTTCTACAGTTTCTTTTGACTAAACTCTAAATAAGTTGCAGGAAGGTTTCATTGGTGTTCATTCCTAATGCAGTATCTCTTTGAAATATCAGATTTTTACTTTAGCGGTCTTACTTTCAGCTTTGTGCTGAAGTTTTCTCTTTCACAAAACAACTTGTAACAAGTCGTCTTGGGAGGAATTTACCCGTCATTAAACTGGTAACACGGCTTATTGGAAGTGACTTTCACATAGATGTTTTTACAAGCCACTGAAGTTACTGTCTACCCTGCATTAGGAACTAAATACATTTGGGCTTATTCTTTTTCCTTGCATAATCAGCGTTTTGGGAGGGGTATGTGAAGTTTGTTCTAACCTTTATTTCTTTTTTAGTTTACTTCAGCTCCAGTGGAAGCAAGATTTAGACAAAGGTTTAGAACTCATAAGCAAGGCCATTGAAATTGATAACAAATGTGATTTTGCGTATGAAACCATGGGAACGATTGAAGTGCAAAGGTAATGTTGAATTGTAGCGTTAAGAGCTGTTAGTTACTTTTGAAATTACAGTGGTCCTTTAGATTTCCTTATGGATCTTTGGTCTTAAGATTTTCGCCCCAGTGCTGTGCAAGGCCAGGTCTTAGCTGAAGTCCTGATGTCTGCTCTGTAGCTCATGGGTAAGCCATTCCTTTCTTTATGGCATAATTGTGCGTTATGATCTGCAGGTTCCCGTCTTGACCAATTCCATACTGACTGGACAACATGCCGATGAGTCCTTGTATGTTTAAATACACCCTTCTGCGTTTAAAGTGACCTCCTTAGCCATTACCAGGCTTCCTGTGTGTCTAATGTAGTCCTTAAACGTATCTTAGTGGACCATTTGTACTGAGGATCCTGAGCTATACTTTCAAGGCTGACAGTTTAATTCCAACAGGACTGCAGTTTGTAACGGGTGAAGAGGAAAGACTTTAACACACTATGCTGTAGCAGTGCAGGGTATTACGGTTGTGCAGAAATTTGGGGTGTAGCTGAGAGTACAGTTTGAGTCTTCTGTTTTTTACGTGTCTAGTGATCAAAAGGACAGTCAAGCTGTTGCTAGGAGAAATTTTGCAAGCATTTCCTATTTAAATAATGTGAGGTCTTGTCTCTGCTAGTTTTCCTCTTTAAGTCTACAAACTGTTTTCAAGGGAGATGAGAGTTCACTTAGTTGTCCCAGTACTATCTGCAGTAAACTTGGTGCCCTGTGGAGAACATTTTTATCCCCCACTACCGCCTGTGGGGGCTCTCGAGAGGAAGGCTGTTGTAACAGCTGTCCCAGTTGCTTACGCTTGGTAGCAACTTCTTTCAGTTTGCTCATCATCATCAGAAGTATTCATGGTGGTTCCTCCAGAAGTCCTTTTAAGCTGTTAGTAGTGGAGAGTGTGGCCCTGAAGAAAAAAAAGATGCTGTAGAGATGAAAAAATTGCTTTGCCGGTCTTAATTGGAGGACTACATTTTTGGTTTATTTCAGAGGTAATCTGGATAAAGCCATTGAAATGTTCAACAAAGCTATCAACCTGGCCAAATCTGAAATGGAGATGGCCCACCTCTACTCACTCTGTGATGCTGCCTATGCCCAGACAGAAGTTGCAAAGAAGTATGGATTGAAACCACCGACACTGTAAAGAAACGAGGAGGAAATGACCTTCTAAAGTGAAGTTGCCCACTTCAACCAGCCCTAAAGACACTGCAGACCATGTTCAGTGGTGGAACTTAGTTTTTTCCCGTTCGTGGTGTTGTCATTTGCTACATCTGTTAAATGTTTAGGTGTTGTGGGAGCGGTTGTTCAAGGAAGTATGCAGTGTTGCATCTTGTTCCTTCTGCAGCAAAAACCTTAAAGTGTGTTAAGGGAAATAAATCTGCAGAGGAACAAAAGGAAGATATTTTGGCCATGCAAATAAAAACTTCACACTGGTTCATTTTGGGTGATGATGTTGTGGGCGATTTTTGCTTTATCAAACAATATTACAGCATGTGGGTTTTTTCTGTTGATTTTAAAAGTAATATTAGTTCGTGCTGTAAAATAGGTTTCTTTTTTATATGCAATTAATCCTCGAGGGTTGATTTTAATTTTGCAAAAAGGAAAAAAATGATTTTCAAACTGTTTAATAGTAGAGGTTTTTTTAAGTCACTAGATGTGGAGCGCATCCCTGTAAATATATGCAAGCATGCACAATCTTCCCTTAAGGCCCCTCCCACCCTCTGCATAACTTAGGAATAGTCCTGTGGCAGCTATTAGGGAATTAATTTGATAGCCCTTATCCTCACCCCAGAAAGCCCTCGTGTACTGTGTAGGAGAGCTAGCCAGAAGGCTGGGTGGAGAAGGAGGCCGGGTGACCCTGCTTCAGCGCAGGTTTCACTGGAAGAATGGCCATGTTCCTGTGCAGCAGTCCATGCTCGAATGCCATGGGAAATGGTTCTGGAAGGTTCAGAGGGGTGCTAAAGAACGGAAAGCACTGCTGGGAGTAGAGCTGCTAAGGTAAGGTCACGCTTGCATTAATCCTTGTCATCTCTGATGCTCTTGCTTAAATGTAACAGCTGATGGACAGTCTACGTTCTCTTCAGCCTCTAAGAGACTTGCTGGGTTCTATCTGCTCCTTGTAGCAGCCCCTTTGCGCAACTACTTGAGAAGGGAACAAAGCACAGGCTAAAACTTCAAATCATGGACTTAGAGTCTGTACTGGTTTCATTGTTCTTTGGACCCTGTCTTGTCCCAGATTACAAATACCGTAAAAAAGAAGCAACTGTTCTGCAAATAGCAAATTATTAAATAGCAGTGTGAACCGCTACTTAATTTAATTTAACCTCCCCTAGCTAGGAACTCCAAGGGCTCTTTTGCTTTGGGTTGATCTTTCCGGTATGGAAGTCAGTCCATCTTTGCCGCTCCCTGCGTTGGTGTGGCTGGATATATCTCATGCAGATACTTAACTGATGTAGCTTAATTTGTCATATACTAATCTGGGCTTCTTTCCATCCTGAAATCATAATTTGCTTGCGTCTAATATATTTCCTCTTTTAAAGAAGTGAATCGTGCCGTGGTCAAACTGTCTTGCTTGCTAGTTGTGCCACCACACAGCAGCAGCTTGTATTTTCAACTTGACCTTCCTTTCTCCCAGCAGCTCCAGTGGAGAATTCCAATGGTGAAAAACAGATACAAAGATGTAGTCATTCTACTTTAGCTCCGCAGGTGATCCGCGGTCGTAGCGTTGGTGTAGCACTGAAGGCGTCAGAAAGTGCTGGCAGCCTGTCAGGGCACCGCACGTGACCAGTTCAGATGTCTTCTGGAACTTCCGATCTCTGCATTCCCTGAGAACAAAAATATGCCAGACCCGTGTGTCCTGTTCTCCTGAGGAGTTTTTATTTGCATGGCCTTACTTACATTGGCATTTTCTCCTCTTCACCCTACCCGTACCCCACTCCTTACCCACCCAATCGATTAAGGGAAAAAAGCATGTGCTGTCCAGTACTAGCATTCCAAACCATCACAGACTTTTGCCTGTTCTTGAACTAGTTTGAAACTGCACTGAAAGGATGCATTGTCTGTAATTTTTTTTGTAAATGATGTATCACCTGTAAACTGAAAAAATAAATATTACCTTCAAGTATCTCTCTCTGACCTGTATAAGGACAGGCTTTGATGGAAGTGTTCTCTGCAGTGGTTACTCTGAATCTAGGAAGAACTAAGAATGACTGACTCCCTGTCATCTTCTCTCACTTCAAGACAAAATGAGGAAGAGACATGAAATTAATGAGTCTTAACTCCGATGGCTTCCATCACCCACAGGGGTTTGATCTTGAGAGCTGAAGATTACAAGGAAAGGAAATCCAGCCAGGAAAGCTGGGAGTCTTGAGTAGCTGACACCTGGTTCACGGTGGATCCCGTTAGTGAAAGGTATTTCTTTTTTCTTGTTTAAGTGGCTGATGTAGTGGCAGTTTTGCTTTAAGCTGGGTCTGCATGTGAACTTTGAGAAAAGCTTGCTTTAGTAGGGATCGAGAACTGAAGTAAAACATATGTAACTGCTATTTAAAAAACAAATCTGTTGAAATGATGTAGGAAGCCCGTACTGAAGACTTGGATAAACCTGGTGTATCTTGGAGACTCTGGGAAGTTGCTTCTGCACGTGGTTGTCTTTGCATCTTAATTCTGATCATGTGAAATCCCTGTTGCTCATGTTAGAGGCACGTTTGCCGGAGTGGGGATGAGAAGCTGTGACTTGAATTCCTGGGATCTAATTGCAGTCGGAAGGTGAGAGGGAGCCAACGCTTCCCAAGGAGCTGTACTGTAACTTACTCTGGAACTATTAAGACCAGCTTAGATGTGGCTTTGTCCTGACTTCCCAGCTGTGGTGGCAGTAACCCTGCCTGATAGAACAGATGTTACTCTGTTTTCTGCCATTTCTTTCAAAAGAATTTAAATTCTTGCAGGCTGAAATTCTGGAGCTGTTTCAGGGTTGTTACTGGCTGGTTTTCTATCTACAGAATACTGGTGCATATGTATAATATAGATACTTAAAAGTGCCTGTTTTCTACCAATGCAGAGACTGAGTATTGACTACTTGAAGCATGACCTAGCTGAGAACCGATCGTGTACTTTCTCATTGAAACCCCCAAAAATTCACGGTCCCATTTAAATGTATTGCATCCGAGTGGATCACACTGGACACCCCTAAACATCCTGCTAAAAGCAGGTGCTCAGGAGTTGTCCTGACAGGCTGAAGGGGACTGAGCTCGTGTCACCTCTTCAGCCGAGCTCACAAAAGTAGCTCACAGCAGATTTGCGTCTGATCCCTCTGCACGTGGGCTCCGGGGGAGGGTCCGGGTCACAGATGTGGGTCTCTCCTGCATTTTTTAAATCAAGTGGTCAGCCCGCGAGAATCCTGCACTACTTCAGTTCCTCCAAAGGTAGTAGGTAGTTCTGCTCTGCTGCCTGTGAAGCTACTATAGAGGGGAGGGAGCGCGGGGTGGAGTAGTTTAGGAGAATGGATGCACAGTAGTTGCTATCTATGGTTTAAGCTGGAGCCCCGTGATGGCCATCGTGGATTGCTGAGTGTGCGGGAGGCACAAATCTAATGCAGGAGCCTTGACTCAAATGGTGATTTGTTAATTTTTTATATTTATTTTTCAACAAATAAATCTCATTTCACCTCATGCTCTGTGGCTTGTTTCTTAAGAGTTCCAGTACACGATGTACACTAAAATGCAGTGACAAGTAGAGACCACAACATGCCAGCTAAATAGATAATGCCACTGAGTGGAATGGTGTGACCTGTCATTTCAGGGGTTTGGTTTAATTTAACCACTAATTTTGCTCTGTAAACCACACACCTAGCTCATTCCAGAGAAGCCAAAAGAACTTTTTATTTTTTCTTTTATTTTCTAAAAAAGAGGGCTGAACATGAATAAAAAGGTACAGTGTTTTTTGTGGTTAGCTGCAACAGTGCAAAACCTTGCCTGCCTCCTGTGTTTGTATTTTGAAATCTCTCTTTAACCTCACTGCTTTATCGTGTTTGCTGCTGGAAAACCAAAAGCTTAGTGGTAAAGGCTGGATAATTGCAGTTGCTTCTTTTTTTCATTCCAAGGAGGGAAAAAAACCAAAACATTTTGCAGATTCTTTTTACATTAGAAGTACCAAGGCGTCTTCATTCCATGAAAAGAAAAAACAAAACTATACAGAATGCTAGGCTGCTTTTATAAGTATTTTAAAGCTATCTTTAATAATGAGTTTGTTAGTCTTTTCAGCAAGAGCAACAGAAGTAAGGAGTGTTTCCCGTGCAGCTGATGGGAGTTTGCCTTTGGTAGCAATAATGCATTTAAACATGGAGCAATTCTAGCATGTCTTCTGGAAGAACGTGGGCAGAAAGACTTCATCAGTGCAACAAGTTTTCAAACTCCTTTCGCCTGACTCCCTTCAGCTTTCCCGGTGAAACCCGGAATTAAAGCCCGTGCGGATGTTGCATTGAGGAAGCGGTATATAGAGAGCAAAGGTGTGGTGACATGCAATTGCTTTAATAAAACACTAACCTGCATCACTTCAGCAATAAACAAGAATTGCAATAGCTTTATACATTTTATTTTAGGCACCACACATGAGCCAAAAGCTGTTACAGATTCTTCTATAGTAGTAGTTCTGCTTCTTGCATTGTCCCCAAGTCCTGCAGAGCAGAATTTGCCGTTTTGCTTAGCGTGTTACGTTTTAAGCTTTCCATGTTACAAGTTGGGTATTCAAGGAACTCTGTTAAGGCACACGCAACTAATGATGGAGCTGGAAGAATCATGCCTCTAGATTATCTGGTAATTCACAGGAAAAATCATAATATCAAAGTTGAATTCACAGAATTTCCAGAGAAAACAAGGTTTGCATTTCTGTGTTCTACAAAAAAGTCCCCAAAAGGTAATTAAACATTGTGATGCATAAAAAGCAATGCTAACTACTGTTGTGTTGAACTGATTTCACCTCCATCTTTACCCAAGCTGTAAAATACTACAAAATACTGAAGGAGATGCAACTTCTGTATTTGAATCAATTTTATAGTTAACTACACCACCAAGTTGTTTTGGTTTTTGATTTTGTTTTTTTAACTGGCACATTTAGCAGTAGATTGTGGAACAACTGCTAAGGGAATCCTTCTGAAGATGAAAGCAGCAGCTGTTATGCCAACTGAACCTTCCCTATTCACCGAGCTTCACTTTTTCATCTCTATGCCGTAGAGATCACAACGCTTCTGGCTTAAAATAGGAATTTGTTCACGTATTTCTGCAAGTTTCTTCAGATCTGCAGGGGGTGGGGAAGAAACAGCTATTAGAAAAGCAGTCAAACCCAAGAGCCGCCGACTTGCTCTGAGGTCAGGCAGGGCACCAAGGGGCTTTTGTGGAGCAGGGGGTTGTAGGGCAGCCAGGGCTGAAGGAAGCTGCAGCTTCGCTCTTCCCTAAGGTGGCAGCTTCCTCAGGAGCAAGGGACCTGCAAGAGTACAGTTGAGTGCTGCTTGTTCTTGCTTTAGTCTAGCAAAGGTGAAGGCAAGTGAACACCGTATCATCTGTAACTGCAGGGGTGAGCCCACACACTGAAAACTGTCTCTGCTTCCTCTCATGACCTGTACTTCAGAAAAAAAGCAGGACTGGGGGGGGCAGGGGGGGAGAATCTTTTACCCTTACCTATATCTGCGTATATAACTGTTTCCTCAGCCCCAGCTTTGGCTATGACTTCACCCCTGCAAAATTGAGCACATTTGTTCACAGCATTAACACCGAGGTCTCAAGGCATCAGTCCAGTTGCTGCTGTTTGTACGAAGGAGAGTTCCTACCCCCGATGTCTACAGCTGAAGAAACAGGACTGTCCTAAAAATAGCATCATAATTCATAACTCTGGCATGACAGAAATGGCTTCCAGGCTTCATCTATGGCACATTTTATGGGTGACATACACATACTTCACATGTTTCTGAAGATCAAGAACGGTGCTAAGAGATACTATGAGCACCAGCACACGTGAGCAATGCCTCAAGGGGAAAAGATGAACTTCCCCAGGGAGAACCATGCGTGGCAAGGACTAACACCTTCTCCTTTCAGATCCCGCTGGCTTTTAACAGTAGTAGCGCGAGCTACTGAACGTTATTTATTGTGTCTCCCGCTAGGTGTTCTGTCACTGCTTTATTCATAAGACGTTAAAAGCTGAACACACAGATAAAGCTTTTCGTACTTTGCCATCATCTGGAAGAGAACAATCAGTGGGTTCCTTCGAAAGAAAAGTAACTGCCTGAAGATTTGGTCACTTTTACCTCCTGTGCACCTGTGTGACTTCTGCTTAAGTCAGACTATGTCTTTTACCTAGCTTAGATGTTCTTGGTCTTTCTTATGTCAAAACAGTGTTGTTCCTTGAGGAAACGGAACAGTTTTGTGTAAGCTGTTCAAGGCGATTCGGTTCTGCACACAGAAATACCGTAACGCACAGTATGTACGGACCAAACTTCAGGGGCAAGCTGAAAAGATCAGTAATGCCAAGTAATACATACTGCTAAACTAGTCTTAGTTTCTTTCTTTTTTTTCAGTCAGTTTTAAAGGATGATTTTGAGAATGTAGGCTTAAGTCTCAGGTGCTTTATACCAAGTACTTGCAACATTTTTAAGAGTAGATGAAAATATAAAATAAATATTTTTATAATATATATTTTTTTTTTTTTTAATCAAGAAAGGGGTCTCTGTGGGGGGTGTGTGTTTCTGAACTCACCATGGATTTACTACAGTGCTGTGTCCCCAGGCAACATAGGATGCTTTTTCATCTCTAGCAGGAGATACGGTAGCTACGTAGAGTTGATTATCAAGAGCTCTGTTCACAAAAAGACAAGGGAAGCAGTGGGAAAAGTGAGTAGAATTTTTTTTTTATACCACCAATTAACAAAGCAGAAGAGAAAGAATTCACTCTGATGGCGAGTTGCATCTCCTCCTAGGGAGGAGCCAAAACTGTAAGTGGTGTCGAGGTCAGAGAAAGCAGAGCCTGGAAAGAGAAGGCTCCAGCGCCTGCTCCAGACTCGGGGTACAATGAATTACGTGTTCATTCAGTATGTGGCAAAGGTGATGGGTGCTGGCCAAATGAACAAATAATACTGCATTCAGGAAGCCCAGGGTCTATTTCTATCTGTAATTGGAGCAGCTCTCAAATGGTTCTTGGCTCTTACCTCTACAATTTGTGTGAAGGCTGCTTAAAGCCATGGGGAAGAGGCCCCTGAGAGGGCGTGACTGCGCAGGGGCTGGCAGGAGTGACGGGCGAGCATTTCCCCATGTCCCCCTGGCAAAGCCACGCTGGTGTCCCACGCAGGGCCTGGGCAGGGGTGCACCGCCAGCGGCAGAGGGGCCCTGCAGCACCGCCTCTGATGCACAGCATCAGTTGGATCGCAGGAAGAGTTCGGTTCCGCCTGCTGGAACCCCCGAACAGGAGGGTGAGCCCCTACTGCGTCCTTACCGTCCCCTCTGCAGCAGCTCCCAGTGAGCTGGTCCCGTTGTCAGGTTAAAAGCTCCGGGATATATCAGCAGCTGGCAACCTGTGTTAAAGGAACGTTAGGACATGTTTAGGGAAAGGAAGACGGTTTACCCTAGAGCAGCCCTTCGCACGAGACACGAGGCGAGGTTTCTTTCAGCACCTCCTGACCTCTGCCCAAAATGGGACCAGGTAAGTCTGTCCGTGCGTGGCGACTACTTGTCGGCCAAGCCCTGCGGCGCGTCGGCGAGCGGGGCTACTCCCATCGCATCACTCCAGCTGCAGACGTGTACCAGGGAGCGACTGCTGCGCTACTCAGGGCACACAGGCACTCACTACCACCACAGTCTCGGGCACAAGATGGGTTTAGTGTAACCGGGCAAGGATAAGCGTGCCTGATGGCACAGACTGCCAGGGGTACCGCCTGAAACGGCCCGGCGTAGCTCAGGCCTCAGCGCTGGCCGTGCTCCGGTAGGTGACCCAGCCTCACCTTGCTGGCCGTAGATTTGAGCCATCTCAGCAAATCTGATATCGTAGCAGATGCCCAGGCCCACTTTACAGTATGCTGTTCTCAAAACACAAGAGACATCAGTCATCGCTATCACAAGAACACAAAAGCAATCACAAGAATCCCTGTAGCCGTCCTGCCAGCTGCTACTTTATGTCTCACAGTAACAAGAGCAGCTGTAGCTAAATGTGTTCCCTTTATCTGGAACAAGCCTTGGCTATCGGTGGCAGAGAACTCACTCTTCGTGATGAGAGGAAGACTGTGAGAAGCAGCCTTACCTGCACTTTTAAACCAGCCATTTCCACAAAAATCATGTAATACCAGGTCTTTGTGTAATGCGTTCCCCCCCGAGTTAGCTGTATGGTTTTCAGATATTTTCTTTTCCAGGAAAGAAAGCACTCACTGCTCTTCATGGACTAAAGCTGCCGTCACGTACCTTCTTACAGCTTGCACGCTGCAAGGAGGAAAAACTGACCATGGGAGACGAGACCCTTTGGAGCTCAGCAAACAGCAGGTGATGCTTTTTCAGTGCTGGGCGGGGTGGGGGGAATAGGTGTCTTGCTTTTTGATCAGATATGGTTGATTCAAGAACATTGGACTTGGATTTACAGTTAATTGTCTCCATGATTATATCATCCTCACATGAAACAATGCACTGGTGTAGCTGCTTGCTGCATATATTCTTTTCCAAGCCATGTTTTGTAAGAACCAATTTAAAGAGGTAACTGCTATAAAAAAAAATACAGTAACTTCTCTTTAACAAATCAATAGGACCATTATTTATTAAGGGAAGTTCCATGATGCATCTTTGACCCTTTTTACTCCTCTGTCCTCTTGCAATCACATTGCTTTTTAAAAGTTTCAGAAGTGACCCACGCACTTAGAACAAACTTAAACTACATTTAAACTACTGTAGTTTACTAACATAAACTTATGTTATGAAATGATGTTAGTTTACTAACATAAACTAAAAACATGCCATGGCTGTCAAATACCTAATGTAAATCTGATCGTCTAAAAATCCACTGCTGGGGAGGGGGAAGGGAACTCCAGCATGCCTGTGCTGTTACTGTGGTAGAGCTCCTTACAGAGAGGGCTTGTCTTGTACTCACGAGTATCAAATGTGGACAAACTATTCCCTGGACTCAGTGTTTCAGACTCTTTGAACTGTATCTTCCCAGGAACGTTAATGTCAAACAAATGAACCTGTAATTATAATATGATTAATAACAATTAATAACAATTTCTCTGCTTGCTATTTGTGCCTCCTTCTATTAGGCACGTGTTTTCTAGTTAGCATTCCTTAGATTAGTCTTTTGCCAGGATCCTAACTAAACATTGCTCAAGATTGTGAGATCATCTAAAGATAATTTAAAGCAGTTTTCTTCTTTACAGAAATATACATGTCTAAAGTTATTTGGTAAAAAAAAAAACAAAGGCCATTTTAAACATATAATCCCTGTGACTCAAGTGATGCACATAGCAAAAGCTTGTTGCTTACCAAACAGAATGCTCTGTCCTTCTCCCTTGCAGTAACAAAAAGTAATTAAGAATAGCTAAAAATATAACAATTAATTTGTAGTACAGCCCTGTATCTTCTTCATGGAAAGAAACCCTGCAGAATTGCTAGATATGATCTAACGAGTAATTTTGCAAAAGAAAGCATACAAAGTGTCTTGAATTTGTCAGGATGATTTTAGTGTGTTAAAGGAGGTGATACTTTCCTCTCTAAGATTTGAGTCCCATTCCTGCAAAACCTCAAGAAAATACCTTCACCAAGTCAAAGTTCCCTTGACTTCAGCTATGCAGATGCCTCTCAGCCCCTGCAGACAGTCTTTATCTCTCCCTGGCAATGGAAGATTCTGTTCCTGACCAGAGCTTCCCAATAATGCAGCAGGTTTTATATTTTTCGTTCCTGTTTACAAAGTACAAGCCTGCACTCATTCTACAAACAACTAGTGGGCTTGCAGACCGGTGTGGTGTGATGGAAGGAAGTCAACACAGTACTTCAGAAAGTGATATAATAGTGTAGCTAAGTGCAGAGTCAGTTAACAAAATAAATTAATACCCACACCCCAGAGGTATTCTGCATCACCTCACTCATTCCCAGTAACCTTGCGCTCTCTTTGTTGTTGTTTTTTGTTTTTTTTTTCCCCACTGTGAAAGAACGAAGCTGTTGTTCACCTAAGGAATATCCCTGTATGCACAGTCAGATGAACAGAAGCTACACCTGGCAGTTATGAGCAGGCGGTAGTGCCTCAGAAGGCACAGAGCAATGTCCGGGTGGAAGAGGACGGTGAGCAAGCATCAGACACAGCTTAACTCTGGAACTTGGACTTGGGTTGTCTGCACTAACCATACATACAGCACACAAAGTATGTAAGAACAGTATTTATGACAACAGAAGGGCTAAATCCCTCGGGAACCTGAGGGAAAATCCTGATTCCACTTAACTGGCACTATGTTTCAGACCTAGACCAAGGTACACAGATGAGTCTGATCAGGATTTACCCCTTACCACAGTTTTCTCATCATCTGGGAAAAGCCAATTATTTCTTCTGCATTTTATCGTCCTTACCCAGAACAAATTTATGACCACCTTTGGAAGGGGTGTTTACATGTCCCAAATAAAAATTACATGCAATTTTACTGACAGTACGCAGCTTACTAGTAAAGTAAGATTGTACTAATTCACGTCACCGTTAGGCACAGATTAAACCATTTGTCACCACTGCTGAGAAGCCTTTTAATAACAATGTTCTGCCCTCTTACCTTCCTATGCTTTGCCAACATAGCACCGTCAGGCCCAAAGACAGCACATGTATTATACAGCTTTCCACTATCCTCTTCTGGAATGGATCCTTTGAAAAGGTGAGAACAAAGATTTTGCCCACTGTATTACCTGGAATTTTGATCCGATGGCACTAACAGACATAGCCCGTTTTTCCCTTCAATGAGACGGTCACTAAGAGTAAACTACCTCCAACAAGATATATGCTGCACTCCTCTGCAACTTCTGAGAGCTTTTGTGTTGACTCCCCAGGGATCTTCTCTGCATAATCCTTAAAGTACTGCGTTCCATACGGAGAATTAAAACATTCCTAGAATTAGAAAATAAAATTACATTAAAATCTAGTAACACCACTGCAGGCAGATGTACTTGACATTTCAAACTCCTCCCTACCAATGTTCTCATACAATCTTTAGTTACCTGAGTTTGGTTTACAGGAGCTCAAGTGGCCATAACAATTAGATAAAATGCAGTGGGTGTGTCGGTGTGAACGCATGCCAAACAGAACATGAGGCAGGAGTGTCATGCAAGCTGCAAGTAACAAGGCTAGCACGTTTACCAGTCTAGACTTAGCAATATTACAAGGGATGTTCTCATCGGAACAGTGAGCCAACTTCTACCCAGCTCGGCTGACAAGTGATGAGCTGAACAGATCCTCTCAAAACTGAAATGTGCTCATGCTCGTCCACAGCCCATGAGTTCTTCAGTTTTAAGAGGACCTTTGCAAAAGCATGCACTTCTCAAAACTGCTTTTATGCTTTTGCTAAAACAATCCTTTAATCACCATTTCCTCACAACTGAACAATGTCTTCTGCGCTAGGCTCTAGTTAAGATTTGCTATCCCTCAGGACCAGGCACGTGATCGTTACACAGTAAGATTAACGGAGCAGTTTAGATGCCTGAACTAGATGGCTAGTGCTATTTGAGATGCTCAAGATATCCAGAACTTCTACTCCGCATCATATTTGCCAGCTCTGTGAGAAGGTGAGACATGCCCCCCATACACACACATTTTTTTGTCCCCTAAAGAAATGCAGCTGAAGGTCACAAATAGGCTATCAAATGGTACCAGCTCCTACTCTTCAGCAAGCGATTCCCAGCTCAAGCACGTGCCTTGACTGCTACCTTTGCTCACTGCAAGTTGTAACAAGACACCCCCCAAAAAAAAGGAAAGAAAAGAAAAATCAAGCTGTAAACAGCACAATAAACATTTATGCCTTACCTGATCAAGCAAACTTTTTAACACCTGTAGCAGATTCTGCTGAACTGGAATAACTGAACCAAAACTGAATGGGTATGTTTTGCCCCACGTACAGACTCCGGGCCAGCAGGTGCCCGCTAACCCACAGCAGCATTTGTAGATGGAAAAGGCAGGAAGGGAAGTGTCTGCAGCCTTTCAAATGAGCTTCCTGGCCTTTGAAAGTTGGACTGAACTTCAAGGAAATTAAAAGAATGACAGCTGCCTCCACCTTCATCTTGCCAGTTGCAACGGCAATGCAGGTGGTGCGAAACCATGGGTTCAAGAGAACGGCAGAGCTCTGTGCGAGCTGGCAGGGGCAGTGCATGGGCTTGTTCACGAGTTGATACTGATACAAAACTACGGACCGTCTGCACAAGATCGTCAAGCCCTACGCTCTCCAAAGTGGTAAGAATACAGGGACAGATCTTTGAATTGCATTCTATCGATTTCTAGATTCAAATGAAGTATGGTTTTATTCCTTTATCCATAAACATTACGAATTGTTTTGCTCACGCTAATTTTTCCTGGTTCAGAAATTAAAAAACTTTAAGACACCAGGGCTAACATGTCACAGAAAAACTGCCATATACCTCTGCAGAGGTATAGATCGTAGAGTCAGTACAAGTTCTGTTCTTTATGTAGTGTGACTTTTTTTTTTTAAAAAAAAAAAAAAAAAAAAAGGGGGGAAAAAAAAAATTAAATCCCAAAAAAATAAAGCCACAAAAAAAAAA
>JAVJGJ010000014.1:120910296-120946227 GCA_035590215.1 Microhierax caerulescens
GAGCAGCGGCGCCCCTGCGCGGGGCCGCACGCCCAGCCCTGCCCGCGGCTCGGCGCGGGACGGGCAGCGCGGTGCCGGCTTCAAACCACAGCCGCCCGACAGCGCTAAGTGCGCCCACAAGGGCGACTTCCGCACGGCCGCTCCCCCCCCCCCGAAGGCGAAGCCCCCCAGCCGCTCCGCAGCCCCTGCCCGCAGCGGACAGGTTATTTGACAGGATGAAAAGCTCCCCCAGGATGCAGCTAGAGGCGGGGCGGCCGGGGGGTAACGGGAGCTGCGCTGGGCGGACGGGTACCCCCCACCGTGCAGCCTGTACGGCCCCGTGGCGCCAGCCCGAGGGTCTCTGCCGGTAACGCGGCCTCACGCGGGTCAGCAGCCGCCGCCGGGGGCTCGGCCCCGCACCGGCTGTGGAGCGCACAGGGAAGCGCTGGCTGTCCTGCTGCCGCATCCCCTCTGTCACCAAAAGACACGGAAACGACCACCCTGCGACACAGCGGCTGCCGCCTTACGCTCAACAACGCGAAGCAGAACCAGCTCGGGCAGGGGGTGCTGAAAGGGCCTGGAGGGAACGGGCCAGAAGCAGCGTACGGACTGTGCCGACTTTGCCTTTCAGAAACTATCGCTCCAGCATTGTAACCGGAATTTCTGCTCAGCGACACAAGTTTTGTGAGAAACTCTAGCTACAGCAACATACACTATGATGCAAAAGTAGCCTTTAAATTGGGGGTGAAGATGCATAAATTGAAATTACTCAGTCTTGACTGAGCTTTGTAAGAGAGTCTGTTGATAACTTGCATGTTGCCTTAAAAATTGCAAATAATGAGCACCTTAATGGCTTGGATTATACATTTCTACACAGAAGGATTTAAAATCTGACTTCCTGTAACTTTACTTCCTGTAGACCTAAAAGGTCTGCATTTCTTGTCCTCAAAGAAATATACACATC
The DNA here is from genome assembly GCA_035590215.1 of Microhierax caerulescens. NCBI lineage: Eukaryota > Metazoa > Chordata > Aves > Falconiformes > Falconidae > Microhierax > Microhierax caerulescens. The sequence continues at coordinate 120,911,240 of JAVJGJ010000014.1, forward strand.
ACCCACTTTCCAGATTTAATACCCAGATACGCCTGTTCAACAACTCGGCATACCTTTCACAATCCCCTCTCCCCCCATCAATGACTAGGAGAAATGTGCTGTCGTTTTGTCAACACTTTCATAATAACATGATGCTGAGAAATCTGGAATTTATGCAGAGACCCTTTCTATAATCTGACCACTTGCTAACTTGTTTTGACCTTTCTATGAATGCTCACCAAGGCTCACCCAAAAGTATTTAATAAAATCAGTCTAAGTCTGAATTCCAAAATAGGCACATTGAGATATCACTGACAGTAGCTGCCTATGATCCATAATCAGCTTCTTTCATTCAAAAAATTAAATTAACTTCCATTTATAAAATACCTTTATGAAAAACTATTAATCGATTCAGAGAATTCACACAGTATGCAACTACATGCTTTCTAATAGAACAAGTTATGTTCAAATTGTACTGGTTTATTTACAGCTGTAGTTTATAAACAGTAACACAAACATCTTTACATGAAAAAAATCTCATTGCTGAAGTAGGCACAGAGTCAGAGACTCTTCAGGATATTTTCAGAAGGGAGTAGGAAGAGGAAAACGTAATACAACAGCTGCTGGGCAAAACTATAAATACATGACCATTGGCCCAGGTGCAATTTCATGCAAATATCTTCAACAGTTCAAGTTCTATTGGTGTTAACTCAGATACTAAGAAGAAAAAAAAAAAAAAAGAAAAAAAAAAAAGGAATTAGTTCCAGAATTAAGGTGCCCTAGCTTGATTCCTAGTAAAATAACTTAGAATAACTGTTTTTTATAAAGGTCAGTTTAATGTATTTTAGCTCCTGATGATGTACCAATTCACAGGTTTCTATTCAAATACTCAGAAGCCTTCAACACAGCAAAGCTAATCCCCATTATCTTTATTTCACAGTTTTTGGCAATTTCCACATCAGTCTACAAAGATGCTATGCCTCAGCCATAAGGACCTTCCTGTACTGAGCTTTTTTAAAAAGAGAATGATTCTTGGAACAAGTGGCAGCTGCTGATAAACAATCACGTAGTTGCAATCTCTCAAATGTTAATTTAGAAGATGTTAATTAAAAGAATACAAAGAAATGCTTGAATTAGTGAAGGCAATAGGTAACGAATACATTTATCACACTTATATAGGACTTGAATCTCTTCACTTTGTGTGCATTAATTGTCTTGCTGAACACATCTTCGATCAGCACATACTTTGGGTGCTGAACTGAAGGTTTTTAAAGGTCTAATTATTATCTTAGACATTTTGTTTTTGAGGAGCAAGGTAACTAACTTTCAACTGTCCTATTCTGTCATGAAGCCTTAACTTCAATTTCAATGCACACACTCAACTTCACAAGAGAAACAGCCTCAACCTATGAAATGCAAAATTTTGCATAATTAAAAGAAAAATCACCTCCCTGTAGTAAAAGCTTATTGTGCACAGTTCATTCTGGTATTTAAAAATACCCTTACCATCAATTCCAATTATTTAACCTAGTAGTGGATAAGACTTAAAAAAGCTAATTTTAAAATTGCTTGTATTACTCCATTTATCTGCAGCCCAAGCTGGACTTAACTCTTTTTAACGAGAAGGAACCAGTATTTCTAAGATTTTTATCTGCTCTGCTTATAAACCTAAACTTTTAATCAGTCCTTGATGCTACCCAGTAGGCCAAATCAAATTTATAGACTGTAGGCAATGGAGACATTTTCAAGGACTGTAATTTAAAAAACTGTCTGGTTTCAACTTCTTTTCTGTATCTGGCAGTGCTTTATTCCTTTAACATGCTTAATGCAAACCCAGCTGCATCGTGGCTTGCAAAGATGCAGATCACTTGCATTAAGACTGCATTAAAAACAAAACCGACTGACCTTTATAATAAACATTTCTTCAAAACAAAAACAAAATTAAAAATTCTGTTCAGAAATTGGTAATAATTTACCCTATCTTAAGCCTGCTACTCAGGCACTCCCATCAGCAGACGGAAAAATTCTTTAAAGTTAGTATTCAATTGGGAAAGTCAGCTTGTGTCCACATACAGTATCTTGGTTGCTTCTTCTTTATAAACTGTTGTCTAAAAAGTCTTTAGTTATTAACTCTCCAAGGCATCCAATACTTTCATGATCTGTTGTTTTATGGCTTTGGTAGCATCACCTGCATTTGGAATCAAATACCTAAAAAAAAAAAATAATTAAAAAAATTAGAAAAAGCCGTCGTGAGTTCACTAGAAATTTTTTTAGTATTAATTCCGTAGTTCTTGTTTTGATTTTTCCTCTGGCTAGGAAGGAAGGAGGAGAGGAATACACTGAAATGAAAATCTGCCCAGCTGAACCATGGCAGTCCTTGTGGTTTTTTTTTTTGTTTTGTTTTAATTCCCATAGACAGCTATAAATCATTTATTTGCAATCCTTTCTCTTCTGGATTTGCTCCAGTCAACAAGGTGGTGGTGAAGTAACTCAACAAGCAGCAAAGGTCTCTGCAACATTTTAGTTTGGTAGTAGGTCAGACAAAGATAGTTTCATGCAAAGCAGCCAACAGGCATAGAACAGCTTCCCTAGTTACCTAGAAAACTCAGTTCCCACTTCTTGTGAAAGCAGAGCACCCACCGCACACAGTCCTCCCCAAGGATGAGGACTGCAAAATGTCCAACTGATGGCAGCAACTTCGTTAAAAGTGTCAAGAAACAACAGGCTAAGCTACTGGAAGAAAGCTCAACAGACCCACCTCTCTTGACTTCCCTCCCAAAGTCTTAACCACTCAAATGCTGAGCATGACAATAATTAACTTTCAAGAATCAGGTTTCAGGGGTTCAGAGTTTCGAGGTTAGGCTTCTGGACTCCTTGCAGAATGCACAGGAAGAGTCAGAAGGTTAGAAATTGGAAGAGATAGGAAGGTTAGAAGAAAGACCACTCAAATCCTGCTCTTCACAAATCCGTACTTTAGGCTACACATAGTCGTCCACTTCATTTTCATTTAAGACACTACAAAAAGAAAACGCTTGCAAACATCCCATCCCCAACAACTGTTGATGCAGACCATGGAGTTCCTCTCTGCTGGCAGATCTTTCTTCTAGTTCACATCTGAATTATGTATTCCTAAATAAAAAAATACTACTTTTGAATTCAATTTTGGGAATTACAGCATGCCCCTGATTTCCTGCTGACAGTGTTCTGTATATCATGACTACTTATATCTATGCTACTAGATGGCTTACCTTTCAACTGCCAAAATTTCTATGCCTGAAGTATTGCTATTTCCATATTTAAAGGTGATCAGTTCTGGGTGTTTCTTCTTGGATGTGATCTTGACTACTGAGTTGAGTGCCTGTCGAGACTGTATGTAAGCCAGTCCCTTTCGTGACGGAATCTCTCTCAAACAGTACATATGAGTTGCTGTTACTAGGAGATGACTTGAGGGAAAAGAAAAATACAAATTAAGTTTGCTAATGAACTAAATATCAGCTATTTAGAAAGCTAAATTCTACAAATAAGCTATATAGAGAGCACTAGATAAAAATTCCCAAATCTAAGAAATAATTTTCATTTTAATACTTATAAAATCTGTAATTTAGAAAGGTCTACAAAATACTTCAGATTTTCAAGTACTGTATCATAGTCATTTTTGAAAGCAAGCACAGCATCCTCAGCAGCACACAAAACCAGAGCGAGCAGTTAACATCACCACCTTATGACAACAGCCGTGAGTGCTACCAACAAAGATCACAACCAGCAGCAGTGCTGGGCCATGCAGGGAACAGGGAAAATGCCTCCAGCTTCTCTTTCACCCTTCAATCATACTCCCAACCCCATCCCTCCACCTACAGAGCGGCAGCGCTCCATGTGGAGCCTCAGACCCAAGTTAAAGGGACGTGCTGGCGCTCCACGACTGCCAGGCGCTGTACAAGCACTAACGTGGAGACGCTGACCTGCCAGCTCAGTTCAAGCCCCACTTCTGCTTTCTTCACAGGAGGAATACCAAATACATGCTCAACTAGTGGCGGGGACACGCTAGCTGGAATCATACTATGACAGATTACTAACCGTACACCATATAAAATAAATCTAATGGCAAAATAAACTTAATAAAAGACAAGAACAGACCACTATGCAAAAAGAAAGCCCATCATCATTTTCTGTTTTCCAGATTCAACAGGATTCGTTCACTTTGGGGAAGCCAAAATACAACAAGTATCATGTTCTGCTCTTCAGGATTAATAAGGTCACTGTATCTTAGGGGCAAGATTGGTGTGTAGTACAAGGCACGGAGACAAGCAGACAAGAAAAAGTGAAGCCACAGGTACTCCGGTCTACCTGGTCTTGAAAAATAAACCTATGTACACTGAGAATATTTTTCTTACTACCTTGTTTTCAAAGCAAAACTTCATGCTAGGTTATTGTAGGTAATTACCATTCTGTAACACTGCAAATATAGTGGTAACATTTTGTTCTAGGTTGTTTCGCACTTTCATTTCCTAGTTTAATACAAAGAATAACTTAATTGCCCAATATTATTATTTTTTTTTTTTAGATGTGTATCAAGACAGACATTTTCATTAAGCTTAAAACTAATTCCTGTACCTGGGAAACATATGTCCATTTTCCTTCACTTCATTACAGGGGAAGTTATATTTCACATCAGGTTTATTTATCCATGTTTGGATGTTGACAACCTCTTTTCGATCATCATCTGACATTGAGGAGCTATCAATTTCGTCTATTTTGAAGGGAGGAGGTAAAAAATAAAAATAAGCACACAACATCAGACAACTTTTCAACTCAATACACTGGTTCAAACCAAAGTCAACCTAACTGTAAACAATTGTTCAGAGGGAAGAACAAAAAATGCATGCATATCTGACACTGCTCTTCTAATTCTCTTTCAGCAGACAACTATTTTCAGCTCAGGGTATTTCTTAGGATGGTCTAATTTGTCCATCATTGAAGTATGATATATATCTTTTACATGGACTTGTTCAGACTTTCTTTGAAGTCGTGCAAATGTTTTGCATCTACAGTACCGACATCTGTTGGCAAGCAGTACCAAAAAGACGTCAACTACATTTCAGTAAAGTCTCCTCTTGTGGCTTCTAGTTTCTTGTACAAGAAGAAATAAACATCTGTTGATCCCTTTCCAGGCCAGGCATTATTTTTGTGGACCACTTTTCCTCCCTTAAATTGCCTATTTCACATAACAAAAGTTCTAATATTCAGTTATGCCTGTTATGAAAGCCACTTCACATCTTTCCTCACCCTTCTTATCCCCCTCTGAACCTTCTCCTGTTCAAACATATTTTCTGAGGTACAGGATCAAGACACACAATATTCAATGCCTGGGCAAACCACAGGTTTATGCAGTGACATCATGACCTCTGTCTTATTCTCTGCTCCTTTCCTTGTAATTCTAGTGTTTGATTTGCTTTTCTGACTGCCAACGAGCACCTACTTATTATAAACTTGCTGCTCCTGGGCACAGCCAAATCAGCCTGCCATTTTGTATCTGAAACTAGAATGTTTGTTTGGGTTTTTTTTTCCCTGTCTCTCACCTCACCTTAATTCATACTGAATTTCATGTGCTATTTTATCGCCCAGTCACTCAAACTGGCAAAAGACTCATTCAATTCTTCAGTCTGTCCTTACTACCTCAAATAATCTTGGATCATTAGCAAGAATTGTTGTCTTTGTGTTCACCTCCTTTTCCAAGAACATTTAAGAACATACTCAAAACCAAAAATTTCAGCACAGACCTCTGTGAAACACCCAAAACTCCTGCAAGTGTTATCACTTAGTTGCAAAATAGTTTTAAAGTCTAAATATGGTGATTATGTTTACATAGTAATCTGGTGCTACATTAGATGAGTTTAAGCAATCTAAGTTATCTGAAGCAGTGAACTATATTAAATCCACAGAAATTACTCCCAGAAAGGAATAAATCCCAAAAGACACCTCTTAAAAGCATCTTTTTCAAAGCCAGTTTTCTACACTTTGTTCAACTATTTATTTCAAAACAATTCAGAATTATAGCCATACTTTTGAAAAGGCTTTCACTGAAAAAAAAACCACAATGAAATTGAAAGGAATGGAACAAAAATATATCCTCATTTCACAGAATGGTTGAGGATGGAAGGGACCTCTGGAGGTCATCTGGTCGAACTCTCCTAACTCAAGCAGAGCCATCTAGAGCAGACTACAATTATTACAGCTGATCACAATTATTTAATACGAAAACCTCACTAAAATTTCACAAAGACTACCATACAGAAACATTTTTACATGACTTTTTACATTCTTCTGTACTAAACTAGGTCTTTTATTTCCTATGTGCTGGTTTTGCTTATTCAAATAATTGCAGTAATTTTGCTTACTTACAAAGTCTAATAGTGCTTTTAAACGCAAATGTAAATAGAAATTAGAAAATAACCATTACTGAAAAAAAACATTCCAGACAATCGGTCTTTGAGGACCTGGTTTTCTGAAACCACGTAGACTTTGCCAAGCACTGTTATGGATGTTCAAAGAACTGTGTAAAATTAATTACGTGGCATTTTGAGAAGTATCTTATTAGTACTAAAACTTCTGCCCAATAGTTTCATTTTGCTCCTTCCCAATTCTTATAGCACACAAACAACGTTTGTTGTCAATCGTGTTTACACAACTCAAGATCCATGAATCTTTCTTATTAATCTTCTTAAATTATTTCTTTTGCAGGTCAAAATTCTCGTTCTAATTATTTGTTTCTCACATGGAAGCAGAGTATGCCCTTTGGTCACAGAATGGTTACTTGTGAGATGATGATGGCTGGGAGTAAGCTAGCACTACTATAACAAAACCAGGACAGCAGTAGTTCCACACCATTCTAATGTTAGCACTGGTCTGGAAAAAACAAAGCAAACAACAAAAAAGCCAAACCAAAATAGCCCCACACTTTTGTGAAAAATGTGGTGTTCCAGTTCTGGCTGTAACTTTTCAAACTAGATTAAAAATTAAATCAAATTTGCACATTTTTTTATACTGCATTCTGCGTACTTATCCAGAGATGATTCAATTATTAATAGATTCAATGCTAAAAAGCAAAGTCCAAACCATTGGAGACTGTGCACACATTAACCATCTTAGTGTAGCTCCAGCTATATTTTCAGAAAATCAGATTGTTATACTAAGTGCCAACACTAGAGATTTAACCTGTCAGCCAAACTAGGTCCATTACATTTTGCTTACTGTTGTAACAGAGCTTACAATTGCAGGTTTACATGTACAAGACCAGTATAGAAAAGCAGATCTTTACTACAAACAACAAGTGAACATGAACGATCCACTAAACCCATCTATTCCCACTTCTTCCTGTTGGCTGCTTCATGCCTACCACAATAATCTTTTTTTATTTAGTCTGCCACTAGGTATTTGAAGAGGGTGTTTCTTGGTTGGTCTTAGGCACCACAATAACAAACACAATCAATGATAATAGAAAAATGTCACATAGTAAGACAAAGTTGTAAAATACACTCTTATGATTTAGCCAAACTTAATAATTTTATCTAAATAAGCTAATGTAGGTAAGAGGAAGATCTACTGTACCAGTATCATATTCTTCTTCATCTCCAATGCTGAATACTGGTTTCACACCACGGTACGGTTTTCCTACTCTGTCACTGCTGCTGACGTGTCTGTTGGCAATGAAAAGGACAGGAGAGGACATGGGATGGGAGAAGAAAAGTAACTTTCAAACTGATGGTAAAAATCCTACAGTAACATATTAGCAAAATGTGAACATAACTGCACAACTGAGAAGGACAAGAGAATTTCATGAAGCTGCCTGTAAGGAAGCTGTGACTGACCCATCAAGCAGTTTGGTTAGTGAAAGCATGTAATTCAGTTACTTGGCAAGGCTGACTGTTTTAACAAGTAAAGTGAAAAGAAATACCTTTCTGTTTTAAAAAGGACTTCTGGTCACCTCCTCAAGTGACAAAATACATTAGAGACCTGAAAACTGACAACATGCTATGAAGTTTCTAGCATGAAACTCAAAAATTTCTAGACAGTCAGGGCAGCTTTACAAGGATGCCAAATCAGGATGGAGGAAAAAAATGAAGACTACTAACTAATATGTCTGGAAGGTAGTTTTTCTGGTTAATTCCTCAAAAGATAACAAAGTACCTTAAGCACTTCCAAATGGGGCTAATAAACCACCCACTGCAGTGTGAACTCTGACTTCTTGTCCATCACTTACTTTCTCCGGCATAAGCCGGACCCTGAAAACTTTCATCAAGCTATTCCCACTGCTGAAGTCCCAGCATCACTGGGATTTCTGCATAGATACTGACCTCAAAAAAAAAAAATAATTTAACGTTCAAGTCTATTTCTACAGATTATACTAAATGACGCAAACACAACTGAGTCTTAATGTCTGACACTAACAGTGACAAATCCTGAGGTATTTTAAAGCTCCAGCTCAGAGTACTGTGATTACATGCTCACAGCTGTCATGTTAACAGTTCTGGCCCCTAACTGCTGAGAATACCTGAAAAGTGAGAAAACCTAAAGGTTCTGAGAGCCACAAAACACACAAATGCTGAAAACCCCCCCAAACAGCTCATTTAGCCTTTAGAACCGGCAACATGTAGTAGTTTAAAAAAAAAAACCAAACCAAAACACGCCTGTCCCTTTCCCCCATTTCAATTTCTATAACCTCCGTCCCCATAACAGGTATTTGTATTTCCTATCAACTATAAGCCCCGATTCCTGTTTTAAGTATATTCATATATCCAGTTTACATGCTACTGTAGAAGCAAGCTGGAGCAGCAACTTCTTTAGTAATATACAAATGAATGCTTGTACTTAAGCATACTTGAAAGCACATTTGAAAGTTAAAAGAGAAACCTACATTTTCTATGGCTAGAATTTACTAACGTAGACAAAACAAGGAAGTGTTTAATAGGAAAAAAACAGAAATGCATTCTACAATGAAACTAAACGTACAAAACCATGCTCATTAGTGCTTAAGACAATAAGCATCAATGACACTGACAATTCAAGAGGGCAGTGCTTCTATATGGAGGCTTTTGCAAATATGCTTTAGTAATACATAACCAATCGAGTAAGAAGCAGCATATTTAAATAGTGTCAAATTAAATTATACAGAGAGCATTTAAGAAAAGATCTCATTAGCGTTTATAGATGGAAGTTAGTCAAGACAAAAAAAAAGTAAACAGCTGCTTTATAAAAACCTGGTAACATCCTAATCTAGAAATGGACCTCCTTTAACCTGTTTGCACAGAAGGTCATCATCACATTGTCACAAATTGAATGCAAGTCTCTTTAGAGGCAAACCTGCAACTGAAATGTATTTGTGATGAACACAGAGGTGGACCTAACTGAACGGATGGGAAAAGAATGCCATTCCAGGTTTTTAAGAGCTGCAATTTTAAGAGAATAGTTTTAGTGATCCACAGTGTGACCAAATTTATTATTGCATCTTCCCAATGAAAGAAGATGAGCAACAGGAGTGAAAGCATCAAGTAAAATAATGGACATAAAAATCTCAGTGTATCAAAACTTCCTGGTGACAAATATAGATTCAAGTATCTTTCAGTTACCAAACACAGTCACCACGTGTTTTAAGTTGGAATTTTAACACTTTTGTACCATATTCTAAAACCTGATCAATAAAATGTGTGGAGAAATCCCCATGATCTTTAGGATTTCTAAATTAACAAAACATTATGTGCTATTGATATATTCCCACTTTTTTTTTCTTTTTTTTAAGAATACTGGTTAACATTACTGTTGGTTTTGCTCACACAACACCCTTCTGTAATGCTTATGGGTAAATCCTATCTCAAATTATGTGCAAACTACTTGAAAGAAGAACTTGTCAACCCAAACAGCATTTTATATCTTCATTAATTCTTCCTGAGCCAATCTTCATGCTTTTCAGTCTGAGGGTCAAAAGCTGTAACATGTGAGTTCCTAAAGTATAACCAAAGTTCCAAAGTAAGCTGTCCTTAATTTGTCACAAGTAATTTAATACAACCTCAATTCACAATTTTTATTTCTGAAATAAGGCAACAAACCCAAGACAAATGTGAAGGGTCTCCACATTTCTGTGAAACACAATAGTTATGTGAACATGATGAGGGAGAGTTGCAAAGCATATTTACTTACTAACTCAGCATTTTTCTTTTTCCAGTAATGAGCACCTCTGCTTCTATCAGCATGTTCTATCACCATGTGATAAGAAGCATAAAAAAATCCAGATTGCCACACAGAACTTCCATATATGTTCCCTCTCATATCTAAGCTTTGATGATGCTTTATAAACAGTTTATAACAAACCCTTTTCAGAGTTGTAGTCTCTCTTGTTAAAACCTTAAACCATAATTTCAGTTAATTGCTCCTAGTGTCTTTCACTAGCACAAGTCACTAATAAAATGTATATAGGAAATGACAAGTTAAAAAAAAAAAAAAAAGAATACATAAAAAGCAATAGTAAGGGAGGGATCAGAACTAACGAAGCAGAAACTAAGAGAGGAAAGCACTACCAATACATTCCTTTTCTTCCTCTAGTCCCCTGACCAGTACTTGTAAAAACCAATAGCTTTCATATTGTAAGAAACCTAAATTAATATAAAAATGAGAGCAATTTTGTCAGTGTAACCAATGCTTACAAATATCACAATGCCATGCTAAATACAACAAAAGTGGTTTTAGTCAGACTGCTTAATTATCAAGCTTACCGCTCCAGGCTTGCTCTGTCTGGCCAGGGAATAGTGAAAGGTATTCTACAGTACATTGGGGCAGAGGACAGAACAAAAGAATTAAAAATAAAAGTTTAAAGGAAAAATCTAGATAAATAAATGAAATGCTGTATATTGGCAATGTGTCTTCAAGGAGGATGCTTATAAATAAAAGCTATGACAGCGAGCCACAAGGTAGAGAAGTATTTGTAACAAAGTTCTACTGAAAGATCAATTTTTCATGCTATGTATAGCTTACATATAAGCCTTACTTGAAGCCTTTATACAACAAAAGCTACTACTAGGTGCTCCTTAAGAATATTTTGCCTCTAATTGTGAAATAATTATGACAATTTAAAAAATTTTCCAACACAAAAAGAAGCAACAATCTGTACCTTTTGATTATGTACAAACTACTAAAGACTACTTGTTTGTTTGGCATGTATTTTAAATCCTGCTATGAAACAAACACCAGCTCTCTTAAGATTATTGAATACCAATATTTTAGCAACATACAGCTCCAAAGTTACACAGTTTAAAGAATTCTAAACCAGGCTGCCCTGGTAAGTGGTTGAGTCATCATCCCTGGAGGTATTTAAAAGACATGTAGATGTGGCATTTAGAGACGTGGTTTAGTGGTGGGCTTGGCAGTCCTAGCTTAACAGTTGGAGCTGATGATCTTAAAGGTCTTTTCAAACCTAAATGATTCTATAATTCTGTGATCTAGTTCAGTATTTGGAACGATGACTTCCAACTTTGAAGGTGTCTTAACATGTTTGCACATTCTCGTTCCAAGCTCTACTTGAAGATGAACAAGAAAAATGGACAAGAGTGGATTCTGGATTTGAAAAACAGCTTTACATCAGGACTCGGGGAAAAAATAAAATAAAATCAAGATCTTCAAAACAGTTAACCTCAACTTGATAAGATGGGGCAGTTAAAAAACCAAAACAGAACAAAACCAACCAAACAAAACCCCTCATCCAGAATCCTCTGTCATTCATCCATTCCATTAGAGTCAGGATGGGGGGAACTCAAAATTCTACCAATTCTTAACTTTTAGACTGAATACAGAGAACTGACACATTATAAGAAGTCAAACTAACCATGCAGTAACAAATTCTACATAAACATTCAAGGGAAAAGGCTGCTCACGCTGGCTTTGCGATACTAAGGCAACACAGCAGGCTTACTGTGTCATGATGAAATTGTGAGGAGCACAGGGGTAGGAAATCTAAAAGCTGGAACTGCAAGGTAACATCCTTTTCCTAATTAGCACCATCTTCACATTTACAAAATAGCCACATGAAATGGGAAGTCATTCCTTACTGCTAATTCCCAGTGAGGTATAAATGACGCACCTGTCCACTGGAGTAGATGTATTTTCAATAAAACTAATAACTTTTTCTTTCACGTTCACAGATTTTGTCTTCAAAGCAACCGTCATTTTATTCACCAGAGACTTTACTCCTTTTCCATCACTTGAACCATTAGGAGAATCACCCTGTAAAAGTAACTCCTCTCAGGATTAATCATATAAAAATAAAGTTTCATCTCTAGTTTGTTAAGAAAGGAAACAGACTACAAAATAGTAATCTACTTTTTTTGTACTCAGCAGAAGAGTAATTACAGCATTAAGTATTCTTTTAGAGTTCTATCAAATGACAGCAACAATATGCATCTGAGCAAAAGAAGACCCAATAAAGAAAGCTTAACAAACCTTACTACTGAGCATGATGCCATGGAAATACAGAGGGGAAGAAATCCCGTTAAAGATAAATTGTATCCAAATTAAAAGCCAAATTCTATGTACAACATAGCACCCGTAGAAAAGATACAATTCTGAGCTTTCCCATGAAACTATATGACACTTTCATAGTAATTTATTCCCAAAGTGAAGAAGAGCCAGGAAAAGAATTGTCCATTACATATATTCTGCCGGAGAACGACTACAGCAAGTTCTCTACAAGCTCTTCCTTTCAAGACGATAAAAATGTTTAGGTTGCCTCCAACTGGACAGTAAACATAGTTTGAAATTAAACACACAACAAAAACAATCATGACTTGCAGTAATGCATTTTACAGAGCAGAATGAGGAATATGAAGAAAAAAATCCAGTACACCTAGGGCTCCCATCCCACTATACGACTTCAGCTTACAATTCACTTACATCAACAGAAGAGTTTATGTTACTTCTTGAGCCCGAGGTACTAGCAATCCAGTGGCCATATCCATTTTCTGGTCCTTCCACATTGATATCTGCTAAGTGCTGCTGGAGGGCTGTTAAAAGGCCATTAAAAACCATTCAGAACTACATTGGAATTAGTCTGTTGACAAAAGTACCGTATATCCAAGACTAACCAGTAATAATTCTTACTCCACATGGTTTAATAAGACAGATAAATTCAGATACCGCTAAAATCATCCCTGGCTTATCTTTCTGTAGTACAAAGGCATTATTAGGATAATCTTTATTTTAGTATTTTCAGTTAAAATACAGCAGCAACTAAAAATAAATCAATGCTTTGATTCTAAAGCTAGCTGTTGTGACACTACACATATTGACTAGTAATGCCACTAGGCTCGTATTGTTGTACAGCCTCATTGATTCCATCAACATAAACCGCAGAATTATGAACCGATGACCAAGAAAACACAACAATTAATAGTAATTATGAAGTAGCATCTTCATATGGATCTGCAATCTACAGAGGCTAAACATCAAGAATGATAGATTAGAAGAAAGAGGGAATTTCCTCACTTCCTGTATTAATTTTTCACCATTCAGAAATGTGAGTAAACCATGACAGTTAACCACAAACGTGCTAGTGCAGTGTTGACTTACACAAAACAACAACCTGACAAATGAGACCTATTTGCTGTTCATTTAGCTGATTTCTAGCCAAACTTAATAAAAATATCAATGCCATTAAAATATCACAATATCACAAAAAATATCTCAAGCCAAAGATCATTATTAATAAGCTTACCCATAAATCCTCCTTTGGCAATGCTTACATACTCCTTATTTTTCTGCAACAGAAAATACAAAGCAACAATTTGTGGAATGAGTTTTGCAAGCACTGTAATGAAACATGGGTTAATTTCATAACAACTGTAAACATGAGTAATGTAAAAGAACAGCTACGATTTTAAGGGAAAAATATTTTACCATTTAGTATCAACGATATGTGCAGACACACTTTATTTTAGTTATTAAAAATCACAGCAATTTAGCTGTACCTGTAAGAAGTGTGCTAGCACCATGTTCATATACATATCTTCCTCTTCCCTGCCACTTCCCATGAAGCAGAGATGTTCCCCACCAGCTATGGAGCCAGACTCAATCGACTGTTTTTGTGCTTCTAATAGGGATTTTACAGACTGTGCAAATTCTGATGGGTTTTGAAGCATCTGTGGAATGAACAAACAAAAACACCTGTTTGACACCAATATACTGTAACAAAACTTGTGAAAAGATAAAAACTTTGAAAACGGTTATAATTTGTTAAGCGCAAACAAAGAAATATTGGCACTGTGCAAGACACACTAAAAAAATGACAACCTGACCCAGACCTCACGTTACATAAAAGAACACTGAGAACGGTCCTTTTCTTCCTCACTCCATCCTGCTCTCCCCAGGAAAGAAATGCGGCTAACATTTAGTATATTTTTGCAGACACCAAATAATGGTGGAAAAAAAGTGTCTTTGCAACATTCATGTTGCATTGCTGCAATACGGCAGAGGGACTGATTTCCACATCTATATATGCTTGAGCACAACAAATTCAAACTTTGCAGCTCTGAAGACCTTTTAAATACCTAGAATTTCTAGGTGCCAGTAAGGTCCTCCTATTTGATGATTTACAATGGTTATTTCTATTTTAATGAATATAGTGTTCAATTAAGGCTAGCAGGACACCGATATACCACAGGGAAAGTTTTTTCCTAAATAACTTTTGATCTAGGTTAAACCCCAGAACATTATATTACAGAATCACAGAATCATTTAGGCTGGAATTAGATTGAGTCCAATGATAAACCTAACACTGCCAACTCTCCACCACTAAGCCACATCCCTAAGTGCTTCATCTACAAGTCTTCTGAAAACCTCCAGGGACGTTGAGTCAACCACTTCCCTGGGTAGCCTGTTCCAGTGCTTGATAAAGTGAATAAATTTTTCCTAGTATCCAATGTAAACCTCCCTTGGTGCAACTTGAGGCTGTTTCCTCTTGTCCTATTGCTTGTGACTTGGGAGAAGCGAGTGACACCTACCTCTGTTCAGGTAGTTGTAAAGAGTGGTAAGGTGTCCCCTTGGCCTCTTTTTCTCTCCTATATAATTATACTTGTGCAAATACTACTGAATGAATGAATACATCATTTTAGAGAGATAAAGATAATAGATTCAGGACTGAGCTTCTTAACTAGAAAGGTAAAAAAGCTTGTAATGGTGTATATACATAGAAATCATTCCATACAGCATCCATAGACTCTGGAAGTGAAATAGTAGAGGGTTAATCTAGAAGTGAAGAATACACTGTAATCCAACTAAAGCCTAAGTGATTTGGGTGAAAAAAAGACAGAGAAAAGTAAGATTGGTTATTCAGTTAGTAATTCATAATCAAATGGAAACCACAGCAAAATCTTTAATAAAGTAATTCTGCTGTAGTACATCTCAGTCCCCAAATTAATGCACTTCATATTGCAGTGCAAAAATTGAAAAAAGTAATCAAATCCTTTTAATGACATATGCTCCTTTAGAAGCAGACTGCAGTAAGACTGGCTAGGGAATAAAAGAAAAATAATACTACTTGTTAAGATTAATGACACCTTTTACTAGAAATGATGATACTAAAAAGAGATTTCTTTCTCCAAGCCATATCTAGTCTTTAGCCTGTGAGTTTCCAGTTCTAACCAAAGAAGATAAGTCTGGAATTCCAAAATCTAATATCATTAAGGACTAAACTTCCCAGTAAAATGATGGTTCCACCAACCTCCTTCAGAAAAGCTACCTTTTGGAACTTCATCACATAGCTAGACACTGCAGTCCACAGTCTAGAGTCTAAACTAAAGATAATTTATTTTTCAAGACTGACATTTCTGTCTCCTTCTATTTAACTTAGCATTAAAAAAATCAGTAAAGAAACAAAAAGCATACAAACCAAATCTGAGTCTAAATGAAATGCTGTTGATAAATGCCCAGCATTGTATTGCTCTGCAGGACGACAATCCACCACAAAGAACCTTACACCTTCCTGAAAGAGAAAGATTTTGTCTGTTTCAAAATTGTATAATTGTTGGTAGAAAAGTACATAATTCAATTATATTTTTCTACTAATTCAAATACTAGAGGAAACCCTCAAGGGAGCTAACAGCTATTGGAAAAATCTTATTTCATTTGATTAACCCAACTTCTATAGTTAACAGACCACCAACAATATTCTAATAGTGACTTCCCATTAACACATCAGCTTGTGCATCAGAAAGGATTACCCCAGTGCAATACACACAATGTAATTGTTTCATCTCTACTGAGAACAAATACGGTGGGTATGAGGGCACACATCAACAAGACATCAGAAAGGACAACTCTGAAGTCCCAACCCAACAGTCACTTACTACTCAGCACAGCACATACAGATAGCTTTATATCCCACTGACTTAAACAGGACCTAAACAGATGCTTAACTTTACCTGCAGTAGGGAAAAAAAGTATGCATAATGAACCTGGGGCCTGGAAACTGCTACTAAAAGCCAACAGTCAATAAGAAAAACTGTAATCTATCTACACTATTATCCATATATTTGTCTTAAATGCTCTAAGTGAAGCCCAGGCATGTAAGTATGTCTGCAATTAACTACAGAAATAGCTTTAACCGATTTTTTTTTTGATTGTTTAAATCTTTCATTGACATAAGGAGATATTTTATAATGGAATTCTTCTTAAAGGTGCCAAGTAGCAAGTTTTAAATTTTCCTTTACAATAGCTACATTTGGAAAGGAAGTCAAATTAGTGAACTGTCCCTTAAAGTTCCCACTCCTCAGATCCTAATCAGCTGTATTAAGCTCCCCTGGACTGTAGCTCTAGTTGTTATGCACAAATGCATTGCAGTCAGCAGATCATTTACAAGGGAGACAACTTCAAAACAAGAATACTTCTTCCTGAAATAGGAGATATTCATCTGCATTGTTAGCACTTAAATATATGTGATACACAAAGCAAAGTGATTCTTTTCCTTTTCTGTAAAATTGAGGGTGGGGAGAGTAATTCAGATACCAACTCCTTGTTGCTGATTTGCTTGAAGAATCTCAGACACAGAAACTGCTAGACAGAGAGCCTGGCTCAAGTCTGTATCATCATCTTTGAGTCCCAGCAAGCTACTGCCAAAAAGACTGTGGTTGTCCTAATAAGGCAAGGAAAAGAAAAAAGTTAACTGAAGCCATTGCATTTAGATGTGAAGGCTTCAAGTAAAACTATATCCATGTCACAAACATTAAGCCTGATACACGCACATCTTGTCCACATAGTCAAATGTTTGATCAATGGAAATTCTCCAAATCATGGCAAGGCCCGAAATTCCATTAGAAACATGCTTGTTTATCGCTCTGAGCATACCAACATGATGAAATACCTCTGTCTTTTGGTTTGGCTTTTTTTTTTCTTCCCAAAAAATCTCACATACTTGTCTACACACATCAGACAAAGTACATACAAGCCAAAGGCAATAACCATCAATCACACTTATTTCATGGATTCACTGAAGTCAGTTATCTTGAGTAAGGAAGAACTGCAAGAACAGTGGAGGTGATGACAGTTTTATCTCTAGTAAGTGTAAAAAAAAAAAAGTAAGTGACTTTTTCCTATTTGCTGTCACAAGTACAGCCAGGACTGCTGTGCAGTCTACTACAACGCAAGTGTGTCAGTATAGCATTTTTGCTTCATCACTTTTTACAAGAACCTGGTTTGCAAAACAAGATCATCAGTCACAAAATAAGAATATTGAAGAGAAGCTTCTCTCTAACATGTTTCAGTTAACCTTATCTTTCAAAGATCCTAACAGTAAATACCAACAGAATAACAACATGAAAAAAAATGTTTTAAAACACATCACAATGAAATATTCAATTACTGTCAGCAGGAGCTTAAACAGTACCAAAAGTGAGAGAATTTCAAGATTACTTTATTACCTTCCTGAAGGAAGCTGGAGTCTTGCTACAGTAATATTGTGCCAAAGAGAAGAGATCTTCTATATCCTCTAAATCAAGATTAGCTGGTGAAGCTTCTAAGAATTCTGAGGTATACAGAAAACATAAGTGCACCATTATTTCAGACACAGAAAAGAGGGACCATACATCTTTTCACATAAAAAATGCCATATTTTTAATAAGGCACAACACAATTGAGTTTATTAATTAAACATTAGTGTTGATTCACTCACCAGGTTGAAAAAAGATACAGGAAATATTCCTCATCCATAGGAAACTTATGCTATTTGCTAGAGTTCAAACTTCCCATGCAGATTCTTTTTTACCACGCTTTTACCTCTGTATACTTTTAGCTTTCAGTTGTAATACTAAGTCAGCTGCCTTTCCTAAAGAGGGCTGACCAAGAGAATCCTCTACAACAGAGTATTTAATCGGTAGTACTTTTATGTCCAGGATGGTACAAGGGTACAGTTCTGCAGTATATAGCAAAGACACAAAATTCCAAGGACCCACCCTCATTCTTAACTACTAGAAGATTATTAATTATATTGTATTACGACATGTAAAAAAAGGAGAGGCAGGTGAAATAGGCTCACAAGAAATTTAGCGTAATTTCTTTAAAAACAGAAGATGGTAAGGCAAGAACAATGAACTGGGGTCAAATCAAGTGCATACAAAGATAATAATCTGGAAAAATGCAACAAATGCAGAAGATTTGAGGAATGATTCGAAAGCTGCTGCTCTGGGTTTCGAAACACGGTGATTTGACTCCAAACTGAAATATAAAAGCAAGTGTGGGCATGCTAAAAGGAAACAGAAGAAAAGAATGTTAAGGACAGAGCAAACGTGACGCAACAGAAGAGCAGTGAGAAAGGAATTAGTAAATGAGGGAATTTATTAATTGAAAAAATCACAGGGAAATAAATAATTC
Organism: Microhierax caerulescens; assembly: GCA_035590215.1. NCBI lineage: Eukaryota > Metazoa > Chordata > Aves > Falconiformes > Falconidae > Microhierax > Microhierax caerulescens. The sequence continues at coordinate 120,930,119 of JAVJGJ010000014.1, forward strand.
ATTTATTTAGTAATGAAAAATAAATATCAATGGGGATTACACTATATGGCAAATATTTCACTAGCAGCTATGTATGAGAAGTACTTACTTATCATTTCTTCTTTATCTGATTCTTGTGCTAAGATAACGTCTCTGGAAACAGTAAAGTTACAGGCATAGATAAAGTTAGTAAACCCAAAAGAAAACAAAAGTGAATTAAAACTGTCAGCAAGGAACATCCCAAAGAATTAATAATACTTACTTTGCATTGACGAGGATGATTAACATTAAGAAATAAATAAAGAATGGATCTGCTTGTTGTAGATATCCATCCCATATTGCCTGAGTGACTTCAGCTGAACAGTAATATGAGAAGAGGCTTCCAAGCTATAAATTTGGAAAATGGTGTGAGAAAGGAATAACCAAGAACAATCTTATCAGGATAACACGTTTAGCAGAGATATCCAAAACAAAATCAACAAAATTATGTTAAAACATACATTTGCACCATGCATTGAAGGATGGTTCTACCCTCAAAAACAACTTCTGTGGGAACAGAGCAGTAATGCTACAGATTATTTGTGAATAAATACACCTAGTGTGAAAGCAAACTCAGCTGTACATTGTCAGCCTTGCAAATTCAACCAGAGAGAACACAATCGGGCTGGAATACTGTTTAGCTCATAGCCACTGCTAAATACCGATTATACCAACAAGATAATAGTAAGAATGTATTTACTCAACAAGCTTAGCAAACAGGACTTTGAAAGGATCCTGTAAACAACAGTGTCTTTGTTTTCCACAGCTGAACAGAGCTAATTGAACATGACTGCACATTAGCTTGACTTAACATTATATTATGTTGCTTTATGGCTGAGTAATTAAACATTTGTAAGCACAGAAATTTTTTATTACTATTTAACAAACTGTGCCTGTTCCCATGTTCCCATTTAAAAATACATCCTCTCTGACACACAAAGTTCAAAGCAGATAAAAGAAAAGGCAAGAACTTGTTTTCATGCATGCCAGGTAATATTTGAAGTCACATCTAACTGAAATGCATACCAGCTGGATTCATTGGGGTCTTACTGACTTGCTGATGCAGACAAGTTCTGTATGAACAGAGCTATGGCTTTTGAAAGCTCAGTTATCTGTTTATAAACACTGTCATGGAATATTTCAACACTTCCTAGTATAGTTCTGTAACAAAAGATAAGAGGAGCTATCCAACTCTGAACCAAAGCAACTGAAGACAAAACGCCCCTGAATAACAAGACAATGACAGGTCTCCGAATGAAAGAGCCTAGAAGAGTTCATGGGTCAAAGTCTTCTTTATTAATTAACAGACTGCCTCTGCAAGCACTGTATCACAACTGCATTGCATATACTAAGTAGCATTGAAACATGAGAATTTTGCTGGTTTATGTTGTAGTCTTGCTGCACAAACTTTATAAAAAAACCAGTGATAGAGGTAAGTGCCTTTATAACTACCCCAACCTGAAGCAGTTCTGAGCAGTTCTGAAGTTAAGGTCAGGAGGAAATGACCAGTTCTTGAAGAGCTGTAAAACATACGCACCTAAATCTGAAAGGCACAACATGAGGCAGTCCAATATACCTATTAGCATGGGGGGTTTTAAAACTATTAGTAATTTGACTTCAAAAGACTTGTCAGGCTGATGCTTATCCATATCTATAACCGTATAGCTGCCCACTACAAAAACTAACATAACAGCCTCATATTTCTTGAATACATCAGTTGCTGTAATTCTTACTTATTTCAATAGTTCCTGGTATCAGTGGCACAATTAATATCCAGTACAATAAAAAGTGATGTTAACAAGATCTCATACCTTCTGTTCAACTGAAGAGAAAAAGCCCACACTACATTAAAGCATGCCATTTATTTCAATACATGCAGTTCTAATCTCTTGTACTACTCTTCCATAAACTGGCAACACATACTTAAATTTTAACATAAATTTATTTTTCAGTATGTTTCCCTACTTTCACTTTATTACCCAGTTGAGTGCATATGAGTCTGGAGTCATCTTCTTAGTATCAAGAAAGGAGCAGAGTTCAGGCTCATGGTACTGAAGAAGTAGTCTAAACAGATGAAATGGTCTTCCCTTCATAAAACAATCCCTAAAAAGTAGCAGTGAAAATCATAAATCCCCCCCATACTATCCAGCTGTCAGACTTACAGTAGCTATTCTTTATTAGTTGCGATTATGTCATTTCCTATATTGTTCTTTTAATTCACAGGGACTGACCACGAAGTCAACTTACCTCACGAGTTAAAAAAGCCCCACAAAAGAACAAAAAGCCCACAAACACTGAAACCCCCACTATATTAATAAGGCAGGAGAAAGAACAAAATACTGCCAATACTTTGAGTATATAGTACAGAAGTATTTAAAACAGATTTAAATATCTAATGCCATGCTAGCCCTGTTTAGTGTTATTAACTAAAAACTGAATTAATAAAATATAAATCATTCCATCAGCCAAACAGAATTTAAAAGATGCTTAATTCATACACGAATAACAACAAAATGTCAATTCTTCATGCATGAAATAAAGGAATATTTAAAATAAAGAAACAGTTGTTTAAAGACATCAGGAACAAATCTCAAGTGCTTAAAAACTTAAGTAAACTTATGTGAAACTTGACACACAGATCTTCAAACACAAATATCAGCCTAACTTTCTTAAAAAAGGGTAAGTCTTTGTGGGTGAAATGTAAACATTCAGAGCAAATTATACATGGGGATTCTTTTTTGAAATTATCACAAGAACTCTGACTTCCCATTAAGTTACCAGGACAAAAAGTGTAAAAAGAAGAAAAGTATTTATTAATTTAGCATAAGAATCTAGATTTGCAAATTACTCTGTTTGAATAGTTAATATGGCCAATTACTTTAGTCAGTCAGTCATTCTTTACCACCTTTTAACATTAAGAATGGATATATACCCAAAAATAACTTCAAAAAGGATCTTTCCACATTTCTACTGGCAATGGAACAACCTCGTTTAGACATTTTTCTTGACTGTTTTGCTCAATTTTTTTACTTCTGATACCTATCATAGTAATCAATCCTTAACAAATACCCAGTTTAAATAAAAAAACAAAACCAAACCCCACCCAACCAAAAAAGAACAATCCCCCCAAACCCCAAAGAACCCCACAATTATCAGGAATTGTGAATTCCTGTGCCTATTCGTTACTTCCTAGCCAGAAGCCCCATGGAGGCAGCAGATGCAGCCACTGGAAGAACTAGTAAAAAAGCAAAAGCAAAGCAAAAAATTTTAAAATTTAGCTAAAGAGAAGTAAATTGCCCTGGAAACTAACCTACATTTTAATTTAGGAGAGGGTGGCTTGTTGTTGTCAGTACATTTTTTTTTCCTGGGTGGGGTGTTTAGGTTTTGTTTGCTGTTGGTTTTTTTTAAACAAAAAAAAAAAAAAAGGAAGCTATTTTCCACCCTCCATTAGAGGTAACATTGATGTAATGTAAGCATCATCCTCATGTGCTCCCTGGGATGAGACACACTTCCATTACCCACTTGCCTTTTTTTCATTAGTTTACTACCTTACAAGCTCTCACAAAAATCATTGTCTACTCAACTGCCTATCTGATTCCTTCAGCTTATGGCCCAAACAAAGAACACTGACAACCACGGACTTCCACATTATCTGTTTGTTAGTTTTGTATAGTTCAGAAAACTCACCATTCTAGAGGAAGGGCAGGAGGAAAAGAAAGGCAGGTATGCAAGGACACTTTACACCAAAAGCCTTAAGAGTAACTGTTTTTCCAAGGAAAAAAATACCAAAACCTCCCTCATCTAAAATAGCCTATTATGTTGGGGGTTTGCCCTCACTCTTCCTTTGGCTTGCTAGAGATGCTCTTTAAAAAAAAAAAAAGTTAAAAAATTAAAGCTATAATGTGGTCCAACAGATCATGCTGTACAATTCACTCACCTGTTGTCAATATTCTGTTAGAATAAATTCCCAATAAATATTTAATGATAGTTACAAAATGTGAGAAAATGTGACTAAAAAGTGTATGACTTTAAAAATGAAATTTATTAAATAGTAATGATGGTCCAGCACTCAAATATCAAATCAAGACCAAACTGATCTAAGCAAAGATTTGCAAGTCTACTATGAATTATCTTTCTGTGCCTTTGCAGGGGAGGGGGGTGGGGAAGAAAAAACCGTCGACATCTCACTGACCCACCACCTAGGTTCTTACAGAGAAACTCAAATACTAGACACTCTGAAAGCCTTCTGTGGCTGAAAGTACGCAGGTTACACGACCATAACGCCACTATCCCCAAGCAGTTCAGAGCCCAACAGTATTTTAAATCAGGAACAGACACAAGCTGAGTCAAGTGACAGGATGGATAAGTATTTCCTGTCACGACACCAAATGTGCACTTTTCATATTATGGACACACATCCAGCAGCTGGACCGCAATCTCCTCGCCAGGGAATCAGACCAAGATCTTTAATTAGACTATCCATATGTTATTTCACAAGGTCTTAATCAGAAAACCCTGTAGCCTCACTGGACTGTCATGGTGCTACTCCAATACAAATAAAAGAATTGTTTTAGTGAGAGCACCTATAAAACAGCATGAAAAGCTCACTGCTCCCACCCCTTCCCAAAACCTAACAACTTAAAAAAAAAAAATAAAATTAATTTCAATCCCAACTCAGTAGAATAAACAGCGAAAATATCAATCACTTTTTTAAAGAGATTGAGACTTAATTAGTGCTTACAAAGTACTTTGAAGTGACAGAAATAGAAGAATTCTAGGTACCAAAAATGCTAGGAAAGGGAAGAAAAAATGCTTTTATATGTTATATGTGAATTAGATAGTTCCTAAACAATTTTTCATATAGCATGAAATTCCAGTTATTCTTTAAAAGGCACATCAAGTCTATGTCTAACTAGTCACATGCTAACTCTTTAGATCTTAAACCAACTCAACCATCTCCCGGACTTCAAACCTACGCATAGTGAAAGATGATTCAATTTATTTTCATACAAAGGAATCTGACAAGTTCCTGACAACAAACAGTGCTACTCTACCTGAAACAAACATGCACATCCTTTCAGAGAACACTTTTAATGCCGATAAAAATATCACACAGGCAAAAGAAAGAGGGTTTTACCTTGGAATGAATTTATTCATGATAGCATAAAAGCAGTTGTACAAATCACTGCGTGGCAAACGAAGGTGCACCAGAGGTTTGAGTAGATGTATCCAGCCGAGGCAAGAACTGTACTTAACATTGCGTGATTTACAATAAAAAGTAATAACAGACTCAATATCCAAAAGTAATACTGACTTCTCCTCTTCTGGCACTGACAACTGGTCTGAAACAGGCACAGCAATATAAACTGTATTAACAGCCTTTCAAAGAAACTGAATGAGATCATTTCATAGCACAATTGCACCTATGGGGACTGCTTGGGGAAAAAAAAAAAGCAACAAAACCAGACAAACAGAAAACTAGCAGCTTGAACTAAATGCTTACAAAAAGGCATCAAAATACAGGCGATTTTATAACCTCAGTAAGATAAGGCATTTAAATATTGCAACAACAGGATGAAAGAAATCTGTGTTTTTAAAAGGAACAAAGCAGATTCTTTTAATGCACAGAATGCCCCTCTTCTATTCCTATTTGATGTGTTCAGCACATAACTTACGCTGAACACATCCAAAACTTCATCTGAATTTCAACACAGAACAACCCACAATGCATACTTTCCATTCCTCAAAAACCCACTGACATACAAATTCATGAAAATCAGTAGTTTGATATCAGCTTGGCTTACAGACTTAAGTTTTATTATTAACATATAAACCACGTTTTTAATCTCTACTTCAAAGTAATTTTCCTAACAGTAGTTTAAATTTGGGGTTTTTAGGTAACTATAAAGAGAGAGAGATTATTTGATTACTTACAACTATACCTGGCTTTTAAATTTGATCTGGTATTGTCACTAATCAGAAGATACATTAACCACAAACATATAATCTTTTATATAAATGTAGTATATTGTTTCAGATTCTTACAAATGTAAGGCAACGAAAAGATTAGATGTCCCCTATTTATACTGCTGCATTCGGATGATGCACCAAAAAAACCATACGAAACCAGTTCTGTAATTAAGGTAATAAGCTAAACACCTCTTAAATACTGTCCTTACTGAGTTGGATACATACACAAAGTCTATGTTTTCATTAGTTCCAAATAATCTTCCTGCACAAAGCAGCACTGGCATCCACATCACCTGAGACAATGAATCTAAGACATACTATGTCAGTACCACACCCCAAATTATGCCTTCCTCCATGTGACGAAATAACTACTTAACTTACTTAAAGTATACCAGTATTTATTATAGATAGTAGCGGAACCAGACTTTTGTGTAAGTTCATAAAATTTTCAGTTTAATATTAAATAACTTGAGATATTTTAATGAAAACCCCAATATTAAGTACACCATGAATTATGTATTTTCAAAATACATTTGTTTTAATCCAATCAGATCCAATTGGTTCTATTCCACATAAATTCGTTTTAATCCATATCCAAATTCTGTCGATTTTACTATAGCTAAAGTGACTTACAGTAAAAGAAGGAATAACCATGTTATGTCCAGGACAGAGGGAAGAGATGACTACACACTACATTAATGCAGTGGCATTAAATTTCTAGTGAACATTTTCCCCCTTCAATTATAAGATGATCATGAGTCTCATTTCCATTAAAAAAAAATAAATATTACATAAGTCTTTAATACTTCCCCAAAGCCAGTCAATATGTGGCATTTCCTTTCCTCCACCTCTTACAAAAATAAGAGTACATAAAATCCAAATGCCATCTGAAGATTTACTTCAAATTTGGAGACTACGTGCTTTGCTAAAGCATTGAAATAGAGAGATTTAATCCAACCCAAAACTGACATCTCTATATTGCCTTCATTCTGAACTAATTTTACATGTGTTAATCAGTTTAATATTGTTATCTCTTACAAAATATTTGCCAATAAAGACAACAGAAGAACTAACAGACATTGAAATGCTTAATTTTGTATGTTATCAACACTAACCGGGATGTTTTGCCATCTTCCTGAAAAGATACTGTTATTAAATAACACAAGGGAAATTTCCTCCCAACTCCCCCTTACAGTACAGAGAGAGAAGGATAATAAGCCCTACTAGCTTCTAGAGCTAGAAAATGCAGAACTGCATTTTAAAAGTGGTAGGTTATGAACCCATGCTGTAACTCCATTCTCTGCCTTAACTTTCAATTGTGCAAGAATAAATTAAAGCATGACAGGTATCACAACAGAAGATTCTCTTATCAATGCCATTAAGAGTTACCCTAATTTACAAGTCAGCATTGACTCCATCACCTGATCACTGATACTAATGCTGTTCATGGTGTTAGTGATTTAGCCATTTTTGTGATGAGCTGCCAACCAGATCCTGTGGCAGCTCCTTACAGACATACTGGAATATTATTTCCAATGTCCTGGCAGCATCTTGCTTTCGCAAACACAACCTTTCACTTTTACTGAAAACACTATTCAAAAAATATATTTCTTAAACATAGCCCCTTAAAGTCTAAAATGTTTAATATATTTCTTCCCTTAAAGTTTATATGCATTTTGGTGCTATATCAGCTTTTCAGATTAAGAACCAGTCAGACAAAAACTTGAAGGACACTACAGAAAGAGTGTCTTATTTAAAAGATGGAACTTGGAAAAAAAAACCCATTTTTTTCAACCCCTGAAGCTTTATGACCATGCAAACTACCATTTACAAGCTAATACTTAAAAATTCCATGACGTCACCCAACCCAGAGTTAGAGTGCAGATAAAATACTACTGTTTTCTTTGATTTCTTAGTGATTTTCTCTGCTCTCTCATCTTCCTCCAAAATGTAGTAATAATTTAAATTATTTAATTCAAATAGCAAAGCCCTAAGACAACTGAGAAGACAGTAGTTTCCACATAGGTGATCTACATGCAATTGAACTTACCAATTAGCTCTTGGCAATCCTTATGAATTATACCCTGTTCAGGTAGGTCTAAAGAGCCATCCCAGGATGCTAGGCTGTCCCCCTTTCCTACAACATTAAGTGCAATCTGAAAACAAAAATAGAAAACTCTAAATATTCTGGTGTTTTTTTGTAGTTACCCAATTACCGAACTCAGTAATTTAATTCAATAAAGAAGAATATTCTAAAACTAAATGAACATTAATGCGCATTAAACTGCTAGTACTACATCTCTTTTGTAGAGAGGCCTGGTAATTAAATCATTTACCTCAAAGCAAACACAGCTCCAAGTATTTCCTGCTTCTTGCTTTATACTTATTCTTACCTTCCAGACTTTGGCCCTCAGATCAGCAGGCAACTGCCTTCCTTGAATGATGTTTCTCACAGTTTCAAGATCGCAGCCTCCTTCTTCTAGAGCGTCCGCAAGATCTTTTTCCCTACAATAATGTGTTTATTAAAAATGAATTATAAAATATTTTTCAATGTTTATCTATTAAATAGAAGTAGACTGGAGGCTACTATCAGGCAAACTGCACACATATGTAAATGTATAATACAGACAATTTCCCAATTACTAAAAATAAATATTTGCAAAACATTATTTATTCCTTTATTGTAAAGGCTGCTTGTCCAACCTTCTAAATCCATTCAATTTACATACACAAACAAAGTAAGTTCAGGGCATTTTTGTTTTGTTTTCAGGAAGTGGTAATGTTGCAAAATGTATCACAAAAATGCAAATTTAGTTGTAGTTTATGACTTGAGGTACACAGCAAATTTTCACACAAACACAATGCATTAAAAGCAAACATTACACCTAAATTAGATGGCAGAGTTCTTTGAAATAAAATATCAGATGACCCAGAAACCAGAAAACTTCTTTCAAAGGTTTAGAACAGTCAGCTTTTAACCCCATCTTTCCCTGAAATGGGAAAGGGCCTTTTAGTCAAACTCTGATTTACTTAATTATGAAGTTCTAGTACTGCAAGTGTGGACACGTGCACAAGGCTAAATTAAAACATACAAACCCAGTAACAATAGTGTAGAATAGCAAAAGACACAAATTTGCAAGACAGTCAAACAATAATGGCATTTAAGTTGCCATAATAAGACAATAAAAGTTCATAAGCATTATAGGTAAGAAGGTATGCATTCAGAAACTATTACTTTACAATCACTCTGATTGCTTCTGCAGACTGTATCTACAGTTCCATGCTGTCAATAATGAGAGAAACACATCTGATGATTTCAGGAATTTCAGTATCATGTAGCAGAGCAGGGGCAGAACACCAGTTCACTGGAAAAACAGCAACAGCAATGGTACACAGGTCCTGTAGGCAAAACTTCTCCCTTACTGTATCCTCCTAACTGTTCTCTACTAGTTCTGACATATGCCTTAAGAAAGACTTTGTTCCATGTACCTGAGGAGTTAAACACACATCCAGGAAAGGTTTATAGCCAGAGCAGAACACGATTGTTCATACAGGACAGATATTTAAGCGTGAAGATGCATTCCTTGTGAATAACACATCTATTTATACACACGGAGTAACAGATGTTAAAGTGTTAGTGGTATAATTGTCCATTGCTCTGTGTAACACACTATGTAGTCAATTCCAAAATGCCCATGGAAAAAGAATGCCAGCTGTTGAGTTCTCGTCTACTACTTTGATTTCCATATACCCACAACTAACTCCCTGATATAAAGTTTCTCAATTTTGGTCTCCTGAAAGCTTAAGACACACATTTCTGAGTTTCTAAATATCGCGCTTCTTAATAAACAGCTTAAATTTTCAGTCCTGTAAGAATGTATGCATATACTTAACAATAAGCAACAAACTAGCCTTACTTAAGACTTCTCAAAGTATTTACAAGTTGAAGTGTAAGTATCTTCCTTGCGTTGCATCAGTCAGTTTTTTTGCCAATACGCTTTTGTAGCACTTTAAATCATTTCAAATATAAAGTAGGGCACAACTAACAGCTGGTTTCCTTCAAGTAATTCTGCCAATTTGGATGAAAGCAAACACAGTTCACAACGAGACCGAGTTGCCTTATTTTCTCAGCTTTTTAGTATTAAAAAAAATTAAAATCCCAAAGCCCACTTAAAGAACTACAGGCTGCAGGAGTGACTATGCCTCTCCTGAGACAGAAACGGGGAGGGGAATATCCAAGCCCACTTGCACTTCCATCACCTATCCTGTTGCTCTGCATACGCAACAATCAACACTGGAAAAGTTAAACCACCAAATTAGTTTACCCTGAATAAAAATCAAGTATTTCCAGAACATTTGCATAAAGAGACCCAGCACTCAGTGGAACTGCATGAACTCTGGTATGATCTAACTTCAACGGAAGCCAACCCCAAACATCAGCTGAAGAGCTACATGCCCTTAGATATATACTGCAGGTTTCCACACACACCACGTACGACAAGCAGACTAGAAAGCAACTGCGGGGCCTTGAATTATAGCACGCAAAACATGATTAGTTGTATTAAATGGGCACATGGAAATGAATGTTAGCAGCTGCATGCATGTTGTATTTCAGGTGGAAAGGTCTTAAATTCCAATACTTAAATTTTGTTTCTATGTCCTCCAAAGAAAGTAATTTGGAGACAAAAAAAGTAATTTAATCTGTTAAGCAACACTTAAACCCACATCTACACAAATTACAAAACACACACCTGGCAAAGAATGTTTCACAGACCCATGAGTACTAACTACACTAGTTACTAGTGCCTAATACAGCTTTAAAAGCTGTGCATGGGTTAACATCACGATCAGCTTCAACACTGTCATCCACATCTTGTTTGCTGTAAAGATGACAGGCAAATACTAGCTTTACTACTTCACCTTAAAGAGCAAGAAACTGATATGCTGATCTCCCTCACGAAGATAGGTGATGCATTACTAACATTCAGTTTAATGAAATAACAGCAGGGGAAAAAAGCATGTTATTTAGTACAATTCAATTAGCTATTCTTTTCCTCCATCAACTCCCAAGACTGCTCACAGGCTAGAAGTAAGGACTTTTCAAAGATGAAGAAAACTCATTTTCTAATAAATACTCTATTCAGGCAAACTTGCAAAGTACAAAGAATGAAAGTGATTTTGATGCTTCAACACATGTCCACTGGATATGTTTTACCTTATTTCAGTTGGTGTGCTGTAAATATTCCAGTAAAGTGCTAGCAATCTGGATTCTTGTCTTTCATGAGCGAAGATCAGTTAGGAAGTCTTCTGATCATATGAATAATTATTATACTTACTGTGGAAAGAATGTGCAAATTGCTGTAGACCTAAACAACCTTCTCTTCTGCTCTGCCATGGCTCCACTGCCTATCCCTACCTAGATGCTATTCAAAATTTTGGTTAGATGTGCAGAATTCCAGCCTATACGCAAGCCATGGCCTAAACGGTTAATTCCCACCAGACATACGGTTTTAAATGTCATAATGTACAATGTTGCTATTAGTGTGTCTGGAGTAAATTTCCATACTTACAGAAGCATCTCTGAAATTCATGCCAGTCTAGTGACATACTATAATCAATAGGTAACTACCTTCATGGATAATCCACATGACTTTTTTTAAGCTAAAACACTTAAGATGTGAGAGAAAATTGGAGGCAATAAAAATTTTCAACTGCTGGGAATTCAGTTTCAGCCACTTTTTTTCTTTTAATCTTATTTATTTTGTTCAAATATGACTCTGAGGTACTTGGTAATAATCACTTACAAATACTAATGAAGGGATTAAAAAATCATGGGTATGTGAACAGCTGAGAAAAGATGGTAGGAATTGTTTCAATAAACTACAAATACATGGGAAAAGACATATACTATTAAGGAAACTATAATCAATCAAGTAGACTACCATGCATGCTCATTTTTTATTAAGACAGACAAATCCGTCAGAGCTGCTTCCTCCAAGTCCATTTTTTGGGAAAAATGCTTCAGAAGTTTACAGCTTTGATTTCTGATGGGCACACCTCTAATACTGATTTATTATTTTCACAGCCCAACAGGTATCTTCTACATGTACCCAATTCATCAACTAAAACACACTTATCAGTCCAAAACAAGATGATCACTCTTTATCCATATACACTGAAACTACCACTGCACACCTGCCTGTTAAAGATGAACAAATCCTCCCACTTATATTATAGCGCTTACCAAACTGCTTGTTGGTGTAACGCTTGAAAAGCCTCTTTGGTTATTTTCTCCCACACTCCTCAAGCGACACACTCACAGCTGCCCACAATACGCTCTAGTGGGCCACCACAGTTCCAGCGCAAGTCATCTAATTTCTTAAACATCTTCACACATCACTCCTGTCCTCCCCCAGTCGGAAGCCAGGCTGATGCCAGCTGGCCCCTTAGCCAAGAGTTTCATCAGTCTTAAGTTTCCACAAAGCTGTTGTCTCCTAGGACAAACACATCCAGTCGGCAAGTTTCCATGCATTTCTGGTAATTGTAGCATGCAAAGAGAAAGACAGGCACACAGACAACAATTATGAAGGCTGACTGTACGTATCCACATTAGTGCCAGACTGGACTAATATAGGCTAATATATTTTTTTAATTATTTTTATTACTAAGGTTGGCCTAAACTCCATTTTAAGCAAAGTACTTGAAAAAGCTTGCAGTAGCACACAGGTTTATAACACGCAGTAATTACAAACAAGCTTTACTTAAAAGTGGGCAAGTGAATAGGGCTCACAAGAATTTCTGAAGTCAACGGCTAGTATCAATTTATTTTTATAATCATAGTTCTACATTCCCACAACAAAGAACACAGCTTCCCATCACAGAAAATTATCTATATAAAAGCTTCTTTTTTTCTCCCCCCAAAGTATGCTTTTATATAATCTAGTTACTCCAGTTTCTACTTTTAACATAGGATTATCCTGACTAAAGGAAAAAAGCCTAAACAAGAGCTACATTAAATCAAAAGTAATGAGTAAAATTTGTTCTCTAATGAAAACAAACAAACAAGAATCAATCCCTCACATGCACTTCAAAATATCCATTCGTTTCAGAACACCACTAAATACTTTTTCTCCCCCCAATGGAATTTCAGAGAAAAACATTAATTCCCTGATATTTTTACCTCTATTTTTCCTCAAGTGTGCTAATTTTACACTTGACTGCAAAGCATTATTTTGTTCATGTGTCTTCAGAAGAAATATCATGGCTCCAAGTACTTATAAGTCAGATTCTGAGCACGGAAAAAAAAATATATATATGCCCTATTTTCTCACCCTGTTGTCTGAAGCAGTTGGGAATGTATTTTTGGACCCATAAGATAAATGATTACAATGCAAAGTTAAATGTACAGGAACAACTCCATTTGTGGTTACAGTTATATTTAGTTAATTCAAGTTTTAACTTTCAAAGTATAGAGCTTAAAAATAAGCTACTTGATCAAGTTCCCCGAAGCTTGAGTATTAAACAAACATCTGCAAAAAAGTTTTAAGAATTAATTCATAACTGTTTATATCTTTATCTGTTTGAGAACCTGACCAGGAAAAATTAAGTTCAAATCATTCATTTACTTGACAAATGAGGAGAAAATACCCTATAACTTCTAACTGCAAACACTTCTATTTAATAATAAAAGTTCTTCTCGTTTGTGTCTACACATTCTACTGACTAGAAGCGTTGCATTGACTAACATTATGGCTAAAATCAAATCAAATAAGCAGAAAAAAACAAAGGAATTCAGTTTTTACAGCACAGCTTGAATGCAGCTTGCCTTCTTCATGTTTCACAGCATTCTTAGCTTTGGACACAGATATGTCTTCCAGAATCAAATACTGCTGCCAATTTCTTAAACTAATTTTTGAGAATATGCCAAAATGCTAAAAATAAATATTTAATAAAAAAGGTCTGACAGATTTTTCTCATTTTTAAATCAAAACTGTTGATAAACTTCCTGTATTTACTGAAGAAAAAGCTGGCAATCTCATCCTTCAATAACTCCACTCAACAACAACCTTCAATAACTCAATAACAAGTCTGGGGTCGTGGTGGTTTTTTTTCAGTTGTGGTTTGTTTTTTGTTGTTGTTTTAATTTAAATTGTATCATACAATGCCAAATTTCCCTGTTATTTTGTTAAACAAAACACCAAGCAGTCAGTATGGATAATGGGGGGTTTAACTCATCATTAGTTTGTGCTATCCACCCCGCCCTATGTGTGTCAAGTTCCCACAGGAAACATAAAAAGGGCACATGATGTTAATAAGCATTTCTAGATTCTACATACTCAAGGTGCTGTCATAGTCTCTGAGCATAAAATTACATTTGCCTTTGAATCTCCCTAAGGAACTGAACAGAGAACAAGAAATTAGTGCTGCTGGTTTTGTTGCCAGCAGAGTTCAAGTATACACACACATAATTTTATGTTTTGGCTGTTTTTTTTATAAATGTGAAATTTTATTCCTCAATCCTATATATGTTGAAACTATGATAATGTAGTAATTTGCAGCAAACAGCTCATTCAAAAAATATATTACACTTAGAAAAACAAGAACTGTTCAACAGCATTCAGGTAAGTATGCAGGACGGCATTTTAAATCAATGCATGAAAACAAAAATATTTAATTGAAACTGGCTTAAAAAAAAAAACACCACAACAACAAAACCAAAAAGCCACACAAAGTTTCTAAACAAGCAGTAAGGAATACAACTTTGTTATTTGCAGGGTACAGCCCTATTCTGGCATATTAATGTCACATTTAAGCATAAGCCTCTTGAACTGTTTCCATCAAGATGTACAAAGTTTCTTTTTACAAATACCTTCAAGTTTGCCTTTTCTAGCAGTGCCAGCATATCAAATTTACTACAGTTACATTCTGAAGCTGCCAGTCAGAACAGCACAATCTTGGCTGAGCCTTTAAATGTCTGGAAACCACACTTGTGCCTTGTTCTTCACAGAAATTTCAGCAGTTTATTGTGATCTGGCAGATTGTAATACTCTTTCAGCATCAGCCATGAAACAGGTTTGAAGTATTTTTTCGAGATATTTCAACGGGGTTCTTATTCAATGCGCAGGGCTGTATTTCAAAGCATCATGACTGCACTGTTAATGAATCTGTCCTTAACTTTGCAATTGTACATCCCAACAGTCAAGTCTGTATTTAGAAATAACACTTACTGCACTCATAGAAAGTGCTTCGTAAGTTCTGAAACTGTAACTAAAAGTAAAAAAAAACCCCCACAACTAAAAACCTACACTGATTCACTTTCATTCGTTAGTAAGTGATACTTAGTTGTTTTATCCAAGAGCTGTGTCCCTAGAACCAACCTAGACAAAGAACAGATAGCGGCTATACCTGCACATCTGCCAAGCCTGGTTTCTCTACAGTGAGATAACTAAACACAAAGAAAGCTGAGAACAGTTAGGAAGAAACTTTGGATCCGCCACGTAAAAAAAAAGCCTAGGCACAAAAACATTGGATTGGAAATGATCATAAAAAGCAGGTCTGTGTAATCGTTTGAAAAGCGTGTACATGGGAAGGACAAAGATCAATGTGGTGGCACAGAACAACAGGAAGAAAAGAAATCACATGCAACGCAGAGGTGCAAAGAGGAAAACAAAGTGCAGATGCACAAGAATGGAGACGTGGGGTGCAGTAAGAATAGCCTCAGTGTTCAAACACAACATTTATTTAAGCCTCAGCACTCTTAAGTGAATACGCATGCAACAGATACTAACATCACTGTCACCATCAAAACGATCCTATACACGCCCCAGAAATAGGCTCTGCTCTTGTCCTACAGGTTCAACGGAAAATCCGTTCTAAGTAACAGGTGCACTGAAGGACGGCGGCGAGCAAAACCAACCGAAAACGAGCCAGGACCCACCGCTGTCACCCGTGCTCGCGCAGGTGTGCAGGAGAAAAGGGGGGGCTGAACGCAGCGAGGCGCGGGCACCGCGCGGGGTACCCACCGCGCCCCGCCCGCCCCGGGCCCAGCGCGGCCGCGGGAGCCCCTGGCCAGGCTGCCTGCCCCCGCGCACCGGACGCGGAAGGATGCAGCTGTAGGTTGC
>JAVJGJ010000014.1:120948111-120977937 GCA_035590215.1 Microhierax caerulescens
TTCCAGCCCCCCCCCCCTGCCCGTCTCCTCCGTTTTGAATTGACATCCCGGTTTTCCTTTCTCACGTGCTTTTTTTTGTCCCTGTGCCTGCTTTTCGCTGCTTGCTACCGGTGGCGGGTTTGTTTGTAAACAGAATCTCCTCAGACAGATGAGATCTAATCCCTAACCCTCCAGACTCGGGATAGGTAGAGGATGAAGCGCAGGCGAAAATACCGGTGCTTAGGGAACAACAGGGGCCCACTGAGCAAAAATACATTTTAAACGAGTTCTAAAAAGCGGTGTGTGTGTGTGAGAAAACCGCGTTGAGTTCACAGCTCAGATGTCCCCTGCATTCATTTAGTTTCCACACTGTGTTTGCTTCCAAATTTGAGTTTCTGTGGTGGAAGGATATTGCATAATGTGTGTTCGTTGCCGTTACCGGCGCGAAGTCGCAGTTCTGAGAGACCTTGGAAACACTAAATCCATAGTAGAGTCTTTGGAGGGAAAAATACATGTGGTACTTGAGAAGCAGCACCCATGTGCTCGCTGGGGTGTTGCACATCACCCTTGACGTGTGTTTTGTAAAAGGGCAGGAGGTAAACCGGTTTTCTACAGCCACTGCTCTTTGGAGGGTGGTACTATGGCAGATTCGTCTCTTTTCCTGACTGTAATATCTGGCTCCTATACCTGGCCTTTGTCAATGTGTCTTAAAGCTCTTTACAGCCTGTGGTTGTATCTGTAATGCTGAGATTGAGTATAGAAATTTAGGTAGATATAGGTAATAAAAATTACTTTAGCACTCTATAGTGCCCTATTGTATTGATTTTGTTTTTTTCAAAGTTATTTTTTTTAAAAAATATTGTATTGGTAAGATTTGGGAGTTATTGGGAGTTATCTGCACCTCTTGGAAGACTCCAGATCTTCCAGTGTCTTGACAATGGTTGCTTATTTCATGTGAAAAGGTTCTTGGAGAATAGTTTGAGAGGAGCAATATAAAAATGGTAAGTATGTAATCAAGAGGGATCACAAGCCCTAATAAGGCTCATGAGCATTCTGGTTTTATTTTTAGTTGCATATGGGGTCCATGAGCAGTTCCAGTTTCCATGGTAAATGCTCTTCATTAGGAATTTTTTGTTCAGGAGTTCTAAATGTGTTAAGAGCCCACCTGCATATTTTGCCAAGCAGAGGTTTCATTTAGGGTGGGTGGTAAGCTGATTTTTATGTTGTTGGCAGCTTTCCTTTAGAAACTGGATACAAAGCAGGACTTGGATGATAAACTTTTGGCATTATGGATAAACCATTTGACTTTGAGATGGGACTGTGAATCACAACTCTTCCAGTTAATGTAAAACTCCTTGTGATTTTTGCAATTGCATTGTTGAACTACTACAGTCATTCAAGTGGGAAGTAACCTCTGGAGGTGTCTAATCCAGCCATGTGCTAAAAACATTATATGCACTTCACTTCAAGAACATTATTTGAATGTGTTATGTACAGTTGAGTTTTTGCAAACCAGGTACCTCCTGTCAGTATCCCAGCATTGTAAACTTGTCGGCAGGTTCTTTATGTGGAGCCTGTTGTATTAAGTTGACATAAGCCATCAGTAAAGAACAACATCTGTTACTTTTATTTTGTGTAGCTATTTTTTACTTACAACAGATGTAAAATCAAAGGTTAATTTGTATTGCATCTTATGGATATGCTAAAATGCTTTAAAATTAGATAGCATGAAATACGAAATCAGGGTTTACGGTGTACAATGTAAGCAGCAATACAAGAAAATAATTGCTTATTAGCGAGCACTTTTGACAGTCTTGATCAAGTTTTTCTGTGAAACATCAAGTTTTGTTAAAAAAAAAAGGCTTATTATCCAACTTCATTTGCTGACCTATTTTAAAAAAGCGTATCTACCGCGACACTAGTGCAAACCAGAATTAAAAACATAATCTTTAAATATTGATCTTTTGCTAAGTCCTTTAAGTCTAGTCCTAGAATAAGTCCTGACCAGTGGAATATTCTCCTAATAACTCAGCCATCAAAAGCGTCCTAGATCTTAACAACTTGTAGTTAGAAGAGGCTGCTTTTAAGATTAACTGTGTGAAGGGTGTTTGGACTCACTTAAAGGGTATGAAATCACAAAATATGTATCCTAGTAAATGGGTATATAAGTAGTTCTTAATTTGCCTTTGGCCACATCATTGGAAATCATTATTTTATAATCCATATTAAAGATTAAAGGTAGTTACTCTCCCTTTGAGACATGTTTACCCTGTTGCAGATGGTTTCTAGATGTAAAAAAACCCCCAAACAACAAAAAACAAGGGAAAAAAAAACCCTGAAGGGATTATCCATCTATTTACCTTGTCACATGACACAAACTAAAGAAACTTGCCCAATAACTTCTTCAGCACACCTTTAACTTTGAGAGAAGTTTTGTGGAGAGCGTGGTTAGGGATCATTGCCTATTCGTCAGTGTTACACGGGTCCCAAGTCATTTAACTGCAGAGCTTCCTTCCCTCCCTTTGTCTAGTCTTAAATACGGTTTTTGTATTGCATTCGGAACCATAAGGGAGAGGATAAGGAATACTAAGGAGTTTGTTTAGGCACCAGCTTTTTCCTCTTCTCTCCCTGAACAGAAAGAACGCTGCTCACAACACTGTAAATGTCCGTATCTTGCTTGTAGCCAGCATGCCACATCTCCCGAGCAATTTGAGGGAGAGGGATGAACTTTTATTTTTCATAAATTCTTCCAGTTTCCTCCTTTTATGTTGCCACTCCTTGTCTTTCTCCGTGCTTGCTTTGTCTCCCTTAATCCCATAAGAGTATCCCCATTTGTCAGTTTGCTTAGATCCTTAAGTAAGAGCCTATGTGGACCGTGTACCTCATAGGTAGAAATTAATTGTGTCATCCCAAGACAGGAGCAAAAGATGGGAAGCTTTTCTATGTCAGCAGTACAAATAGGTGAGAAGCATAATACGGCACCATGGACAATGGTTTGACAGTACTTGTGGGGTCCTTTGTGAGCTCCAAAGCAAAGCATGCTATTGTGGGAATTAATTTCTCTTGCTAGGTGTTTTCTTGTCTTGCTGTAGACTGGCAGTAAAGAATGCCAGATAGTGTCAATTTGTAATACATGGTTTGCAGCTGCTGAGAACTGGACTGTTAGTTGTAGCACATTCAGTGGGAGCTTCGTTGCTTGATCGGAGCTGAGATCTGTTGGCGGACCTGTGTTATGTATGGAGAAGTTTGTATCTTCCTGTTTTTTTGGTTTTTTTTATTTTGGCTCATCCATGAGTTGCTGTCCCTTCTCATGAAACTTGTTCTTGTACTGAAGATTTATCTGATAAGCATTTCATGTTGACAGCTGCTTTTTGAAATGTGTTTCTTCACATTTACATCCATTCACTGTGCAGGTTGAAGAACATGTAATGGTATGCTTCTGTGAACTTTATTTGGATCTGAGCATACATGACATGGAGCCTCAGAACTTTACACTTACTGCAGATTTAGTGAATAAAATTTGAAGGCTTTTATTTTTAATATGGAAGAGTCATTCTTTAATTTCTGCATTTCGACACAAGTGTGCCTTGTAGGATACAAGCTGAAATAATTTTTCAGGAGACTGATCTTTTTAAACTTTTTTTTTTTTTTTTAAATACTCCTGGAGAATTTCTTGTGGAACTGTTGTGGGAGACATAAGTTTCTGTTGTGTATTTGTAAAAATAATCACGCAGCAGTGCTAATGTGTTGTACTGTCTCAGTGGTTAAGTTAAACTTTTAGCTGTGAAATAAAAGGGAAAAAAATCGGGTAACTGAATGTATCAAACTCGTTGCTTCAGCAAAAGGATCGCAATTCTGGCTATGGCACTGTGATCACCACCAGCTTTTGCTTTATTTAAGAATTAGGATTCGGCAGTTCTTAAAGAAAGACCTATGTGAAAGGAGTTTTTCCACAAATTATCAGTTGAGCCATTTAGACTGTTGGAATGCACTCTGTTAGGGGAAGAAGAATGAGGGAAACATTAATACCAGGGAAATAAATTAATTTTTTTTATTCTAAACCAGTAATTATTAGTTGGTATTACAGGATTCCTGGGGGGAGGGGGGGCATTTCTTGCAATAATAGTATCTTGTTAGGTTTAACTTTCTAAAGTGGAACAGTGAGAAGTTTTTTGGGTTTTTTTAGAGCAATGATTGCTATTTCACAGAAAACTGAAAGCAACAAACCTGGAGTCTCTTCTAAATGTTTTGATTGTTTGGGTTGGTTTTTTTTGTATGCATTAGTTGAAAGGAAACTTTGAGTGACTTGTGAATCTTTTAAAGAAGGTATGTGTCAAGAAAAGCAAAAAATTCTCTCATGGGTGAACTAGAAGCACTTGTGCAAAGAGTTAGTTTGGTTAAAAAAAAAGAATTATGAACAGTTATCTATTTTACTTGAATGTTGAGCAGTTGAAGGGCAAAATTGTGGAGGAATGCAAGAACAAAATTGCACTTCTGTGTAAGTTACAACTTACTGTTAAGCTTCATGCAAATTTTGATCAGTTCCAGAATACCGATTAAGTGAACTGAAATCTAAATACTGTAGTACAAATAAAATGGTGAAAGTTCAGTCAGCTAATACAAACAATATCCATCTCACTTCTTGCATCTATTTTCCTAAGATAACATCTGCACAAATGCGATAGAGGATAATCACACTATTTAACTCATTGAGGCGCGAATTGTTTATCTTCAGATCATGCTTTTAAATTGCTGCTTGGCACAACCAGGAGCTCTGCATGTCTAAGCTCTGTACACTATAAAATTTCTCCGTACCTCTCTTCATTCTGTTTTTACTTACTACTTCATACGAACTTCTAATCCTCATATGTGTTTCTCCATACTTCTCTTCATTCTGTTTTTACTATTGAACATAAGATATCCTGAAGCACCACTTGACTAGCTCAACTTTGAAAACAAAACAGCACCTTCTTCAAGCCCTCTTTATTTGACTGACCATATGTTTTTATAAATCTACTGAGACAACATTAGTAGTTATTTCTGTAACATGTCAAAACTGAATTTATAGTAAGAACTTATTTGTGTCTCATGTACTTCTCTACTGTGAGGGCCAAATTCTGAAATTACACCAGAGAAATGTGAGCACAGCTTCATCCCTGCAGACATACAGTTACCTTTGGCTCCTAAGAATCTGTCTCTTGCTGTCGTGTGATTGGTGACCACTGAGGGTGCTGACCATGTGGATGGTTTCAGACTTCTCCCCAATGGAAACAACTGCTGTTTAGATTCAGATTGCTTAATTCCATTTTAATGTCATAGATCACAGAAAATTACTTACCTTCTCCCTCCGCTTTGAAGGCAGGTTTTGGACACAGTTCTTACAATGCATAGCTTTCCAGAGCTGCTGTCTCGGGGTGGTTTATTGAGATGTCCACCAGGAATTTTGACAGGTACTTTGGTTGTGCTTGTAGGCTTTGGTTTGGGAATCCGAGTTGGAATTGAACGATGGAACGCATCAGTAATCTTGAAATAAACAAGAAAATAAGTTATGCATTGGAGAGGAAAGATGCACTGTGTGTTTAGCTCGTCAGTGTCTTTTCTACTTTGTAAAACTAAACACATTGCCCTTAGAACTGTTCATCTGAACTTCCTTTCTCTCCTTGGTAATAAGAGTGTAGCTTTGTATTTAACTTGCCTACTTGATTGGTGAATATTGAAAAATCTGAATGGATCAAAATCCAGAATATGAAGAGGGGTTTCCTGTCAGCCCTCTGACTAGGGCAGCAGCCCTAGGGGCTGAGTGTTGCAGTGCAAATGAACCGTATGACTTCTCTGGGTGAATAATCAGAGAACTTCCACATGCAGAAGCAAGTCAATTCAGTCTTGAGTAGCAGGCAGTACCTAGATCATACTTTACTGTGAGAGATCATTTTTTGAAAGTGACCACAGTGTATAATAAAAATGAATGTATTTTTAAGAGGGAAGTCTCCTTCTGGAATCCATCACAGTCATATTTAATTTCAAAGAAGTAACTAGGAAAAAAAAAAAAAAGGTTAAAGTGATCACTGAAAAAGAATGAAGACTGTAAAGGCAAGGAGACCATTTGAAATGTACCATATCTGAAACAAGGGTTAAACATGAAACATGCACTACCCATCAGAAAGGCTTTTTACATCACAAGCCTTGTTATATCCCTTTTGTAGTTGAGCAACAGAGCAAAAGTTAATTGAGCTTTTTTTTTTTAAAAAAAAAAAGCCATAAAATGGAAATGGTGTTCAGATAAGAACAATAGTTTGAGAACAGGGATAGAACGAATAGTAATGATCTCACAGAACAATGGAACATTTTTTTCAAGAGTTCTGAAGGAGATTATTTTAAAAATTGCTGCATCCTTATTGGTGATGTGTGATCTGCCAATGCAATTGCTAATGGTGCTAGAGGGATATGATGCTACTTTTAAAGTTTCACAGAAGATTCTTAAGTATAATGGCTGAACTGATCCAACTGTAGAAATGACAACAAATAGCATGTTTGCTTACGCAGTTACTAGTTTTGCACTGGGAAAACATCCACACTTCTTCTTGAGGATACTGTTCAATGGTCAGATGCTGTTACATGTATCATCTATGTACCATATACAACTATATGGTATCAGATTGTTTAGTAATGAACTAGGCAATGTCTGTGTCCCAGGCACTGGAACTGTGAAATTGTCAATAGTGTTGAATTGTTTGAATGGTCTGTGACCTGGACCAAACTCTGGAATGATTCTGGGGTGTAGCTTGGGAGTTGTTAGCCCAGAGGAAGGTTCATTTTGAGCATGTGGTTTGTGTCTGTCAAGGCTGTTTTGGAGGCTTGGGAAGTTTCTTGTAGTTTGGGTTGACTTGTGTCTGAGGGACAGAGGCAGGTGCCTTTTAACTTACTATTATAGATGTAACCATGTTATATTATGATTTTAAAAAAAAGTCATAGTGGTCTCTAACAAAAGAATTTTTGAAGATTAAAGTTTTGTGGAAAAAGAAGAATTCTCACGGTTCAAAAGTGGCAAGTGGAGGGAGCAGAGCATGTAGCCAGTTTTTGTAATATAGTGGAAATATCTATCATCTGAGCCTCACAGACACCTGTGATATTCAACATAATCATAAACTGTATGGGAAGAGAGTGCTGAAATAGTCACCTTTGCATATGGTACACAAGGAAGTGTAATACAGAAGCAAGAGCTGGCAGTAATTCATAGTATTGAGTAACAAGGTGATAAAAACATGTCAGTTCAGTGTTAACAAATGAAAAAAATATATGTAGGGAAAACTAGTTCACCTACAGTAGTAAATATGACATCTGTTGCCACTGCGATACAGATCCTGGAGTCACTCTAAATGGTCCTTACGGTTCAGCAGCTGGCAATTGTCAAACAGGTAACAGGTGGGTTAGGAATTACTATGAAAAGAGTAGAAGAAAACAGACCCCATTATTTTTTAGAGTGTAAATCCAAACCATGCCTACATAGTCAGTATTTTGCAGAGTTTTGTCTAAACAGCTCAGGAAACGGTATTGCAAAATGCAGAAAAATGTGGCAAAGACAATCAGTTATGGAATGGCTTCTGCATAAAGATTAACAACATACAAAAAAAAAACTTTGTTAGATTGGAAAATAGATTGTGGAGAGGAAAAAACCTAACAGACAAAATATAGCATTATGGTGAATAGGGGAATTCTCTCTAATAACATGCCTGAGAGAGCATAAAGGTGGGGTAAAGATAAGTAAAAACTATTTTCCCTTGTCAGTGAGCTATGAAACTCATTGGAACAG
The DNA here is from genome assembly GCA_035590215.1 of Microhierax caerulescens. Classification (NCBI taxonomy): domain Eukaryota; kingdom Metazoa; phylum Chordata; class Aves; order Falconiformes; family Falconidae; genus Microhierax; species Microhierax caerulescens. The sequence goes on from JAVJGJ010000014.1 coordinate 120,955,901, forward strand.
CAGTTTTTGAGGTGATGATATAAATTGGTTTGGAGAGAGTTTGGACTGATTCATGGTATCCATCAAGGACTGCTAAACACAAAGACATGATGTAATCTCAGCTGTGGACAGCAGATAGCTGTAAATTGTAGACTGCTAGAGATTGGGTTTATTATTCTCCTTGCAGGGTATTTAGTGGGTTTTTTAATAAACATTTTTTGCTGGTCACTACCAAAGATGAGATACATAGAACCTGGTCTGAATGTGTATAACTTATTTTGTGATTTTATTTTCGAAATCAGAAAGCTTCAACTTGTACCCTTTATTTTTAATATTTTGAGAAACGAAAGACTTTGGCTTTGAAAGTTGAAAAAGGAGGTGCATTTTTCTTTTCCCTGTGTTCCTTGAAGATTTTATCTCTAGGTGGCAGCAAAGTTTTTATTTTGTACTGCATCGCAGGTTTTTTTTCTGCTAAAACCGAACTGAAACTTGTCGTTAAATGCTGAATAAAAAAAAAAGAATTTTCATGGTAGTCTTGAATTTTAGCACTCATATTGTTAGTATGCAAGGGGAAAAAAACTGTCTGAACAAAAAAACCCCAAACCAAACCACTACCACCAACCCATAAGCCAAAAAGCATTTTGATTCAATTAGCAAAGGCACTGTGTTAAGAAAGAAAGGGTTGGTGCTGGAGAGGGTAACTGTGTTACCGCTATATGGCTTTCTTTAAGTACTGAGTTGAAACAGCTTGCCTTCTGACTAAGTGTTGTGTTCTGGTAGATGAGGCACAGTATTAAGAATAAAAATTTTGGGTGGGCTGTTCTAGCAGTGCTACTGGCTGGTGTCAATTTGGAGACGATATAAATTGTGCCTCAGTTTCCTAACTATAAAAAGAATTAGATTATCATTTGGTGAGCATATTGAGATGAATAGGTAAAAATATTTAAGTCAGGTCTTGCATGCCAAAGTGTGATTGCATCTCTAAGAAAGAGTTGTGGTGGTGGTTTGGTTTTGTGTTTGTTGGGTTTTTTTTGAGAAGTGTTCCAGTTCAGAGATTCCATAAGGTACAAAGTGGTTGGAGGATTCTGTCTGTAGTTGACTGAAGAGCAGAACGAGTGCTTTAAGAAGGTATTTGTAGGGTCATATTTCTACAGGTTTTGTGTGTCTTAATATGCTGTTTAGGTTCTAAAGTCTTATTAAATCAGCAGGAAGTTCAGTGTGAAAATACCCTAGTGCTTTGGCCTGTAGGTTGTGCCTTCCAGCTCATTAAAATCATTGTTTACAAAATGGCCTTCTGAGCCATCAGATTTCATTTCAAATCACCAAAAAATTCTTCCTTGAAATTATGTTCTGTTTTGCAGTTCTGAATGACAGTATTAAATACTTCTAAGTTATTATCACTTAGTGCTCAGAGTTGCATTATCACTGATGATTTTGTCAAGGTTTGGTCTGATTACAGTGTTTGTACTGCACCCTCTTGTGTGTATGTATGCTTATAGCCACCATAACTGAATTGATGCAACTCCTGGCATAGGCTCAAACTTGAGGATAAAAGATGTGTTATAGGGGTTTTTCCTATGCAAATAAACTATACCGAGTTTCTGTACCAGGACAACTAAACTTGGACTTCACTGATTGTACCAATCTAACTGTATAGCTGTAGCTTCTGCTGTAGACAGGGACTTAACAAATTGTCCATCTAGTTCTCTTCATCCTCATGCAGCACCTAAAAATTGTTGGGTTTTGTTTTTTTTTTTAATAATTCCTGATATAAATTCTAGAGAGGAAAGGCTGAATAAATTAAATTTAAGGAAAACATTTATTGACACAACTTTTTGCATTTAAATACATGTGTAGCTAGATCAAGGACTCAACTTTGTTTATTTTTTCCAACTTGGTACTTGATAAATATGAATCTTGGGTATAAATTGTAAAAAGAATGTTTGCTAGATCAATGCTTAATCTGCTGTAAGATGTACCTGAAAAAAGTGAATGGCGTTATGTGGGACTTGTCTGGAAAGCACTTTGAAATAACTGTATATTAAGTTCTGCATTGGTTTAGTTGTGCATGTGCTGAAAGTTCTTGTGCAACCCTCTTAGTTCCTTCCCTGCTACTTACTGTAGAGGCATGTAAGCAGATATATTGGCTATGGCATGCTTGTGTGTTGGGATGTCCATTTGGTTTTTTGGGCAGACCTGAATGACTTAACCTCCCCTGTATATAGGTTTTGGTGGGCTTTTTCAATTTGATTTTTAACGCCTACCTATGTATAGGAAGTCTGTGTGCACACCAAGAGTCTCCTCAAATCTCTTCAAATGCATGCATCCTTTCTACCAATTCATTTTCTCTTTCAAGATAAATGGTTTTCAGTCTCTCCCATTCCTTTTTTGACACTTGTATTCTGAATTTATGGGCTCAGTGTTCATCATTGCTGCTTATTTATGGCTCCCTGCGTTCCCATCTGTAGGCCACTTTTTATATTTGCTACATTTCCAAGTGATAGAAAAAGAAATAAGATGTGTTTATCTCTCAAGAAACAAGTTGAGTTGCCTTTCGTGTTCTGGAGAGCCCTTGTGAGCTCTCATCAGTGCTTTCAAAACACCCCAAAAAATGAAATGTTACCCTGGAGGTACCTGTCTGAGTAGTTGCATGATTTTCCTTTCCTTAATGTGTCCAAACACAGTTAAGTAAATATCAGCAAGTAATTACAGCAACAACAAAGACAACTAACCTCAAAGACATTAAAACTAGCCACATTTTTTAAATGAGAAGATTATATGGTATGTCTGTCTGTAAATGTAACAGTGACATCTTAATTTAAGGTGTTGGAGCCAGAAGATACCAGTTCTTGTGAGTACTGCTTACTGTTGTGGAAATGAGCAGTTAAAGCTCATTTTCAAGGCAAGCAATGATCTGAGAATCAAGAAACCTGCAGTTTCATAAGGATCTTTTAACTTCCTCAGTTTTAAATCAGTTTCTGAAGTATCTGTCAATTGCTTGTAATAGGAATTGGCAGAAGAAAAGGGTCATAGAGTGAGAATTCATAAGCAGTAGCCGTGTTTGTTAATTCACAGTGAATGACAGCAGGTGTTTCAGGGATGGGGGCAAGCACTCCATGGGTGACGGTTGCGGAGTTTTCATGCATGACTGTGAAAATGGCCCTTCTTAATTTCAGGAAGTCAGCTGTGAGAGTGTGCTCTGGAGTATTAGGATATATATTCCATACACACTTGGGTTTTTTTCCCTTGGGCACAGAGGTGGCTTACTTACATGGGCTATCAGGTATTTTACCACAATTCAACGCTTGTTTTCTGAGAAGTGGGCTAAGGTGTGTGTGCATGTGTCAAGGAGAGAAAATATGTCTGTTTCTGTGCTGTTCAGGTAGTTTTCCTGCCTTTGGTCCTATTCTCTTTTTTTCTCTGGAAGTATGATGTATGCTTTGCTTCCTGTTTGAACTGTGTTCATTTAAACAGGGGTAAGCACGTAGTACTTCTGCTTTTTTTAAAGTAAGTTTTCTTATTTACCTTTCTACAGTCATTGTAGAACTTGATCTAGGACAGATAACTTTAGATGAAGTTCTTTCTCACTGCTTAAATTTTTGGTTTAAGAAATTTGACCAACAGAGTATCATTTTCAACTTCAGTGCAAGTGGCCAGGGAATGGTGCTAAAGATCCTTTATACGAAGTCCACATATCTGTATATACACAAGTGTGCCCCTTGCCAGACCTAAGTTTGTTCACGGATGATTCAGTGCAGTCAGAGCATAAGGCAGTCTGCAAGCGAGAATGAGTTAAGATTAAATGATAAACCTGAATATCCCTTTGGTCTCCAAATGAGACAGCTTTGGATGAAATTGCCAGTTAGATCTCCTCAACTGCACAGGGAATTTGGGTATTTTATTTTCTTTCACTAGGTCTTGGAATCTGTCTTTCATTTCCTTTAACACAACTCACTTGTGTGCATGACTATACTGAGATATGCAAGCAGGAGCAGTATAAATAATCGTTGTACTTACTAATAATATTGGTAAGACCTTAGCCAGAGTATTGTCTGACATGCATCGTCACACCTTTACATACAGTTCTGCAGAGGGAAAATTGTTAGTGATCTATACAGTTGTAGTACCTGAGCTGTTAAGTGGGAGAGCACTTGGGTTTGTTTCATCTGGAGAAAACAAAACTGAGGCAAGTCATGATAACTGTCTTCTAATATGTGGGAGTCTGTTGCAGAAAAAGTACTTTTTGAAGTCCAGTGGAGGGGTAGGATTACTAGCTTACAGTTTCAGCAAAGGATTTAGCTTAGAAATTAGCAAGTTTCTTAATGGCAAGGATATTTTGGCTGTGTTATAGATTCCTGAGGTAACTGAAATTGTCATGGCAGAAATTTTTTAGAACAGGAGGAACCAGGCTTTTGTTTGGAAGCATTTTAACTCAATTTGTAGTGAGGGGGAATAGTCTGGGAAACATCCTGAGATCCCTTCTAAGCTCTATTTTCTGCAGTTTCTACTCTTCTGCTGATATTGGGCCTATCACAGGACTCTTGATGTCAATAATATAACCTATTTGACAGAAAAAATCTATATTAATGTTAGAAATAATTTCTATATATGAGTCACAACTTGCAGTCATGTAGCCAAGTGTGTCACTGTGGTCTTACTTCCCGAACACCAAGTTTAAGTCTACTTTCTGGTGGTGGGGAAAAGAAGTATAGGTGGACAGAGCTGGAGGCAGAAGTTGTATTCCTAACTACTAAAAATATGTGCCTTGCTTTTCTTGGCACATGTCTTCGCTGAGAAGTGTGATCATCTTTTAAACACAAGACAGTTCTAAAGCTCATTTCTAATAGATAAGTGACAAGATGCACCGAAAAGTAAGGTTAGGTTGTGGGTCAGCTCCCCTAGGGCAAGGATTTACCTGGGACTGGTTGATCAGCACCACACGCAGCTGGCTGTTCCCTGACATGAACAGTTTTGCTTGCTGTTAGTTCTCTTCGCTTGGCCCTTTGAAACAAGGAGGGCTGGATCTCTGGCACCTTGTTAGGGCACCTAGTCGGGTCCCTAAGAACAGCAGTAGCGTGGCCTTTTTAAGGAATATGAAAACACTGCGTTGTTAGTTCTGTCCAGGGGAGGGTAGTGCTGGCACGTAAATGCTTCTGCTGGTGCTTAACAGAATACGTTATTTGACAAATCTGTGTGAGAACATCAATTCACTTGGTTCAAAGCTGCGCTGCCATTTGTTGAGTAAGATTCTTGGTAGCAGATACTAGTCTGTACAGCTTGTGAGCAGGTAGGGATACATGTGTTAGGATATTTCCAAGTATGCAGTTTTTAAAGATATTTGGAGCTGCACTCATACCTACACACACCTTTTAATGTGAAAACATCTTAAGTGTCAGTATTGTCTGTTCAAAAGCTTTGAATATGTTTCCCATATTAGCTTATATGTATGTTGAGGAAGCATACATGGGTGACCAGGTTGGGCCCAAATTTGTTCTGCATGGAGAAGGAAAAAGAACCCTTGCTTTTACCACCATGGCTTTTTTTCTGTCTGGGAGCAGGCTGTTTTCCTCTGTGAAGGCCACGTTTAAAGGTGTGTTAATCAGTCCTGGTTTTTTCATACTATAGAGATATATCTATATATATCAAAATTACATTTAAGAAAAAATCCTCTACCTTTTCTCCAGCCAAGACTGGTGTTTCTATGGGATAAAGCATGACCTATCATGGCTTGAGACAATCAAGAGTAAGAAATTCTAGATTCTAATCACAATTGAAGCTGCCTTGCGTTGATTTTGCACAAAGAGGAATAATTTGTTCTTACTACTGCAGAAGGATGTGAATAGGACTGATGAGTATTTGTTGTATATTTGGAGTGTTATGTGATGTATTTGCTTGCTAGATCGTATCTGTTCAGACAACAGTGCTATCATGTAAGGTGAGGGCTTTGGCAGTGATTCCAGGATAATGTGCTCATCTTTTTTGCCTGACCCATCAGTTATGATAATATAGCTCTTTTGTAGAGCTGTACTGTGGAATGTATCCTGGAATTTTTCTGTGGTGGTGTTTTTTGGTTTTTGGTTTGTTTTTTTTAAAATAAGGATTTGTGGACTATGTGGTGGGTGGGTTGGTTGGTTTGTGTGGTTTTGTTTGTATGGTTTTGTTTGTGTTTTGTTTGTTTTGGTTTTGGTGTTTCTTTTTTTTTTTTTTTTTTTTAATCCAGGTTAGTTTCTTGACCTGGTTCACAGTGCTGCCTTCCTGGACAATGATGACAGCATAACCGAAAGGGCAGTGTTGTGTGATAAGGGATGTGGTAGGGGTAAGAAAGGGAGGGAGCTTCTTTTACCCATCCCTATATGAAGATTCTGTGATGTCAGGCCACTGCTTGATCAATGGAGAGTCATTGATTAAAGCCAACTTAATTAACTTAAATTTAAAAACCAAATGGAATTCCTCTTGTATTCAAAATATGTTGCTATATTTTGGGACCACTGACTGCAGATTTGTGAAAACACTTTATGCTTTTTAAATTTTTAAGGTTTGTCTTTTTTTTTGAGCAATTTCCCACTTACAGTACTTGGTGTTAATTTTAAAATGTCTTTATACACCCATTCATGCTGTACTTGAACCGTAAGATCTTTTTCTTTTCTGTTTCTTGGTAACATAATGTTTTGGTTGTCTTTTCTTAAGCGTAGAGATTAGGCAGTTGTCAGGTTTTGTTTTGCCTGTCTCAATATCTGTTTCCTAGGGACAAAGTCATCCCGCAGATGGTTACTCCATTTCCATCACCTAACCCTGCATCATCCATTCAGTCTTAATCAGAAAGCAGTGCTGTACAGCTCTGTTTCTGTTTTCTTTTCCCCCCATTGTGGGGAGCACGCCTTCTTAAGTCTTGCATGAGATACTTACATACAGGTCTTTTTTCTTATTACAGCCTTGCGTTCTGTCCCCAGACACAATATTATCTACTGTGCTTTGAATCAGGAAGATTAGCTGGCTGCCTCTGTAATTTTTGTCAGTTCTATTTCTTAATTAGCTACTTGAGGGAGGTTTTTACATAACCTGAAATACTACCTCTTAGTTGATGGATGGACCCTTTGCTTTCAGAATACCATTATTGCTTCTTATTCTCTTTCTTTTTTCTTTTCCTCCTTTTCCCTCCCACCCCTCATCCATCCCCCCTGTAAGGACAAAAATTAAATATTTCAGAAGAAATAATTGTAATCACATAAAAAGAGTTACTTAAAAATGCTGAGCACCGAACTTTGTGTTGCCCTTGCTTGTGTTCCTTTGCTCACTCACTGAAATAAAACTGAAAAGGTGAAGGAAATCAGGCTGATGACTTCTGCTGGTTTTCATCAGTTGATTCTCCCTTTATTTTCCTGGGGACTTAATATCCAGGGGAAAAGGTAGATTTTTAGACTTCAGAAGAGATGCTTGCTAACTGTTTTGGAAAAGAGAAGGGTTAATATTATGGTCTGATGAAAACTGCTTTTATGTTTTCTTTCACAGTTTAATCCCTCTGATATATGCCACTCACTTTGTGACTGTATTTCCCTTTAATTGAATCATTGCATACCTGTCAAGATTTTAGGCTTTTGGGTAAATGCTGAAAACAAGTCTCAGCCTCCAAATTGACAGCAATACTTACCATTTATGGAATGCTTAAAATTCCTAGAAAAGCTGCCTTACTTGGTTGAATTGAAATATGATTATGCTTGATGGTTTTTGTTCACTGTTTAAATCAATTTGCAGGCAACTCATTTAATTTTCTCCTTGTTCTGCTGTTTTCTCTTTGTCTGCCAAGGAAGTAGGTGAATATTCCCACTCAGCAAAATGGAAATTATCTGAAATACAGAGTGATGATCTGAACAATGTGATGTTAATTTGTAAATTGGTAATTTGAGTCCTTAAGCTATGCTTCTTATTTGTTATTTTATAATAAAATTACAGCTAACTTAACTGTTTGAACAGAACTAAGTTGCAGTGCTCAACAAATACATCCAGGTGTTTATTTTCTCTGCTGTGTGCTTTGAAATAGATCTTGGGAATTTGAACAGGGCAAACCTGTTTTATTCTGCAAATCTTATTTTCAGGCAAAATAATTATTTGTTTTTTCATCCGCTTGAAATGAATGACCAAAAGTCCACTGTGCAGTCAGTTAAGATCTACACATATATTATTTCATTAGCAGGGGAACGTAAGCATCCTTTAATCAAGGTGTGTTTTTTAGGAAACCTAGCAAGTTCATTTACATGCAGTGGTGGTGCTTCTTAGGTAGGAGTTAATGGTCATGAGTGGCTCCTTCCTTTGTCTTTTGTTAATTGGGCAGTTACTGGTAAACCATCATGAGTGTAAGGATAAAGACAGGAACAGAAGTATTGTCCTGTTTAATAATTAAACTTATAAGTGGTATGACCTCTCACCTAGGTTTTGTGTTCAAAACTTTGCTTTAAACTCTGAGTGTCCTTATTCATAATAGCTTGGTAATTGTCCAAAGGTCTAAGTGTGCTTATTGCTATGTCCTGATTTGTGCTTTTCTTTTATAGGATGTTTTAATAGGTAGCTAGGTGGTTAATGAGCAACGTGTTTCTGTGTATTTTGGAACACAGGTATGAAATACAGTGGGTTTTTTCTACAAAGTTTTAAAGTCTAACTGAAGAAAATATTAGTGCTTCTGGTGGACAACTGTTAATCGTGTAATTTCTTGGACAGTCTGGTGTCTGTCAGTACACTGGCAAGTGCGTGCTTCAGACACAGTTATTCAGTACCACGCTTGTAATGTGTCCCTGCAGAGATCTTGGGTATGGATCAGCAGGGTATGCAGCAACCCAAATCCTAGAAGTGCAGAGAACGTATTTTAATGGACTGCTTTTTGATTTTAAATGAGCCCTGCAGTTAAGAATGTGTAACCTGAATGTAGTTAAGTAACTTGTTTGTATAATTAACATACTCTAAAGTTGTTATAATCTTGACATGCCTGAGTGTTGGCTGCTGTCTTAATCAGTAACTTTTGCTGAAGCTGGTGTGAGCCAGTTCGCTTTGCAGGATAAGACTGTAATTCTTCTGACCCAGTCCTTAGTCAGATCTCGCTTTTGCAGTCATTGAAGATAAACTGAGACAAAATAAGTAAGAAGGAGCTCTTACAAAGCCCAGTAACTTTAGGAAATGCTGTATCAGTTTTTTTAAGCTAGGCTTGTGTAGGTCCACGTTTTTTCTTTTTAAAATTTGCCACTGCTCCAATTCCAATACATTTGTTATTTCCGTTTCTACCTCATATCTTATAATTTAATATCTTTTCTTCCCATTGTTAATTTTACTGAGAAGAAGTGTGTATGGGTGGTGGGCTTTGCTTTTCAATGGAATTGGTTTCTTCTAAAATCAGTTATTACCTACAGCTGTAACCATTTAGATTCCTGTCCATCAAAAGGACTTAAAATTATAAAAGTTCCCTTGTTTTGTGAAATATTGTGCCAAAGTCCTTTGCTGACTCAGTTGCTCAGCTATAGCGCAGAAGTTATATTTTTTCTCTAGATAATGTAAGCAGAATAAAGATAAGTGTTTAGTGAATAGGGACTTTCTGATTACTTGCAAACTTCCTTGTTGATAAGGAGGGTGAATTATATAAAAAATAATCCACACACCCAGATACACACCCCCAACCCCCCAAAGAAAAGCAAAAAAAAAAAAAAAAGCATAAGACACATAGGCATTCAACTTTTTGGAATTCAGAGCAGCTGTTCCAATCTACATTTGCAGATTACAGTATTTGAGAAAAAGAGACATTTGACAGTGCAGTCCAGGCCTTTTGGGCTGATTCATATTCAGCATGAAGTTGGTCCACTACTAGCATTATTCTCTGGGAAGTTAGGATTAATTACTTGACACGTGTAAAGGACAGAATTGCTTACATTTCTGTCCTTTTCTTAGGTGCTGATAACTGTATTCATTGAAATAGCTTAACCTGTTTTGTCTGTTCTGTATGCTACTCCTATTTATCCAAGTCCTAGAGGCTACATGTTTGGAGAGTTGGCCTAGTACTACGCTCTTAATGCTTCTGCCAGGCTTTCTCTGCCTGTTACATGAAAACATGAAGGTGTGCCATGGTTTGCTAGCCTTGTTTCTTCCTCAGTGTACCTGTGTGATGTATGTTGTATGTTGAACTGATGGCTAGGAGCTTAAATGAAATTTCAATATTGTATGAATCCATTCTGAGTTATCCTTTAGCAATGTTAAGTGTTGCTGTTTATTATTTTACAGTGTGCCTAAATGAAAACAGTTTTTTCTGTTGTATTGGGAAAAAATGCTTTCTTTGGGGAGAGTAATTTTGTGATATAAGCTTCTGAACTCACTTAACAAGGCAGGTTTAAAGAAGGGGTGTAAAAAGATCTTTAAGCAAACAGCGTAAAAAAGATAGTAAGGAAAAGTGGAGATTGTGCTCTGGAACATATCATGTAAGCATCATAAACTTGTAGTAAGATGTGCTACATAATATTTTGAGTGTTTGTGTGTGTTGTACTGGTAATTATCTGAAATGAAAGGGCTAGGAGGAGTTGGGTAATAGCAGGGAAGATAATGAATCAAGTCTTATCTGAAGTTAGCAGGCAATATTATGGCTTAACTCAAATTCTACCGTACATGCAAAAAAATACAAAACACACATAGCAAACAAATATTCTGCAAGCAATGATAAAAATAATCAATTATTTACTGTTTTTGTAATGTTAAAATATTTTACCAAGGCAAGTTGCAGTCAAAAGTAATGTGAGTTATTTTGAAAATGGAAATACATAAAGATGCATTTATACAAGTGCAAGACTAAATATTTTACATAACTGTATTTCAATGAGAAGATATACAGTAAGTGCACACTTGATAACACTAAGCAGGCAAAATTTAACGTTAGTTCCATATACTGTTGTAGTTCATGCACAAATCTCTCCCAAAGTAAAGAGGCTTTTCCAAATAATTCTTGCTGGGATGAAAAACAGGATGGGTTGCTGGTAGGGGTGTCAGCATGGATGAAGGTCAGTTATAGACATTACTTACTGTAATTTGTGATTGCCGTGGGAGAGGAGTGGCTGTTGGAGTGATAGTAATACTGCTGGTGATTTTATTGGTGGGCTTACTGGGTATGCCATTAGCTACTGTTGGAGTTCTGTTGTCTTGCACCTGATTACAAGAGCTGATGGGCTTGGAATTGGTGAGAGCTTGGATGTAAGGACTTCCTAAGTGGATGTGGATTTTGTTATCCTCAGTAGTTATTACACTTGATCCCGTACTGTTAGATCTCTGAAACTGCCATGATGACTGCCTCTCTGGGGATACTCTAAAAACAGCATGCTTGGCTCCTGTTTCCAGAGGCTCTGAGGAGAGTATTTGTTCCTGAGAACTTGAGCCTGGTAAAGCCAAAGGGGACATGGTTCTTTCAGGAGTTAAAGAACCACATGATTCGGGAGTTTGAGACCTTGTAAAAGTAGCCATAGTAATAGGAGAAATTACTTGTTCTGGGCTCATGTAACCTTCTGCTGCTTTTGATTTTACAGGTGTTAAGGAGGCGTTTTGAATAATGGTTATTCTTTGCTTATGAGTGCCACAGTTGGGTATAACTGCTGTGCTTGTGTAGGAGTGAGGACCTTCAGTGGTAGGACTAGTTATTTCAAGTGTTGCTGTGTTCTGTCCGTGGTCTGGAGTTACTTTTATGTGAAGAGGTTGGCCAGGTGTATGGCTTAGCACTAGGTCTCCAGTCTGTGCGCAGTTACCGTTTTGCTTTGTATGAATCTTTCCATTTTGAGGATGGCTGTCTTTGGACTTCATCCAAGGGATCCATAATTTTTTGTTCACGACATTTGCAATGGATGGGCTGCTTTTGAAAGACACTGTTAGTTCCTCCTCATTGTTGTCTTTGTCCTCATTATCACTGTCTTCATACAGCTGCCCATTTATGACTGTTCGCTCTAAAGGCACGAGGGTTTTATAATCAGGTGGTTCATTGTCTGCTGGATCTGTCTGGACTTCTTTAGAAAAAACTTGCAAATCAGAAATTCTCCTTCCATTGAGACCAGGCTTGAAGTTCTTGCTTAAGCGTCTGTATCTCTCCAGTTCTTTTGTGAGGTTTTCCATTTCTCTTGTTAACTCCCTGTTCTTGTTTTCTTGCTGGAGGAGTTTTTTCTGTAAGACAGTCTGATCGCCTCGGAGGTGACAGATCAGGTCTTCTGTTGCCATGTATTCATGAATTTTCTCTTTCAGCGCATCTACTTCTCTGGAAAGGTGACTTGATTTAGCTTCCTCTTCTCTGAGCTTCTTAAAAAGGCGCTGCTCTTCACTGTGCTCTGCTTTTTCTGTTGATTTATACCTTGCCACTTCCATTTTTACAGCTTCCAGCTCCTCTGATAGGAGCTTGGCTCTGTCCCGTTCGTTGGCGTATCTTCGTTCTAGAGACTCAAATTCATCTTCAGTTTTCATAAGATCATCTTCTATGGCCTTCATTTCTTTCAGCTTCTGCTTAAGCCTCTCAACTTCTTGAGAAAGCTCTTTGATTTTGTTGTTTTCCTGCTGCTGCAAGGAGATGCTGGATTTAGTACTCTCCTTGATTTTATTTTTCAGAAACTCTTTTTCAACAGCTTCCAGTGACTGAAGTCTCTTTCTTAAAATATTCACTTTGGAAACAAGATCGCTTCCTTTCTCCTCTTCTGCTTTGAGTTTGTTTTTCAGTTCATCTCTTTCTTTTGTAACACTGGACATTTTTTCCTCTGCATCAGATTTTGATTTCAGTGCCTTTTTACTTTCCTCAATTAGTTTTTCTGTAACGGACATCACTTTATTTTGTTCCACCTGAAGCTGAGAAGTTGCAGCTTGCAGCTTTTCTTCTGTTTGCTTTATTTTTTCACCCATAGTTTTTCTGTCATCCACAAGCATCACTGTTAGACTCTTCAGCTTTGTTAAATCTTCTTTAAGTGTGAACTCAGTTTTTTCTAACTTACTTTCAATTGCTTCAAGCTCACCAACTCTAGCTTTTAAGCCATCCAGCTCATGGGACAACTGCTTTGTTAATATTTTTTCTCTTTCTAGGTTGCACTTCATGGAGTAACATTCCTGTTTGCTCTTGTTGAAAGCATCTTCTAATTTCTCCAGCTCCATAATTCTTTTGTTAAGTTTGTCAACTTCCTCTTTAAGGCTCATGCTCTGTGATGCTTCTTTTTCTAACTTTCTATTAAGTTCTGTGCACTGATCTTCCATTTTTATGAGCTCTTCATCTTTTCCTTCCATCTCCAGCAGTCGTTTCCGTAGTTCTTCTACTTCGGTCATAAGCATGGAGTTCCCACACTCTCCCTTATTTATCTTATCCCTTAGGTCTTGCAGTTCTTCTTCTGCTTTCCGTAGAGACTTATTGGTCTCTTCCAGCTCATCGATTTGTCGGCTGAGAGCAGTTAATTTTAACCGAAGCTGACGATTCTGACTGTCTTCATTGGTTAGTTTGGCCATCATTGCCTCTTGGTCTTGGGAAATCTTACTGCTCTGGGCTTGAAGTTCAGCCTCCAGCCTGCTGGCTCTCTGCTTCTCTTCTAGAACTTTTGCTTCAGCAAAAGCCAGCTTCTCATGTGCTTGTTCTGCAGAAATGGTTAATTCTCGAATTTTTTTACTTTGTTGGTTCAACTGTTCAGTGAGACTTTGCTGTTCATCCACCACCATTAAAGCAAAGGATTTCAGTTTAGTCAGTTCTTCTTTCAGTTTAGCTATTTTCTTGTTGCTTTCCTTCTCTTTTTTTGCCTGATATGCTGTTTCTTGTTCAAGAAGCTTTTTTAGTCTGTGGGAGGAAATAATACTGTATTTTGTAGTCATTTTAATGGGCATTTAAAAACCACATTTGTAATACTATGACATCTCTACCAGGCATGCATGAACTATAAGCAGACCTGTCCTTATAGGTTCACGAGGAAGTGCCCACGGGCCTTACTTTCTACTCAGAAGTTCTTTTGTAAATGGACACTTAAATATGATCATTTAGACTGAATAACTTATTTATGTATCTTAGGTTACATTTTCTTTTTGAAAGCTTTTGGCCGGTATCAGTGCAACACAACTTCTTGGTATTCTGCACTAGACCACCACTGATCTTGGCTGTTTGCTGAGGCTCGGTATATGCGTGCAAGGCTTTTATTTTTCTTTTTAAGAGATATGATTATCCCTGCCCTTGAGGGTTGCACTGATTTAATTTCTCAACCACTATGATAATTTACAGCATCATAAACCTCCTAGTAAATATAAGTTACTTATAAAGCATCCTGATGTTTTACAATGTTTTGTGATTAAACCTTATGGATGTTAAAGCATGTGAAGGAAATTTAGCCACACTAGGCAGTTAGTCAGGCTGCCTAATGTGAATTTCTAAGCAGCATGTGAGAGCAAAATTAAACATTGTATCTAAGTCTGTCCCCAGTGAAAATGCAGGCCTTGCGACCTTGTATGGTATACACACACACAAAATAAACAGGTATTCAGGTTGTGCCTTTTAAACTTAAGAAAGCCCAACCATCTTGCTGTCTGTTAGGCTTGGATTCGGTCTTATATCCAAAACTTGCAGATATACCCAAGTGCAGCCATGCTTTTACATGATTCCCTGAAGGTATTCATAATGGTTTTCCAAAATTAGTATTACAAATTTACATTAGTACTCACTTTACTGAGATACAACATACTTAATTTGATACAGACTTGGGATAAGTTTGTGCATTTGTTTATGTAAGGTCTTAAGAAATCACCGAATACCTCTGATAATTGGATTCTTCTGTAGGCTTTTCTTTGTCAGGGAGAGATTTGTGGAGTTGGTCTGAGGTATGATTAGGTTTGGCCAACACATTTGCCTCCTTTCAGTTAGATTTTTTTTTTCCCACAGCCAACCTTTAAGTATATTCTGGTATTAAATAAAAATCTGTATGGCCTAGGTTGAAGTAATAAAGTATTAGAATTTGTATGTTTTCACTGTTGCTGATATGTATGGTACGTATCCAGCTGTGTAAATCATGAAAAGGTTGTGTATCAGGACTGTACTTACACAAAATGACTGCTTTAGTGCTCAGTAGCTGAGGCCCCTTGCTTGCTTTTTGTTTGTCTAGAGGTTTTTTTTGTGTTTAGTTTGTTTTTCCCCCCTCTGAAATATGATGATGACCCTCTTGAAGTTGCTGCTGAAACTTAAGATTTCTGTCCACATTTGTCTCTGGTCACTGGTGTGATGCCCTTGTCCAAGTGGTGAGTCTTTACAGCTTTCCATGGACAAGTTCCTGTTGCAACCATCCTTTAGTTCAGGAAGAGCTTAGATAACGGCCTCTTTTGCACAGCTCTTTATTAGCTGTTCACTGACTGGAGACATAGATTTCTGGGCATTAATAGGCTGCCTCAGCAGCATCCCTCTTGGCAGCATTGTAGGTTTCCTGCACGGAGAGAAGTTGTCGCTGCCATTCTACAGCTATCCATTAGACTTATCTCATTTAATGGTGATGTTATGTAGAAGTCTGTGACTGAAATTTCTTGCAACATCTTCACCATCCTCACTGTTTTATTTTGGTGCGTAAGTTGCGCTATATTGAATGTATTGAAATGCTTTATATGAAGAATCGACAGAATGGGAAGTAGCAATAACCAAAGTTGATATCAAAGACTTAAAGCAGCCCCAGATTCTTTACAAGTCGTTTAACATAATGGGGAAAAAAGCTGAAAAAGTATGAGAGGGAAAGGTTTGTGAAATGAGCTTGAAGGAGTGCTGCTGGTTGACAGAACAATAAATGCGGAGAAAGAGGACTGCACCATCTTCAAAGGCAGTTTTTTACTGTCATCTTGGTGTATAAACTTTTGTCCACTTTCAGTGCTACTCTGAGATTTTTAGTGTAAAAATCTCTCTTCTTTCCCCACCCTTGTCTCTAAATGTTTTAGCAGTGAAGTTCAATTGATGACTTACTGTTGCCATAGATATAAAACCATAACAGAAGCATAACTAACAATTTCATTTGGAATGAACTCAGTTTTTGTGTGTGCATGAAGTTAAGACATCTTATATTAATACTGTTAAATAGACAGGGGTTTACTAGCATTTGAGTACTTTTAGCTTGCTTCACTGTAATCTGTTTTTGTAAGGCAAATTTAGCTGAGGTGCTTAATACTAAAATCAATCAGTGTTTTACCCAACACTTCTGTATTAACTAGTTGATACCTGTCTGGCCAAATGGAAGTGTAATGCTACAACAAATGATGTCCCTTAAATTGCTTTAGAAAGAAAAGTCTTAGACAAAATATTAACATTTGTAATTTTTGCAGGGACACTGTATAATTTTTATAATGCAGGTAAGATAATTTTGCATAAATAGTAAATAAAATAGGTTAACAAATGTTTGAGTGAACAGTCCCAGCAGTCCTTCCAGTGGTTATCATTGTATGCACTATTTGTATTTTTGCTGGTTTCTCTCTTTTTTTTTTTTTCTTTTTTTTTTTTTTCTTTTCCTTTTATAACTTCATTTCTCAAGCTATCTGGAATGCTTAAGATTTGCTTCAGCAAAGCACTTGAGGTTCCACCCCAAACTGAGTGCTTGAGTGAGGCAGTCTAACCCAATCTCTGATCAAGTTTGTGTTGCAAGGGTTATTTGAATGAAAGTGCCTTAATTGCTGGCATTAGACCTGGACAATTGTATAAACTGATAAGGTTTTTCAAGAGATTCCGTTTCTTTGGTTATGCCAAAAGACTTTAGGCTATTTAAAATTATTTCCTTTATTCAAAAGATAAAATACAGTTTTAAGATCCAAACAGGAATACAAGTAAATATTTCTAACCCCTGAGATACATTTCTTTTTTAAAAAAATACTTCTATAAAATCATTCAGTTGAACTTTAGTTACAGGGCATAGTGTAGAAGCAGTGAGTTAAAGGATTTTAATGTGTTTTTGAAAAGATAAAAAGGGTTGTATTAGGCATGGGATCTTTATTTGATATAGTGTAGGTAAATAAGTTTTTGCACTTGTTTTTCATAACTGTATGCTTATTCATGTATTCCTATACAGAAAATGCCCTCAACAGCACTGAATAGATAATAATTTCTTGGACAGAGTTGAGATTGATATTGTAAGAAGTCAGCTGAGAGTCCATTAATATTTGCAAAAGAATTTTTCCTTGGCTGCTGAATTCCTGTTGCACGGTTCAGTACATCACAGCAATTGTGTCTGCACACGTGCACTTTGGAATGGGAGAGGACCCAAAAATATTTGGGTTTTTTGACGTTGGGTTTTTTTTTATTTGTTTGGGTTTTTTGAAAAAAATTCATTGCTTGGTTTTGGTCAGCTTTTCTCGGGGAACCTGGCTTCTGCAGGTCAGGACTTGATTATGTATATAATTTGAATTAAGGTGAATGTTCAATTGCAGAAGTGCTGTAACTGCTAAAAGCACTTTGTGATATTTTTGCATACGTTTAAGTCAGAGTATCCAGAGTATTTGAGAGAGTAATTTTACCAAAAATATGCAAAGGTCAAAAAAAAGTTGGTGTACTTTTTTTTTTAAAAAAAAATCCCAAACAGGCAGTTCCCTAGCCAATAAAATATTTGTATTGTTTTCATTTCCAGTTGAATTTCATGATTATGTAATTTCATATTAGGCAAAGGTAGGTATATCATTTAGTCAAAGCTTTCACAGATAATTCCAAGCAGTTGACTTCATAGGACTACAAGAACCCATTCTGAATCCAGGCCAGCAAAAACAGCCATTGGAAACTGTTTTCATGAACATGAATGTTAGGTAATTAAGCAGAATCAGGGCAGTGTTTTATTACTTTTTCTTCAGAGCTTCTGTTATTTATAACTGCTTAATTGTGGCTTACTGTCTTGTTTGCAATACCCATTTGCCTGCTTTTTTATTTCCTTAAAGAGATAGGTTTTTGTCTGCTCTCCTCTGCTCATTGTAATCACTTTCCTCTAAAGCTTCTTGGTGTTAGTATCCTGCATTCAATGGGATAGTCTTGTTTTGCAGATTTTTTTTTTTAATGTGTGTAGCTTTGGCTACACTATATTATATTAAGCAACATGATGACTATGTTTTCCCTGCTAGATGTGGGGACTCCTAAAGCAGTTCATTGTCTTGGTGTCATGTGATACCATTTTGTCTTTAAGTGCGGTTTTCTGGTGTTATGGGGGGACCTGTACGATACAGACTTTGTTTAACCTCTATTTTTACAGGACTCTAAGGGAGTGGCTTTTCCTTTGAGTTTCAGGGAAACCAAAGAAAGCATGGGAAACTGAGACTGCAAGACCCTTATTTTAATTTTTTTTTAGTTTATTCTAGAATAAATCATTATTCTTAAAATAATAAGAATAAAAATGATTATTTTGTTGTTGTTGTTTAAGCAATCTTGTAATGACAACTTTAGAAAAGGCTGCGTTCTGTATGGATGCAAGTGAAATAGGGGTTGGTTTGTAAAGCTGTACTTTTATCATTCCTTCCACCAAAGTGTTAAGGAGATTTTAATATACACCTTATCAATATCTTTATTTTTATCAGATCATTCTGCAGAAATGACAGAGACTTAGAATGTCTGACCTTTTTTTTTATTATTATTTTTTTAAACTACAACATTACGTATTTTAATCTAGCTCATGTTCTTCACTATTCTCTCTATAAAAGACATGGTTACCAGAGGTTCTGCAGGTTATAACATGAGGGAGACTTTCTTCTAAAGTTTTTGGACATGTGCTTGAATTTTCCCCTGTACAATGCAAATAAAAACACTACGCTGAAAGCTTTTAAATGTAGATGAAGTCATGCCTCTTTAGTCTCAGGCATTCTTCCCAGTTAGTAATAAGCCATGGTCTGGCCTTTAATGAGAGAAGAAACATGCTTCATCATTTCTGGTAAGTCTTACAAGTTGTTGTAATTTTTGACACCAATGCAGTTAAATACTTATTTTCAGAAGAAAGCCAGTCTGTCTGTGCCTTCCACAGTTTATTGAAAAATCTTGGATTTATTAAAATGAGTTTCTGGTCTTAGGGTGGTTGTGCATTATTTTTTTTCTTTGCCTACAATTCTACTTATTGATGTGCAGTTTTTATGAAGACATATGTTATAGCTACTTTTATGGTGCTCTATTATCTTTATTAATGTTTCTTTTTTCCCCCTGTCATAAAGAAAGTCAAGAGCCTTTGAAATTACAGCAGCAACAACATACCATAGCTGTTGTGTAATCTGTTGGCATTATCTGAATCAGTCAGCACTTCCCAACAGAATGTGAATAATTATTTTAAATTTTTTTTTCCAGTATATTATTTACATATGTATATTTTGAATTTATAGTGGGATGCAAACCTCCACAAAAGGTGTCTCTGAACTACAAGTGATTGTGTGTAAGGCAAATTTCCTGACAAGGAAATATATTTTGTAAAATGAGGGTTTTTAATGAGGGGGTGTGTGAGTTCAGCTTATTACTCCACAGACTACCACCCAGTAATTATTGTTTTATCTGATGCTTAAAATGCTGACTTGCTTTACAGTTCTTAATAAAAGTTGTATATGATGAATGGTGTTGCCAGTTATGGGTTAACAGGCAAAATTTCTGATGGATAATGAGATGCATTTAGCTGTGATGCTGAGTAAACATAACGCAGATAATATATTCTTTAAAAAAATAATTAATCTGGAACAGTAATGTTGCTTGTGACCATGATTTCACAACTACTCTGCTGCTGAAAATTCTTCCTGGTGATACAGGGATACTGACACTCATAAATGTTATAAAATCCTGTGTAAATCTGGTGACAGTAAATGGTATGAGAAATTTTTAACAAATTTATTTTGGTTAATTTAAGATTTAAGACTGAATTAACATTCATTTCTAGTTGGAATAATTTTAATTCAGGGCTAAAATTCAGTATTTTCTCATGAAATCTCAGTTTAAGAAAATAATTTTCTGTCTTGAATTATATAGTCTTTCTGTATCTAGATGTTCTTAGAAATCACCTATCAAACAACAGTCCTGTGTAAAAAGTATTAATGCTTTCTGGGCAGTAACTGCTCAAGCGTTCAAGGTGATAGTTATTAATTGTCTGTTCACTTCTAATCTTGTAATGGTAGCCATCCACATGTCTGGGATTGATAGGAAAGTGCAGGATTTTTAGGTGGGGGTGAAGAAGCTGCTATCCTGTTAAACTGTTGGCATGGTTTCATTTTGTTTTCATTTTTTTTGTCCTTGACTGCATATCCTGAAAAACAGTTGTAAATGAGCGCTGACCTGACAAGACCACAATATGCATGTGCATTACTTTGTTAGCCTTAAAAACTCTGGGTCCCAGAGTTCAGCTACTAGAAAACATGGCACAATGAGTTGTGAGCTGGGCTCTGTGTCACTGTTTTCAAGATACGCTCTTCTTTTTTCTTCCCTCTTTCTAGATTTAACAGCTATTTCAGGTATTCTTTAAAATCAGTATCTATAACTGTTGGCATTTCAGTGGCATATAATTGTGCATGTAGCATGACTGTTAATCGTCTGTGTTCTGAATCTAAATGCATCAGTCACTGGCTCATGGGAATAAAACTTGGGGTTTGTTAGTAGTTTGAGATTTTTTTGTACTAGCACAGTGCATATTAATTCCTTACCCTTCTCTCTGTCTCTCTCACCCTCTCTCCACACTGCCTGTAAAGTTGGAAATAAAGCAAGTAATTTCAGATGCAGCACCAGAATTTGGAACTCTTCAAATTTACGTCAGCCAGGAAATTATAGTTTTGCAGATGGAAAGGTTTCAGAAGGAAATGGAAAGATGAAACACAAGAGATCTGGTATAGGGGTCAAAGCACCAAGGCTGAGGCATAACTTCTCAGTTACTAATCCAGGCCCTGCTTTTGTATTTTCTTCATCTTTAACAAGTAAAATGTTGTGCCTGAACTTCAGATTTATTAAAATAGAAAAGCATTGTTGACTTGCTGTAACAGATTATTTTGAGAATTAGTATTAACCCAAAGGGGTGTTAATAGTATGGTAGCTATGCAAAATAAAGCAAGACAACTACTGCTTTTTATAATTTATGATTTTTAAATGACAGCGTCATGGAAATGATGGCATTTGATGATTTGATACTTGATATCACATCACAAGAAGTTAAATTGATGGGAGAAATCCTTTGTCTTTATTATGAACCTGGGTTTTGTCTTAAATGTATACTTTAAGAATTCCTGCTAGAACATTATTGCTTGACCACAGTTATTAAGCTGTTTTTAAAATCACAGGTGTTATGAAACACTCTGTACGTACTACACAGATAAACAGGACAGTGATTTTCCTTTTTTTTTTTTTTTTTTTTTTTTCCCCTCCATGGGCAGGTGGATGTGTTTGCCTTGCCTGTTCGAAGTGCTACTATTGGTAATCCTTACCATTGCAGCCTACTGCTAGGATTTAGCAAGTGAAAAATTGTAGCCAGGAGTTAACTGAGCTCCTGAAAAGTGGTTTTTAGAGCCCTGGCTACCTTCCCCCATCGTTCCTTGTGGGAAGATTAGGCACAAACGAGGGAATGCAGCTTGGCCAAGTTCTGGAAATTTCTGGTCAGGCTGCTACTAGCACTGATTACCCCAGCCATGTTGTTTGGTTTGTACGAGGCAAATACTACTTAGTTATCACTGCCATGCTGTGTTTACTGTTGATGGAATAGTTGGAGGGCTGAGTTTTTGTCTTGGGTATTTAATCTGCATCCTTCAAATGACTGAGGTGTTTGCAAAAGTTCTGATTCCCTGAATGAGTCAGTTGCTTCAGCTCTTTATAATTTTGTAACCATCTTAGTTTAATAATACTTGGTTTAGATTAAGAGAACGATCCTGAGTTTTCTTTTTCTTTAAGCCATTCCAGTAGATAAATCCTGTCTATATTCTGATTGTGCTTTTTTTAAATTATTCTGTATATAACATTGTAGTGTGTAGGTTCAAAGTGGATGTCTTTTACGGATGCTTTTTTTTCTGGGGGAGCATTTGGGAAAATAAGTGCTTTTCTGGTACCTGATTCACCGGGGGCAGTGGTAGTACTGCTTGTCTTGACCAGAACTGGGCAT
>JAVJGJ010000014.1:121003233-121016569 GCA_035590215.1 Microhierax caerulescens
TAAGAAGAAATAGCAAGTCATCACGAGAGAGATCCTCTCTTTTCTTGAAAGAACTTTGTTTTTTCTCTGCCTTAGGGCTTCTTAGGATGGTACTGGCTTGAGCTACATCGTCCTCCTCCTGCCTTCTTTGCCCGTTTCCTCTCCCATTGCAACCAGCCTCTTCTTTATGGTGGTCTTTTGGCCTTTGCTGGCTCAGTTTTGGTCTGGTTGGGCTTTCTGTGCTGTTACTTCTGGAACGCATGGTTTATATTTCTGAAGCTGAAGGAAGGTGGGGAGAAAAGTAATTGTTTTAACTAATAGACACTATAAAACTATTACCATAATTTACGGTGGATATTATTCCCTCCAGATTGGTAGCTTTCCCTCCCGCATGAGGCTGTTTGTCACCTGATGAAAGCTGACAACCTCACGTAAGCCAACAGGACGGGGCTGCAGTCCTTCCTGGATGTCTATAGTGAGGCGAGCCTTAGCTGCTCTCACGCAGCATTAACGGTTCCCTCTCGGTATCTCCAAAGGCAGCACCTTCAGCAGCAGCGCTGTGCACATCGCCACAGACCATTTTCCCCATCTGAGAGACAGCACCAATCTCACCTTTCAGGTAGCTACTCATTGTGATGAGGCAAATTTAGGTTTAGAATGATTTCACTAGGAGGATCTCTGTTCTTTCTGTCCCAGCCCTTTCTGTATAGCCGCGGTTTGTTTTTCTTTCTCTTTCCAAGGGAGAGCACAAAAGTGTCCTCCAGTACTACAGGTTGAGCAGTTGCTGTTCCCCATGTTTGGCAAAATTAAGGGGTTAGTTAGCACATCCAGGCTGCAAGGGGTGAGCCTTGTAAACACTCCTTTCCCAGCCATCCCACCCCCCAAAAAAAAAAACCCAAAACCCAAACCCCCCAACCAAACTACCCTGCTGATTGTGGTGTCCCCCTGCCCCAATAACCATGTAGTATGAAACCTTACTACTTCTTTAGTGCTAGTCTAGCCCTAGAGGCGTTAGTTCCTGGCCAAAGGGAGCCCTGTCCTAACTTAGGCCCATTTGAAGTGCCTACTGTAATGCTTTTGCAGATAAATGGCTAAGACTGTGTAAATATTGACTGACCTCAGGAATTCGGTTTTGCTTATTGACACTCAGATTAAGGTATAAAAGGGCTATAGTCCACCTCTACAGGAAAACTGTGGTCATGGATACCGTCCAGCAGACAAAAGGCTGATCAAGTGATTCAAAGGTGAAATTAAACACGCTCCAAATACAAATAAGCCACATTTCTTACTAAACTGCAAAGCTAGCTGCTGAAAGGTCCAGAAAATTGTTATGGCCTACCATAGGCTGGAGGTGAGTGTGCTGCTGCATTTTGGTCTTCACAGATCTGTGGCTGATACAGTTCTTTAAGAGCTGCCCCTTCCGCGGGGTTCTGACTCTAAACCCCGATCTTTGTGACTGTACTCCTTAACTGTGGTAGTTTTCCACTGAATGCTACAAAGACTCCCTTTTCTTGTTTTCCTCCAAGAATGGAGATTTGGAAGCTTTTGGTTTGTAATGGGTGATGGCTAAGAGCGGGGAGAATTTATCAAAAACATTACAGGAAAAGCAAGTGACATTTTCTGTAATGCTTAAATCTCTTCTAGTCTCACTTAAAGCGCCCATAATAGCTTGTATTTCAGAAGAAGAACTTGTTTCTCCAGGTCTCCAAAACCCGAGGTGTGTCGGAGTTGCGTGGCAGTGTGCGCAGGAACCTGTTTAGTGAAGCTGTGCCTCGGCAGTGTCGGGTAAGGGCAGGAGCTTGTCATGCTGCATGTAGGGAAGCAGGAGTTGTTCACAGCAGGCCAGCAGGGATAGTAGCTGATGATGATTATTTTAAATTGGTGCTCATCCTGTCCTTCTAGTCGAATGTGGTTTCTTTTTGTTCTCTGTGGTCTGCGTATTAGGCTTGCTCACCATTTGTATCTTGCTTACAAGTACTACTATTTTGGAAGAAGACTGTTGGTTTCCTCCGAGCATAAAATGCTGAATGCCTGCTTGGCTTTTGGGTACAGTTACTGGCTTGTGTTTGTAAGATCAAATGCAGGAGCTGTGAGTTATATCAGGTAACCTGAATGCGCCCTAATCTTGTCCATATGCTTTAAACCTCTCATCACAGGATGCTATGAAATGCATAAGTAGTCCAAGGAGTCCTTACGTTTTTGCCCTCATGCATGCCAGGTGCAGCAGCAGTTCTGACTAGACATCAGGCCACTTGTGGTCACAGGTCACAGGTCAGTCTTGTTGTCAACAAGTGGCAGTGTAGCATTCTTGGTGGAAGGGAAGAGGAACTAGTGCATAAGATGTCCGTACCTTTTCAAGCTTTTTGAGTTGGCTGCGCGTGGAAACCAGGTCATGAACTTGAAAGGACAGTAGTCTCGGTGGTCCTGCCAAGAAGGACACCCTCCCTCATGTTTTCTCTTACACTGTACATACTCTGTTGGCTTCAAGGCTGCCTGCCAGGCACAGTTCTCACAGCTGCAGAAGGCTAGCTGTTACTCCCGTTTAAGGTGGTTGTGCCTACTTCTTAATTAGGTAGATCAGTCCTTCCTTTGTGTTGGCAAAAGGCACTTGGTCCCTGAGAAGGCCAGCTGACCTGCCAGATGTGTTACCCTCCCATGGAGGTGGCACCTTTGCAGCATCCTAGAGTGGATTTTTCTTCTTTTCTTGTTGAGCAGAGTTGTTACATAGACTTTATATGCGTTCTGTTCTGGCATTACTGAGTGCCAGTGTCTGCTATTGAATCTGCTAATGCAAATATTTATCAGATTTAGCAATTAACATGAATGATTAGAGGTTGAAGTTGCATCCTAAATGTATGCTTTAAGCACTTTTGAATGTAGGTGACAAGAGAGGCACAAACTACTTTGCTATTAGTAGGCTGCCTTATTAAAGTATTCCTTATTTCTTGATTTATTTAAGCCTTCTTATTACCTGTACATTGACTGGCATTCTTATTATTTGTAGTGTTGTCTGTTTACATTAGTGCTAATGTGGTCTTCAAAGGATGTAGGTATGAATAACAGAAGGGCAATTCAAAGATGAAATTACTGGAGACAGTGTAGCTGCTGGTGCAGCAAGCAAAGCAGGACCTCAGAAACAGATGAAAATAAACATCTCATTCAACTACCTTGAAACTCCTCACCACCTTCAAACTGTCAGATGCCATAGATATGGCACCATCTAAGTAAGTAACCCTCAAAGTGCATCTGATGTTTTGGACAGAATGTCAGCTGCCATGTCATGCCCTTATACCATGGCAGAAGGATGATGCGTTCTAGTCCAGAGGATGCTGGTTTTTCTGCAATATTTTTAAGCCCTTGAATGGCCCTAGTATAACAGTCAAGATAAGAAGCAGTGTCATTTGAAATTTGCCAACTGTGTGTTTTGGTTATTTTCTACTCTGAACAACTCCTTCTGTATTCTTGAAGGTTAATGAAGAGCTGCGCATGCGCACACTCACACACACACACCCACACACACCCCAAAGTGTTAATAGACTAATAAAATTTGTGGATATCAGTTGTCTCATGTCACCCTAAAAGGTATCCCTCTCATCCCTCCTGAGCCCAGGCTCTCAAGATTAAACTAATGAGTGGAAAATTTGTCTTTTTGCATATCTGTGTCTCCGTTGAATTTCACTTTAAATTACATATTGATGCAGTTTGTGTACAAGAAAGTTGTTGTGCAAAGAGGTAAGGAAGAAGTATTCCTTCTTGTAACGGCAATTGTAGTTCACAGAGTCTCTGTGGTTTCTCCTGGGGGACTGACTTGTGCATCTTGTGGTAAACTTCTGTATAGAAGCTAATTAAAGTCCTGTTTCTCTGTACCACCAGAAGGATGACAAAATAAGATAACCTTAGAAAACAGTAAATAACTGCTAAGAAAGAAGAAAGAAGGTGAGAAGATTTGGTTGGGCATGTGTGCCTTGTGCTTGTGATCCTTCATCTGTTTTGGATCAATTACTATACAGCAGGGATTGTAGCTATGCGAGCAGAAGAGACAATGACACTTGTCAGCATTCTCACAGGATGCTCTACGTACCATCTAGGCAATATCTGCTGGTACCAAAATAAAAGAAGATTGAAAGGGACCATCCAGATCATGAAGTCACAGCCCACCATGCAAGTGGGTATTTGATAGAGAATACTGTATGTTTACTCTTAAGTGTCCTAGTTAAAGAGCATGAGGCCTGAATTCTGCACTATAATGCCTTCCTTCATGTTCTGAGGTGTCTGTTTTACTAAAGATTTTGCAGTGGTATCTTGCTTGAAGTCACAGTGATGAGTACCCAGGCTCATAGAATTCAATGCAGCTTGCTAGACTTGTTCCAGATACAAAATAGAGTTAAGGGTAGGTCACACTGAAACATTCTGGTAAATTATTGCACGTAACATACTCAGCAAAGTTTGAATCTATTCTTAGTGTTCACGTTCTTGTTCTTTTTATAGTTTTCTGTTCTGTTTTTTTAAAGAGCTTGCTCATCTCTGAACGTGTATGCTGTCCTTCTGCATATAAAGTAGAAAATTTTCCTCTCCTTGGTGATGAACAAGTAATCTGAGGGATCAAAATATACTTTCCTGAAGACCCAGATGAATAAATGACCAAATGTTTCTATGATGTTAACTTGGTCTCCACCCTCTCAATCATATTCCGAAGGAGACGAAGCTGCATTCGTCTCTTTGGCAGCAGTGAACAAGCAGGTGGTTCAGAAATCCCCGCGCTTTTGTGCTAAAGACTGAAATATCCTTCAGAGATGACTTCACCACAGACACGATAGGGTTTTAAGAGACATACATTTTTGGTTTTCCATCTATTTTTCCCTTTAGTGTTTTCTCTGTAGTCAGTGATTGACTTATGAGCTAACAAAATCCCTCACAGGACCAAATCTTTCCTTAATCCCCAGGGTAAGGATCCTGAATAGTTGAGAATTAGCCATATCTTCCAAAAATCCATTACTAAGCAAGGAATTATGTCTTTCTGGTTTTTAACATACCTTAAAGGGATATGGCCATGCTTTTGATTTGCTGAAATTGATAAGATTTCTACCAACAGACTGACTTTTAAAAGGAGTTGAGATGCGATTGCTCAGCATGCCAATGTAATGGGAGAGTGCAAAGCACATGATCTCTTTTGGAAAGGGGTCTACAACCCTCTGCCCATCATGACAAATGTGGTTTGAGGCAGGAAAAGAGGTGGCCTCACCTTTAGTTACAACAGGGCTACAGGAGATTTCTTCCTGTCCTGTGTAGCAAAAGCCACTTTGAAGCATTATGTTCAGCTTAGTGCCACACACGCATACCTAAGGAGAAATTAATCTCCTGTCCCTGTTGTTCTTCTTTCTTGTGTAGTAGTGTGCCAAGTAGTGTCCAGACATGGGAAAGGGCTTTTGGCTAGGCCACGTGGTGTCTTCCACCAGAGAATGCAGCAGGTTTGTTTTGTTCTTCTGTAGCCCTGTGGGCCAGCAATTGAGCTATGCTGAACCACGGGAGAAGATGACAAA
Organism: Microhierax caerulescens; assembly: GCA_035590215.1. Classification (NCBI taxonomy): domain Eukaryota; kingdom Metazoa; phylum Chordata; class Aves; order Falconiformes; family Falconidae; genus Microhierax; species Microhierax caerulescens. The sequence continues at coordinate 121,008,753 of JAVJGJ010000014.1, forward strand.
ATCTCCTTACTAGTTGGAATCCCAGGATCTGGCCATTTCACATCCTTTTTCTGGAACTGCTGCCTTCTGACAGAACGTGGTTTGGACTGTCATCCTTCCCCTGAGTGGGAATACGTTGCTGTGTGCTAGATTTGCAATACCTCCAAAGATACAGCCCTTCCTTTTGTGTATACCGCTCTAGCGTTTTCTGGAAGACTTTGCAGTGGCTCCTGTCTATGAGGCTGTTCTGTCATACCACAGCTGACTCTCATTCAGGCTGTGCTGTTAGTCACAGGACACTCTTGTGCTGTTTCGGTATATAGGCTGCGCAGTAAGTGAGAAGAGACTTCTTTGCTTTAATGAATTCTTCACCCAGGGACTCTGGGATAAAGTAGAAGTAAATGTTTCCATCCTGGCATGCAATTGGCAAGATTAAGCTGTTTATCTGGGAAAATGGGTGCAGGAGTGCGTACCTGTGTAGCCTGACGCATCTGTTGGCATGTGGAGCTGCAGGAGGTTAAGCAGGAGAAAGAAAATAATTAGCAGTCTGTTTCCCCTCTCATGGGATCTTGTCAAATATTGCTCTTTGAAGCACTTGGGGATCCTGCAAGAACAGCAATTACGCAAATGGGAAGAAAATGTGGATTCAACAGAGGATGTAAACGCTCCCAGACATGGAGTGCATGGTTGAGAACTGGATGTCATTTTTGTGCTGGTTGTGGTTTATGGTCATCTGACCACAAGTCTGATTTCTCATCCCTTGGAGACAGTAAGATGCCTTTTGGACTGTTTGAGAGTTGTCATGGTACTCTGCTGGTGGTAGAGGTACTGCAAAATTTCCACCATCTGTCATCTCCTCTTCCTCCTTCCAATCCTGTAGTGTTTTGCACATATGCCGCGATTGTGGTTGTGTAAGATCTTCCCAAGTCCATTTTGCATATGGTGCCTGTGCAGACTTGCAGTCGTCTTTAGAAGGCTGCATCTGTGTGGGAGGTTTTCATCAGGTCCCTCTGAAGGATGTATCTGTCAGTTGTCTGTCATTTCAGTATTGATATGTGAACTTGTGATCTGGTCTTCGCTCTTGTGTGTCTCTAACACACGCACGTATGTATTTGTAGTATATATATATATGTACCACTGGATTTTGTGCCTGGAAGTAGAGACAAGAGCTCTTGTCTCCATGTGGCCAGTTGCTGGATTTGTGGTTCTGAGCTCGTGAGGCCTCTCCTGAGATGAACCGACCTCAGGCCAGCTCCTGCTGAGGCTCAGGTGGTGTGTGCCTGCCTGTCTGAAGCACAGCCTTTCGCAGTGCTCTGCATGGAAGCGTAAGGTGCTCACTTGGAACATACTTAAAATTTTCATATTAGGAAAATGCAGTTAGGAATGTATACTCCTATTCAGAGATGCCGAACAAACCTTGTTCTAAGCAGAGTTCTTCAGATGTCCATAAAATGAAGTGGTCCGGGTACTAGGCCTCTTTGTGGGGATGGACGAGAACATCGAGTTTGGGCTCCCTGCTGCGGTGCATAGCACTTCTTTGGCAGAACTGGGTAGCTGCTGTGAAATCTGAAATGAAGACCTGGATTCCACAGAGGTTCCAGCTCAGAAATCAGTACTTTGAGAGTTTGCTGACATGGACTGATTTTTTCCTTGTGTCTGGTCCTGCCTCAGAACAACTTCTGACGGCACCTAACAGTCAAAGGTACCTGCATCACTTTTTCCTCCTGCTAAGCCCTTCTTTTCTCTCCTCCACAGGAATTCAGCTCTTCTAGTTTGTGGTCCAGCATTTTGCTACATTGATGGTCATCTTAGAAAATTACAGCCTATTTATTACATTACGTGTATACAGTTTATATAGCAAATAGGTTAGACACGTTAGATTTGTTTGAGGTGATTCGTCTTCTCAGTGAGGAACTACACATGCCGCAAGGCTGTAGTAGCTTGTAGCTTCGGACAGGTACGTGTGTACAGCTGAGGTTTTAGTTGTAGCGGGGGAATGACTCTGAAGGTGTATGTGCACCACAGCTTTGATGTGCTGCTGCAGGGCAACAGCACTAGTATAATCCCATGTTGCCATGGGTTCAACAGGTTGAGGAGGAATCAAAATTAAAAATATAGAATTTCTTTAACTTTCTACTTCTGGGAATTGAGAGTCATGGGGAATTTTATGCAATTACACTGAATTGCTTCGAGAGATTAATCTGGGGAACTTTTTCTCTGCTTCCTCAGGTTTAGGGCTTTTTTCTTTTGAAAGTAAAATGTTTCACACTCATTTTCTCATTAGACATTAAAAGAGGTTTGTTTGTGAGTATTAATGCAAGTGAGAGTTTTGGGTGCATGTGAAAAATGTTATTGTAACATCAGGTAGATCTAAATGTTTGAAAAGGTAAACTTTGCAATACTGTATTATCTGTTTCTCTAATCAAAAAACTGAATCTTGCAATAGTCAGTTTTTTATTGGTGAAGTACACTGAAAATTCAGCTGCTCAAATTTCAATTATATGAATTTGCTTTTCAGGTATAGAATTTTTTCTTTTTGTGAGCATGAGTAGCAGTTAATGTTTTTTAATACAGTGGTTGTGTCTTAATACTTATTATTCAGCTGCTGTAATTTTGTCCCCAAGGTATAATTACTCTGTAATTAGGGCATCATCCAAAGCAAAACCAGGAAATAATGGTACATGTAAAGAAAATGTTCCTATCTTAAAAACTGTGTCTCTAAACTCATCCTTTTTCCTGAATATCCTGAAATTTAATGGGCTGTAGACGTTTACGTAGCAGCATAATTCAGCTCCAGTTAACTACAAGTTAAATACTTTAGCATATATGACCAAGTATATATTTATTTAATTTAAATTTAAAATGTAAAATTTATTTTTTTTAAGTTAAAAATTAAAAAAAGGGGGGAGTAGCTGCCTAGAGATGAGTGCCAATGTAGCCTGTTTTTCTGTAAGACTATGCCTCTAGAAAGGCAAAGGCAGCAGCTACCGTGGCTGAGTTTCTCAGCGTGGCTATCTCAACTTTCTGCAGGCACCAATTTCCCTGAGATCTGTAAAAAAAGTCAGTGTCTTACCCCCTCTCTGACTTGTTTGAAATTGGCAGTGGTTCAGGATGGGACTGCTGGGTAGACAAAGCATGCAGCCTCGTTGCCACAGCGAAACAGACTATCTTTAGGAAGAATGCACTGGAAGCTTTGGTTGGCCTTTTCCCAGAATTGTCTGTCGTGAGGGTATTCAGGAAGCTGAAGGGTGGCATGCTGACACTTGTGAAACAAACAGATTTTTGCATGGTGTGTAACGTGCTTCAGTGAGTCCCACAGGCCATAGCTGAAGTAGGGTATTTGAGGACTTGAGAAGGGGCTGGCTATCTTTTTGTAAAATAACTACATGAAAGATTGAAAACAAAGAAAAAAAACTCAAACCAAAAGTTCTTAGGTTTTGGGTTCCAGGATAGGCCAAAATTTTCTATATGGTAAGTCACACACCTTCTGTCTACTTAATGGTGGGGTTTGGGGCTTGGTTGGGGTTTTTTTGCAACTTTACTAAGGGTTTTACTGGCTTTAATGTTTTGCAGGTTACTGGTCTGACCTAGTTTGTACATTCATATCTCATTTCTGATTCTTTCACATGAGGCCTTTCCATGCACTTCTCGGGTCAATATCTATATTTCCAGCTTTTGCTTTCCCCGTTCCTATTAGAGACTTGTTAAATGAAATCTTACAGAGAAGCCTTGGTCAAGTTTAGCATCTCCTCATGCCAAACACTGCGTAAGTGTACCTGAAGGTTTTGTCTCAGCACTGGAATTGATTTTGTGCAAGTACCTGATAGTTTTAGCAGAGTTTAAAAATCCAAGGAAAGTTTCTTAGTGCACAAGGCTCTTGAAATGGTCCGTGTGTTTGCTTGTCTCCCAGCTGGCAGGTACGTGCCCTTCCTTCCCCAGGTTGAACATGCTTTTCCTAAATGGGGAACCTGCAAAAGCAGCTATTTTGGACTTTCTGCCAATTCAGGTCTTCGTCCACATTTCTTCTGCTGTCCCTAGCAGACCTGATGTAGCCAAAATGCCATCAGTGTGTGGAAATCTTACAAATATTTCAAAGTAAGTTTTTTTGATACCAGTGGGGTTTTTTTAGTGTTCCTTCCCACTTCCAAAATTTCCTGGTCACCCCCAAAATGGGAACATTTAATGTTCCATTTTAGCTATTTAGGCAGAATTAAAATACTGTCATGTCAACGTTTTTCTTCCAGTGTTTTTAGTAGCATGACAGATCTCTTCGTTTTAAAACTATTTTTCAAAGTAATAAGCAAAACACAAATACAATGAAGAAAAGTCTGCAAGAGTAAAAAGAAGTTTACCCAGTCTGGTGCAACTTTTGCATCTCTGACTTCAGTGATCAACTTTCCCTACCCATACGCACGTGCGCATGCAAACACCACTTCAGTGTCCAGTGTGTCTTCTATAACATGGTCCTTTTCTGATGGAAGGTAAAATCTCTGTCAAAGAAGTGCTTGTGACAAACAGTCGTCTTGTGTGCCATTAAACATACTGGTAATGTGATATAAGGTCGTTTTGAAAAGCAGCCTATAATCACAATTCCCTAAAGAGAATCTAATAGAAGAAATACAATGTTATGCTATTATTAGCTATAATAGCTGTGGAAAAAAGAGAAAGATGAAACCAATAGTATTTCTTGTATTTCAGTGTGTGTGTGTAGACACGCACACATAAACCAGTTTAAATAATGTATTTGTGTATCGAGTGTGTGTCTATGTAATTCTCCTGTGCTTGGTTCTCGTGGCAGATGGAGAAGAAGTGGTCCTTTATAAGCTTTCATCAAAAGAGCAGTAGCATACAGAGTTGAAGTATCTTCCCTTTGTTTCCAAGGAAAAAATGTATGATTAGTAAGCAAGGATTATCTAGTATATGCTATCTAGTGTAAATTAATTTGTTACCCTACGGTAATTGGTCTGGGTATCCAAGAGCCAAACTTCTTGTAGCCATCTCCATTTCAATTTTGCTGATTTTTTTTTTTTTCTTTTTTTTAATCTGTTTGGTGTTTGCATGGAGTGCCGTACATCCATGAGTCGTGAAATCAGCAGCAGAGATCACAGTGAGGACTACAGAATAAAAACGTACACCTTCAAAGTGAATATATATTAATTTTCTTCAAGGGTATTTTTGACAAGCATAGCTTTGTTGAGACATTTCTTTGTGTGGGAGTGTTCACCTCTGTTGCTTTTCCCCACACGTGAAAATAAACCACAGACTTTAAAATATCCTGAGAAAAGTTTCTTCAAAGAAAGATCAAAAGTCTTTACTAAAAGTCTGAGGAAGCTGCATGGCTGCCTCTCTTGTGAACTCATGTCTTGGAGATCTGGCTGAAACAATTAAGATCATTATTCCGAACTGATCATTTGTAACGTATTCTTGAGAGAAGATGCTTTGTTTTGAGGTGAAGTGGGGCAATCCACAGATGCTCCCTAATTTTACCAAGACAGACATGAATAAAACAACTTTTCAAAATCAGCTCTGTTGTTTTTCCCACTGTGTTGTGTGGGATGCTCTACTTCAAATGATTGTCTTTAGCCATGTGTGTTCAGTTCTGTGTAAGAATGAGTTGATCGACACTTTTAAGTACGCAATCTTAACTGCTTTTGTGGCTATTGAAGTTACATGAAATGTCCAGATAGAGCTTTCAGGGCTTCACAGAAATTGTAGATTTGATTTATATTTTTGTTACTGTTGTTGTTTGCTTGGTCGGCTTTGTTTTGATATGCCCAAAAATCTCTTTTCATCTGTTTTTTGCATCAAAACAACAGAGGACACGTATTAGCCAAGCTTTGAATGTTTGTGAACTTCTTCCTAATCTGGAACTCCCCATCTTTAGAAGACAGCTTTCAGGAAAACAGTATTTTTTTTTTTTTCTTCCTAAGCCCTGGGTTTTCTTTCTTATGTTTTTCTTACTGTCTGTTTGTCTTCATGAACTGCATCTTTTATATTTTAGACCAATTCTTTGTGCTGCTGATAGCAGAGAGTACTGAACTCATAGAAGCTGTTGAGAATAGACTTTCACTTGTGAAGGATTTTACTGGTTTTGCCATGCTGGCACAAAGCATCTGTGAACAGTGCTAGCTTGTGTCTAAACCTAGGGTTTCAGAGTTGTTGGTTTGGGGTTTTTTTTGTTTGTTTGGGGTTTTCTGTTTGTTGTTTTAAACCAAACCTTTTCATAGTCTTCATCAATTACTGTATTATTCTGCTGCTACCTAGAAATCGGACAGTAATCTTTCTTTGGTTTATTTGATCAGAAACGAAATCGCTCAAAATTACTTCTTCCTAGATCTTACGGTTTTCACTTAGCTGTGAACTGGATTTTCCTCATATATCCTGAAGTTCAGATCTGTGTTACATTCTGTGGTTATGTACTTTGCAATCCTATAGTTGGAGAAATACTGAGGTTTTAATTTGTATTCTGTAATGCAAAACCAGTGTGATTTTATGTTATTTTCTCCTTGCTTTCTTTTCACATTAATGACAATACCCAAGTATGTAACAACAGGCTAACATTTTTTCAGACTGTGATAATCTTTAGTTGCGCAAGAAGTCTGCTGTGGCATTTTCCTCTTTCAGTTGCAACTACAAAACAGCAACATGCAGACAGACGTGAAAGATTCCTTCTCCCCACAGCAACTTTCTCCATATTTAATATTAAAGAGAAAAATTCAGATAAATTAGATAAAAATCCTAAATAATTATTTCTCAGGAGTTTAATGGAAACAAAATTTCTGTCTTCAGTTTTCTCACTGTAACCTTTCTGTGCAGATTAAACCTTGTTTCCTATGGAACAGGGGCTTTAGGTTTGGGGTTTTAGTGAAGGAAGGGATGCTGCCATCGGGGCGAATGGCATGACTTCCCTCCTCGCTTCTGAGCCAGGAGTACTGACTGGCAGTGCCCTGTAGCCCCCTCACCCAGCTCCACATATGCTGCCAGTGGGCTCCTGCCATTAGTCACGGTGACAGGTTGGATGATTTTGGCAAGTGCCCATAGGAGTCACAAGGTGCTCTCGAGAGATTTTGAAAACTGCAATATCTAGGCCTTGGTGGAAGTGGAAGTCAGTGTTGTGTTGGTGTTCCAAGTCAAAATTTCTTCTTACGACAGAAATGTGGACTTCTGCGTTTTTTTTTTATTTGGAGGCTTTTCTTCTGTTTGCTTTGGCTTTTATTATTCTTTTGTTTCGTTCTTACTTATCTGGGTTCTACCTGTTGACATTGTGGAAGCAGTGTTTTTTTAATTATATGGTGCGTGTTCACCTCCACACAAACAAACACCAAGTAAACGTGAGCTTCCAGGTAGATTCTCAAGTTAGCTTTGTAGTTCATTTTTAGGTTTTGTAGAAGTTTTCTCTTTAAGATTGATTATTGCCTTAAATAAGCCATAGTAAAGTGACGACTTTGAGTGGTGGCTTGTATTATTTTATATTGTTCATATTAATTGGTGACTATGGCTATATGTGTCTGCCAGGAAAATGTGAAATGCACAGAGTTTAAAAGTAATTGTACACGGTGAAATTAATTTTTGTATGTGTTCAGGTTACAGGTTTTACTAGCCACGACATTCATTATTTATTAAAACAGCTTACAGTTTTGGCCCTTTGGCTCCCTTAGGAATACCCTGCTCTGATGACGCAACTTTGGAAAATGCAATAAAAATGCACTGGAAACTGCAGCTTTCTAATAGGAAGTTTCTTAAAAGCAGTGAAGTTAAATTGCCTCCTCACAGAAGAAAGGAAGTGTCATGGAGGGTGGTGAGCCAGGTAGAGTTACCTCCTCTGAGTCCCTTGCAGT
>JAVJGJ010000014.1:121016889-121064807 GCA_035590215.1 Microhierax caerulescens
TTTCTCTCTTTTTGTTTTTCTCTGTGTTCAAGTAAAATATGGCAGTGGCCAGTTGCTAGCCCAGTAGCTAGTGGGAGTTGAGGGAAAGGGATTTTGCAGGTGTAAATGGATGCATCTCTATGAATCTTACAAGGATCTGCTGATCACAGAGGCCCTAAGGGAACACTACGGTCTGTAGGCCTTCTTCCCCATTCCCACCCTTCTAAAGGCCTCTCTGAAAAGCCCAGTTTAAACACCTGTTTATCCTTTTGGAAGAATGGTAATTAAAATTAAAGCAGAATCTTTGTATTACCCAGCTTAGCTGCTTGGCACCAGTTGTCCTATATTTTTCTGGAGTGCTGTTACAAGTGCTGGTGCTGGAGAGACTCGCAGAAGGCTCATCCACCTGCCAGTGGTGGCCAGTGTCAGCGCAGAACTAGGCAGGGGCAAGGTGGGACCTGAGGGATGTAGTAGGGACCTTTCTGCTGCCTGTGGTCAGCGCTGCAGTTACGATGGGAAGATTTGGGAAGGAGCCATTCCCTGAGCAGCAGGTATCATAAAATGGGTTGATCTTCCAGGAGAGTCCTGTTGGAGATGTTTTTCTTTTTTGGGCTCGGTGGTGATTACATGACATTCCTGTTGCTGCTCTGCTGGCAGCTGAGGGCAGGTCTGCAGTTTTCTAGGTGTGTTAGGTAGGGGATGCACAGGTGACTATAAATGTTTGCATTTAACATGCAAGTCCCTCCTAATGAAGCAACGAGTCACATCCTGCAGGCTCAGAGGGTCTCCTTAGAGCTGCTGCTCTGGTAAGACTTCACTGAAATTATTTTATCTGAAGCTAATATTTAGCTCCTCAGAGCACTATGCCTCTTTTGCACATAAATAGTGCTAATTTTGTATGCATTAGGTCAGTGAGTTAACACCACTTCTCAAAGTACCTGTGCACCTCATCATCCAAATATATCCTCCTCATTCTGTGTTCGGCACAGACATCTCTCCCAGACATATGTGAAAAAGACACTTCTTTGTCAAACTCCTGAGATGTAAGTTTGCTTGTGAACATTTGCTTAGCATTAAAAATAGCGATTAATTCCAAAGCAGCCACCTGTTTGATTTCTGAGTGGTTGTGAAGGAGTTGTTTTAACACAGCAGGTATGTGTGTAGTGATCGTATGTTCCCATGCATTAGTAGTATTTACATTCTTTCTCTAAGAGAATAATTTTTCTTAACACTCTGTTCCAAACAATTCTGTTTTGAGTGAGTAAGTGTTTAAAAAGTGTTAACAGTACAGGGGATTTACTGTGAATAAGACGATGCACAGCCCTGCATATCTAGTTGTTCCTGTATGTGCAAGCGATTCGGTTTGAGGAACGATTGCAGATTCTAACACTCCTCAGACCCCAAAATGTTATATTTGCTACTCAAATTTCTGGAGATAAAAGAAAAGAAAGGCTTTTAAATGAAAGGCTAGAGAATCTGTCTGTCCTGCATCATTTTATACCGAGTACCCACCAGTAAGCGTCAGAGTGCATATGGTGGGATGCTGCAGGTAGGCCCATTAAAGTCTTTGGGGCTGTGCGTTTAAGATTGGGTTACACGGTCAGGGACTGTATTTTTTGACTCTTATTGCTAGTATAACTCTTGAGTACGTGCATTTTCCTTTAAGTACAGTCTGGCCAGTCTCAAAATGGAGCATTTTTAAAGGTCTGTTGTTAACACAAACATAATCATTAATTCAGGAGATGAAGCTAGAGACACTAAGATGTTTTCTCCTTACTGTAAAGTTTAGTCATTTTCTTGCCATGTAGCCTTAAAAAAGAAGAAAAAGAGGACCACCTTGACCCCCCAACCAAAACATCAGGTTCACTGGTGTAGGAGAGGGGAAGGTATGTTCATGACATACAAGAAGTAAAACTGACTGTCCAGTTTGACTTTTAGGTTAGAACTGAAGGAAAAACAAGAAGTGTGTATGTATGGTAACAGAGAGTTAGATTGTGCTCATAACACTGATATTAATCATGACAGCAACACCATCTTACCATACACGTTCATTGTTATTTTCTTATCAAGTGTGAGCCTAAGTCAAACTGTGTAGGTTTATCCTCAGAGCTTTACATAGTGAGATTGTTTTTGTCATAATTTAAACTTCAAGCAAATTACATCTGCGGAGCTGAAACTTACCTGTCACTTTTAAGTTTAGTTAGTGAGCTCTTTAAATAAAATGTATATGCTTCAACAGTAAATAGTAGTGCTTCTTGTTTCAGGTAGTTGAATTAAACTGGAATAGTTTTAAGTTGACCTTCTACAAACAAGTCAAAAATCTTCAGTCTTTTTTTGGATGAAATGAAATTAGCCTTTTGCAGATGTATTCTTTAGTTTGTGTTGCTTTATTTGAAGAATAATGTGTGCAACTTCTTAATGTCCTGTTAGGTCCTAGACAGGGTTCTTAAATGCCACTGAAAACTGACAAATGTGATTACTCAGAAACCCGATGGTCTTTACCTTACAGTGTCTGCATTGTGCACTTCAAAATGAAGTTCTGGCTAAGAGGGTATTACAATGCACTGCATTTCTTTGGGGTCTGGAAGATGAAAAAGCTTTATGGCAAGTTCTTGTGATGTTCTTCATATATCTCTTAAACCAACATTATCACAATGTATGTCCCTTATGTTCTGTGATCAACAGGATTTGTCAGAGAAGTGGGGGTTTAAGGATCTGGACTAGATACAGTTCAGTTTAGCAAGTTGAACTTGATCCTAAATGATTACTGTTGTTCAGGGCCCATAAAAATAGTTTGGAGGCTTAGTCAGAACTACAGTAATAAAAGTGAGCAAGCTTTGAAAAAAATATTAAGAACAAGATCCTGTGAAGTTATACAGGCCACCTGTGCAAGACGTAACCCTGTGGAGATTTAAGGCCGCCTTCCCAAAGGGCTTGTACAGCACTTGTAAGAAATAGCTTTGTCGAATTTGCAGCTGCATTGTTAAGCGTGGACGCTGCTCATCTGCTCCCTGCGTTGGCAGGCACAACGAAGGCAGCATTTTGGCCGTCTAAGCGCTGGACCGGTGGTACCTGCCAGCACCACTCCTGGGTACCGCGGGCCCTTGCCGTGCCCCCCACCCTGGGGCGGGCAGCTCCCCCGGCTCTCAGGTTGCTGCTGCGTGCTGGAGCGCAGAGCACCTCTGCACCTGCCGACCAGCGGCCCTGGGGACAGCGGGGTGGCCTGGGAGGATGACGGGACAGGAGAAACTGTCACGAAGGAGCAAGGAAGCCCTTAGCAAAATGCATATGACAGTTTTGGGGAAGTGGCCAGCCATGTTGGCATTTGATCTTTGTTTTACAGAGGCTGTGCATGCAGGGTGAACTGGACCGAGCATCTGGAAGCCTGCGAATAACACTGCCCTGTGGTGGGACAGAAATTAGGCTCCTGTGTATTTACCTATATTAAAAAATATATATATATTAAAACTTTTAAGTATATCCATATGCAAACTTACTCCACTGTGGGGAAAATTGTAAGGGCTGAGACCATGATACCTTGTACAAAAGGATGATTCTTTGTTCAAAATCAGGTATCTTGCTACAAGTGTTTGCTTTCAGCCACGCAGAGGAGTGCATGGGAAGGTATCCGTGCTAGGTATGCATGGAAGCTTAGCCTTGCTGGCTGTAGGCAGTGAAGAGGGATGGGGCTATCAGAGGGCACTTCCATAAATCCAAGGCTCAGGAGAGGTCCTGCATTCTCCATGAGGTCTAACAGGGGACTGTAGAGACTGGTTGGTTAAGCGCTGAGGTGTGGAAACTCCTTCCTTCCCTGTTGTGCAGCCTTACTTCCCAAAGCACTCTGTGTTGCTTTTCAAAGATGCTGAACTGCTTGTTCAGTGCAACATACCAGGATTTGTTTTACTGAAGCCCTGCAGAGTTTTAGCAGGAAAATTATTAAAATAGATGACTTATCAGCCTATTTAATTAGGTGCTTCTGATGATATCTCTAAGAAGTCCAGAGGTTGTTATTAGCAACTGCTACTCAGCAAAGAGAGCTTTGTTAGGGGATCCCTCTTTGCTGAATTATTCTGGGAATAATTCATCCCAGTCTCTAGCACTGGTCAGAAAACAGAGAGCTTTAGCAACGCAGATAAGCTAAACCAGAAAGCCTCATCGTGCCTTCATGCAAACGTATTTTGGGTATTAGATGCAGTTGATTTCTTAATCTCCATAAAATGTAAGGTAGCGCCAGATTACTTGTGCTCTTAACTCTTGGAAATACTAATCCATGATGGTTCAAATGAGAAGTAAAATGTGTAAGAGGCATCTGATTTAGGACTCGGATATCCTGAGCAGCACACGTGAAGTAAATGGAAATAATTATTTTCTCATTGCATTATAACTGGGGTTTAGTCAGTGAATCGGTTTGCCTGCAGAATTGGAACAAAGTGCAGTACTCCCTCACACGGCACAGTCAGGCCGTGACTGTCAGTGCCACAGGCTGTCATCAGGGGTAGAGGCGTTAGTGCGTTCAGTCAGGAGAGCCATGGCTAGCCTTAGCATGGTAGTTGTGGAGGAAGAAGGCTTGCTCTTATGGAAAAGGTACACTTTAGCCTACCCTCTTGAAGGTGGCTTGATCCTAATCAAGAAAGCCGGCTTTGTGTGCTAGGAGAGTGTCTAGGAGATTTCGGTCTTTTTCTCCATGCTATAACTGCTGCTGGTGATGCTATTCCACTCAGTGTTTTAACTGACGAATGCAATTCTGCTGTGTTCCTTTGGCAGAAATTTGCCTTGCTTTTCTCTGACCGCTTGTGAGCATGGTCTGCTAGAGATGCTACTTACATTGGGAATGCCTCTTGGGCAAGAGCTAACCACGCCAGCTCCGCCTTCTGTGTTACTGTAGCTACATATGAAAGTCTGGAAAGAACAATCATTTGGAGAAGATTTCAGGATCTATAAATCCAACGTATCACAAGTTACTTTGCACTTTGTTGTGTCCTTGTGTGAATTTTTTGGGTTTGTTTTTTTTTGCTTTAGTTGTCTTTTTAATGCTCAGTATACGAACTCAGTAGGGGAGTTGGAATGGAATTTGGAAAAATCTGAAGTCCAAATGTCACAGTTTTATGAAGGGAATAAATATGCTAATGAACAGCATCTGTATAAACTTGGGGTAACATTGTGCATATTTTCAAGTATTGTATTTCTAGTGAAGAGGTGTCTTTTATAAGAATGACGCTATGGAGGTTGAATCAGAGGACAGCATTTTGAAAGGGCTTTGAAACTGCGTACTGTGACAGGATGCAAGACCTTTCCTTTACAAATTTAATTTTGGTGCAGTATTTGTCCCAGATTCTAGTCTTCAGGAGCCAGGATGTTGACATGCTTAAAATGATTTTCGCAACATAAGCCTGGTTGCTGGAGAACCTCTTTGCTAGTGCAAAGTCCTTAGCTTTGTGCAGCCACAGAAGTGATGACAGTCAGAGGAGCGCTATGAGAATGGTTTCAATTGCCTTTATCTTTTGGTGTTTCCTGCCACACACTATGGCTAAGGCAATAGTTGTGGTAAGAGGCAATTAAATTGATGTAAAGGCCAAGCTGATTTGACATGTTTTTTAACCAAGTGTTTATTAGTTGAAATAATCTTGGGCGGTTTTTTGGCATAATTTATGTTTGAGTGGGAACTTGACTCATTGTCAGAAGTCCGTGTGTATTTCAGCATGTTAAGCTGACATTACCAAATTGAACCGTGGGAGGCTTTTGGCTTGTGTTTATGGAGTATAAACCAAAGCTCCTACCTTGCTGCCTCAAGAGCCACAAAAATGTTAATAGAAGTCAGAGATGCAAGAAAAGATGTATTCCGTATCTGTATATGTAGCCTGTCAACTTGCCAGTACTAGCTCTTTCCTTTGGTTACTTTCCACTGTTTTATTCCTTCTAGTTTTAGGCATCATGAGGATTGAGACTTTCTTTGTGTTCCTTTGGAAATTATTTTGCAGTCCTCACAAGACTTTGTGAAGCTTTTCCCTCGTCTATATTTCCTGGTCCTTAGATTTCCAGAGCAAAACCTGCACCCAAAATGTCAGGGGTTGCCTTCCTATTAGCTTTGGCAAAATAACCCGGGCTTCCTTCTTGCTGCTGCCTGCTTTTGTTCAACTGAGTGAACCAGTGAACTCAGTTGCCTCAAACTGCGAGTGTTCTAGGGTAGGTGTTGTGATACTGTCTGCTGAAGGGTTCTGTGAGCATCTGAAATCAACCCGCGTGTATCGGGTGAAGTGGCTGTGACTGTTAGTGGTTCTGTTACTGTATTTTCTTCTGTTTCTCTCAGACAGGATTTTCTGCACAAAGTGTGGTGTCTCTTAAACCTTCCTAACCAGTTTCCCTTGTTCTCCTCTCCCTGACCCCTTTCCCCTTTAACGCTGAGCTACTTGTGCATAAGCCTTACAATAGTCATATGAAAAGGGCAATTACAGGCACTTAAAGCTAGATTAAGAGGAAGTCAATGTTTCCTCAATAAGTAAAAGGTTAAACTAATCATTTAAGCTGCTTGTACTGTTAGACAATTTTTCCCCACTTCATTGGAGATAATTTGTCCCTAAAGAAGGTGTTGCTTGTACCTCAACAGTTAGGTGCCAGTGTGTACAGAACACAAGACAAACTAATTTGAGTTGTTTGAGCCTGCAGGATTGTGGTAGCTTTTGCAATTGTTTCAAAACCCAAAATATTTCTGGTCTGCTATCATTTGATTAGTTTTCTCTTTTTTTTTTTCCTTCCTTTTTTATTTTAATAATATATATATATAAACAGTAAATATATATGAAATATATATTACAGCTGTGGAAAAAGAAGAGAGTTGAGGGCAACTGAAAACCAAATGTAAACGATAGTATACATGTTTTAATTTTTGGCTTTGGGAAATATTTTCTTGGTTCCTAAGATGTAGTAAGTCTCTTTTGCCCTCTACAGCGGGGGATGTAATTACTCTAATAGAAACTGCAAGGCACTGACTTTGTGGGTATACCCTTATGCTAAAAAAAACAAAGATAGAATTACTGGTAGATGTATCATTCTCAAAAGTTGGTTCTTTTAGGTTTCGGGAGCTGGGAAGGCAGGAAGGTTTGAGCCTTGCACAGTGTTTCTGAAAAGTTTCTTCCTGAATGAATTTTTAATACCTGTTCAGAAATTCAGGCTAGAGGGTGGCATCTGACAGCTTGCAAATGCTAGGTGGAAGCTCTGGGAGCCTTGTACTGTACGTTCCCTGTTAGCTGTGTGCTCTGCCAGCTTGCCTGTAGGTCTTCCTCCTTCATCATCTCATTTGCAGAAATTTATTATATTATCTTCAGCTTAGAACAGAAGTGTGGTGGTGGTAAGTCTGTGGAAATTGACAATTTTGCCCATTTTTAGCTAGAGATAATATTTTTTGCAGTGTTCTTAGTTGAGCTTTGTCAACTCATGTACCTTCTTTTGGCAGAGATATTGTCAGATGCCAGAAACAGCTGAAGAAAGTTTTACTCCTTACTTTCTCCTTTGCTTTCCACAAAACTTACCTGATTTATTGTTCTATCCATTAAAATGTTGACTTTAAAAGTATGCAACAATCAATTAATTTGAAAATTCTTTGTTGGAAACAGCAGTTTTTCATTACTTGAGTCCATCTGTCTCTTCCCTGTGCTAAATAATGTATTTTAAAATCTAGCCAAAAAGAAACAAAATAACCCCCCAGTCCTATTAATGTGATGCTACATAATATCAGCCTAAATGAAGCATGCCCTAACCATCTTGCTAATTATCTGCAGCCCCTCAGGCCATCAAATATAGTATCCTAACATGCTACATGTGCCTGATGGTTTTCTTTATGGCTTTGAGAAAAAAAAAAACCAAAAAACAAAACCCAACTTGTTTCATTTCACCTCTGTTACACCAATTTCAGCTTTCAGGCCTTTTCCTTCAGTTGTCCATAACTACAGAATCCTGGGATTTTACAAAGGCTCTACTTGTTGTTCGGTATCTGCTGCTGTCAGGCTTCAACTCATCCAGAGCGCCAGACTGTCCTTTGCCAGGTGCAAACAGAACGTTGAGGCACTGAGACCTGGCTGGTAGAAAGAAGGGGCAGGAGGAGATACTCTACTGACAGTGATGATGCCGGGTTAGTGTCAACAATTTCTTTAGTTTAGAGCAGCATAGTATTTATTGCAGCGCAGCTTGGTATGGTGTTTTGAGGCTATAATTTGATTTTTGATTCAGGTTGGAAATTTGCTTACTTTTGCGTTTGTCTTGTGTTTTGCTTGTTTTTTACTGTAGGCAAAATGGAACTAATTTCTTATGTGTTGACTGGCGTCTGAGCTTTTAGCTTGAGTTATTGTATACAATAAGGTACACAGTGGCAGCTGCTTTTTGAAAAGTTGCCACTTGGAAGGAAACACAGAGGGCTGTTCCGCAGACCTGCATGCACATGTATAATGCGTTACGTGTGGATACACCCTACCTCAGGTGGGAACAGAAGCAGCCAAAGGCGTATGGATTTTTTACAAGACAGAATCAGTTTTGTGAAAGATTTTTTTTTTTTCTATTCCCTTTTTCCCCCAAGTTGAGTTTGTAAATGCTTTCTTAGATCTGGTATGCACTCTGAAGTGTTACTGTATGATAACAGATGAGCTAAGTTGCTTGCTGCCAAAACCCTGCAAAGTGTGAGCGGTATGCAGCCTAAGGAGGAATGCTGCTCTTTTAAAACTGTGCCAACCTTAATATTGTAACTAAATCATGGCTTAAATCACCAAATCATCACACTATCCTTGATACAAGATGTAAATAGGTTCACTGCACAAAAAGGGGGAAGATGTGCATGATGCCTGTGAACACATGGCAAAAAAGGCAAGTAAGGAGCCGTGGAAATCACGTCTTAGCGGGACACTCGTGCCGCATGATCACAGGCTCTTCATCTCTCGTCAGTCTCGTAACTGAGCCGTTTTAGAACACACTCTGCACTCCCAGTTGCTATTTTCTTGCAGCCTTTTCTGGTGCCAGAGTTGGAGAGATTGTGGTGTGGCGCAGAGCTGTTCTCCTTGTCCCCTCAACAGCTCTTACCCACTGTGCCAAAAACCAACAAGGAAACTGGTTTGGCGATGCAGTGAGCCTTGCATCATCTTTAAGCTTCCCAAATGGAAACAGTTACAGTTGCCATGCAGTTCAGTGAACTGCTTGGGAGTGTATTTACACCAGGAGTGGAACTTTCTACTCTATAAAAAAAGCAAAAAGTCTAGCACATTAACTTTTGTACAAGTAAGGCTTGTATGCCTGATATCATCAGTCTGCATCATGATGGATCATTCTGTCCTCCCACAGCCAGTGTAACATGGGTGCAAATTTTGGCTGACTTAATGGAAACATGGGCACGATTGATACAGATGAAATTTTTGCTATTGAAAGATTCATTCATACACAAATCTCGGGTGTGTGAATACAGTTTCATAAATGAATTGAAAAGGTTTCTGACAGCCTGCCTCACCTGAGGCAGCTAGTTTTAAACTATCAGGAAGTCTTGTGGGGGTGTCAGGGATGGAAGTTTGGGTCGCATCATGACCAAGTTCTGTGCAAATGCAGAGTACTCTTTGTTGCATATGCAGGTTTAGTTCTGCTTTATTGGTCCTGCTGAGCAACTGGACAGTTTTATTTGCTGAGAGCCAGCCAAGTGTGTCTCTGTGGGAGAATGCTGATAAACCGTACTATTTTAAACCTGTCTGTCTGTCTCTGCTGGTTTTCAAGCACAATGTCTGTCTCTCTTCTGCATAAATGGTGTCGCCTCGCCTCCCAGCTCTCTTTGGGCCTGGCTGCTGCCAGGGTGGTAACACTGCTCAGTTCCACGGCACGGGGCCTGTTCACGATCTCCCTCACCTGAGAGAGCGTAGTCTTTTATGTCCCTCAGTTAAGCACTTTGAGGCTGCTCAGAGGACGGCATCCTGTGCACCCTGAAAATTCATTATCCTTCCAGTGTTCCTGCAAGACTAGAGTGTCTCTTTGGACAAGGCAGTTAAGGAGTTAAAGGCTTGCTGAGTTTCAAAGAAATACCCAACAGCTGCAGTAAAGTATCCCTACAATCCTAGCTGACCTCATTCTTGTCAGACAGCAGTGATAATAGCCAAAACCGGGCGCAAGACAGGAAGTGTTTCAGGAAGGTATGTGTTTCATGCAAAGACATCAGAAATGCGCTGTCTCCCAGGGTCACTTACCATAAGATCCATATTAATTTAAATGGAACAGTGAAATTCCAGAATGTGTTTACAGAAACAGCGTTTCAGTCCAAAAAAACCATTACTTGTTGTTCTAGTGTGCAAATGGCAAAAGCAGGTGAGTTAACCACTGTATATATTTAATATAATAACGCTGCTGGCTATATGAACCTCCTTCTGGACATCTGAACATCTGGAGGATTCACATACATTTTTGATAGCTTTGTTTACTATTTTTAAGGGTGAGGTTCTGACTTGAAAAAATGGCACAGGAGAAATACAAGTCTACTTACAATACATTTTCACGTTTACTTTACATTCAAAGTCTGATTTGATATCTAACAAGCTTTTAATTAATTTAATCAACTAAGAGAGTTCCTTAGTAAGCAGAACAAAATCCCCTTTTTTTTACCACCCACTGTATCCTATGACTTAGAATTTAAAAGAATTGGATAAATGGAGCAATGCCCGCTATATGTAGGCAGTGGGAGAAAGTCTTCCAATTTTTTTCCAAGGAAATAGGAATTACTCTTTTTGAAAGGATTTAACATCTTTTACTAGTCAGTCTCCCAAGTTATCTGCAAAAAGCGTCCTTTATGTAAAGGCTCCTGTTATTTTCATCTCACCGAAAAATTCATAGGTGAGAAATGAGCTTATATTTTATCTGGTTTTAGGTAGCACCCACTTAAAACCATGCAAATAAAAATAATACCTACCAGTTCAGAGCTCTTCTGCTGATTGTTAGGGATATTTTCCCTAACTTTCCACTTGATTGTGTCCAGAATTGTCTCTCTTGTTGTATGAATCTGCAGTAAAATTCAAAAGTTGATTATTTTTTTTTTTAACAAGTGTAAGTAAATATTGAAAGATTTCTTTTGCCTTCAGAGGTCATTATTTCAGCATTAATTTGAAAAAAATGGATAAAATAATTTATTAAGGGTTAGACTAGATCCAGTAAAGGTTCTACTATTCAAGAAGTTGCCCATGAATAATATGCTCTTCTGCTTAACTGTTGCAAAGTTTAGCAGATGCCTGTAAGAATACTAATATAAAGCACTGCTATTTAAACTCAAGGTTTTGTTTCATTTAAAGACATGTTTCTTCTGTGCTTTTTTCTATATTCTCCTATAGTTTCAAAAATATTTGTTTGCATTGGTAGAGTGAGCAAATTCTAGCTGCTAGAAGTTACATAGAGAATTTTGTCTTTGGGAATCCGCTGGTTCGTGAAGCTAGGTCACCTGTCTCGAAGGACCCTTTCAAAAGTGTAGCCCGCGGCAGCTGCGGGACAGGGAAAGGAGCACAGTGGTGGTGTTGGATGAGATACAAGCACTGGTTTGTCTGCTTGAACGAGATGTGCCCAGCAGCTCAGGTGAGGTGCAGGAGGACGTGAAGGCAGGCACTGGGAGGAAGACCTGAGTGAGACTGAGCTCAGCCCTGCCACGGGCTAAGGAATGAAACTGTTGTTTTTGGAAGATGATCCAAGGATGCAGCAGAAGGGAAAGGGAAGGAAAATGGGATTATTTGGACACTGGAAAGCATTATTATTTTTTTTTTTTTATTTGCTGGTAGCGACTCATTAATATATACACACACACACAGAGTTGTTCCAAACTGAATTGAACTTCATATTTGCCTGCTCTTTCTGGAAGTTACTGCCAAGAGTGCAAACCACATAATGTATTTCTAGTATTAAACCATCTATTACTGATGGATAATGATAGAGTAGAGGGAGAAGGCACCAGTTAGTCTGGGTTAGCTCGTGTTCTGGATAACTCTTTCTTGAACTTTTAGCTTTCTAATCTTTTACCAGGCTATGTTGATTTCCCACTGCTTTTTGGACATGATGAATTGTCTCCTCTTCCATATCAGTGTCAGGTAATCTCAAGTACTCCCATGATAGTCTTCCTCATACTCTTTCAGGTAGTGTGTCATTGGATCACTTTTCTATTAGCCATCGTTACAAGATAAGAAATTCCATAATGGCTGTAATAACATCTCTTAACAAAAGAAGCATTCTGGCGTTTTTAAAACTACAGTTACCCAGTGTTCTCACTGAGATTTTATGTATTTTTGCTTTTTAACATTACAGGTGCTAGAGTTTGGATCTGTAGAGGCGTTCTGATTTAAGCTGCTAATTTTTGATAACGAAGCATGGGATTTAGTCTCTAAGATCAGAAAGGGCTAATCTGTTGACAAACTTGCTGTAATTACTGAACAGGTACTGATGAAGCCATGGGAGAGCAATAACACCACAGTCCTGTTTTACTAATTGTTGCTTAAACCAATTTGACTCTACTAGGAAAGCCTCTGTGAATTGCTGTGTAAACATATGCACCTTTCAAAATCATCTAGTGCTGTACGATATGGGAAAGGATGTTGACTGATGGATTGACAAAAAAATCTTTTCCTGATTTTCAGTATAGTACTATTACATGCTTTACGCTCCTTTTTTGTCTTCAGTCAGAGGGCTCATTTCAGCCTGTTTTTTGGCCCATTAATAAACCCATGTAACATTACTGCTGTTGGCTTTTTTTGTAGTCATTATGCTCATCTGAAGTCTCTGTAGCCACTATCTGCTTTGTTTCTTTGGGTTTGGCTTTTCTCGCTCGGGATAGGTTTTTAAGTTGGCGGAAGGTACCCGATACGGTTCCCACACCGGAGAGCTATGTGCATTTGCATGGGGCACATATCAGCGGTGCAGGCTCTGCTGCGTGCTCGCCTGGGGGAGGTGTTCGTACCGCGTGTTCCTGTCCCAGGAACCGGCTACAGTAGGTGTGCGGCATAAGTGTGTTGTGAGCGTTCCTCCGCCTTGCCTTTCTGCAGCCTGTGCTGGCACAGTGCACGCGCCTGTTACTTCCAAGGCGCGAGTAAATTCCCGAGGCCCTTTTCACGTGCGGTCGTGGAAGGAAGCAGTGCCACAGCGCGAGGAGCAGGGCAAGGCCTCCAAGGACCGGACACGTGCCGTGGGATGTTCAAGACTGTGGAAAGCTCTTTTCACCCTTCCACGTGCGTGTAGAGGCGTGCACAGACTCGCCCCATGGGACAGATACATTATGTATTTGAAAGAGTTTCTGGGAGCTTTGGTGCTCTGCTGAGTGTGCGTGGGTCATTTGGAACAGACTTACTGGCTTTCTTGGAGGGGACAAAGGTCAGTTTAACATTCTTAGGTGTACTACGTAATGCAGGCTGTTGGCAGATTTGAAAGATATCCTCGAAGTTTTTGTCAGGAAAGAAGGCCTCTTTTTTTTTTTTTTCATTATTATTATTTTAAAAGAAAGCTTTGGATGCAGACTGGGAAGTGGAGTATTTGCCTAGAAATGTCTAAAATGTGTTTGTTTTGAAAGCAATCATTAGATTAGGCATAAACTGTGAGCCTGGTTTATGCTCCTTGGGGCAGGGGAGATGGAATGTGTTATTGGATTATTAGAGTGCAGGTTTTCCCCAGGGTGCTCATAGACACTATCCGGCTGATGGCATTGATCTCTGAATCTTTTCATTGGCTTCAAAAGGTCTCAAATTAGGAAAGAACAAACCAGACACCCCCACTCCTCCCAAAATAAACCACAGTTGTGAAACTGTCCTTAACACCTTTGCTGAATGAAGCACAAATGGGTCACACTTACCAACCTACTCTTTTCTGCGAAACCCCGTTTGTCTGTGTATGGACTCTTCTGAGAGGTTCTTTGCCATTGCCCACATAATCTTTAGCTGACCTTCAAAGAACTGATGAGACTGGGAATGGTAAATCAGATTACTGCCTGTTTCAAATTTGGGATTACTAGCGTTTGTGCGTGTGACATTGAACAACTATCAGGGACAAAACAGTTTTTTGCTTTTCTCAGGTCTCAGTGTTGGGTTTAAAGCAAGAAGTCAGGAAAGGAGCATGACCCTTTATAACCTCAATAAGTTGAGAAAATCTTCAAAACACCTTCATTTAAGTCACTGAGAGATTTAGGCCTACTGTCAGGGAATGATAGAGAAACTCTCCGTATCAGTGTCAGAAGATAAATGGCATATTTTCTTTGTTATTTTGCATTCCAGTTATGTTTTGCTATATTGTCTTAATGTTTTAGCTATAAAATTGATAATGTTTTATATGCTACTTTTAATATTGATGAAGGCATGCCATGAATAATGAGTAAGAACAAAATGATTAGCTGTCTTTTAACTTGGGTGACACATTTAGGTGTCAGTTACTGAGGTGCAGCCGTTGTAGTGGGCCAAAGACAAAGGAGAAAAGGAGGAAATTAAGCAGGTTTTTTCTGACTTCCTTTTCAATTGCTAGAGTTTTGCTTTATGACGGAAAGTAGACCTGCAACCCTGTGGTTTAAAGCCATGAAGCTAAGAAATCAATTTGGCAGTTCACAGTATTGACGCTAAGGTAAAATGAAAATGAGGGAAGAGGGAATTTTCTTTGGAAGGAAGCATAAAGAAAACAGGCAGCCTGTTTAGGAAGACTCAGAAGCAGATGAAGTAATGAGAATCTGAACGAACCCCTGTAAGCGGTGGGGCTTCTGTACACCTAGAGAGGCTTCAGCACACATTTGCTGTGGATTCTCTTCTGAGAATTGCCATGGTGAAAATGGCTCTTGTGGATTTCTTGTAATGCAGCTGCTGCTGATACCTGCACCCCTTGCATGCTTTGGGCGGTAATTTTCTTTGCTTTGAGAAACATAAGGATAACTTTGTTCTGCTTTTAAAGTAATTACAGAGAGGGTTATTTGCTTCAGAGGGAATGGAAATGATCTGCCTTTCCTTCAAATGACCATGACTTTTTTGAGATGCTTAAGGTGCGTTAGCCATATATACAGTATCTTAAATGATAGCCACATTTATTAAAGTGGCTGCTATCAATCCAGAGTGAGTACAAATTTAAAAAAGAAAGTCTGAAATTTCACATTTTTCCCCTTACCCTAGTGTTTCCCCTTGTTCTTCTTAATTCAGTGGAGTAACTAAGATACCTCTCTGGGATGTGAGTCTTTCCGAACAGTACACTTTGTACTCACTGTAGAAATTACTCACAACTCTACGCTATAAAAGATGTTTTAAAACCTCTAGACTAATGTAGAAATTACATAACTGTGGTGAAAATTTCAAAAGAAAGTTGGAGGTGGTGTCCCTCTCTGCTGTGTTCAGGTATGTGTTTGGGCTGGTTCTTTATCCATGTGCTCTTGCATATCCTTCATATTTGTACTCTCAGTAGCTGGTTCATCAGGAACTTTTAACAAAGTATGCAATCTCACGGTGGGAGCATATCTTTCTTTGGGGTGTTTTTTTCTCTTTCCTAGTTTTCTTCTTGTTCTGGGGTGTGGTTCAAGCTAAAATGAAATTTAGGTTGCTCTTTCCTTTTTTGACTTGCCAAAGTGTTTGTTCTGTTAGCGTTGCTCTGCTCCCTGTAAATCAGACATTCTTCTTGGGCTGCATCAGGTTACTAATGACATGATTAATGCAGGAAGGGTAGAGAAGGATGACGTAGTGGCTCATGCAAAGTTTACCTGAGAATTATCTGTAGCTCTCTACTGTTTAGTGTCTGTATGAGTCATGGCCTGAAGCCTTGCCATTCCCTGTTCTTCAGCTGGGCAAGATCACACTTACCTCATTCTATGTATGCATTTCTCCTTTTCCTGCCAGATCTGATTAGAAACACTTTTGTTTTAAACTCTTATGTTTATGAAACATTAAATAGGCTTTTTACAGATAGCTGACCCTAATGCTAAGTGAAAAGTGCCATTAGATATCTGTGGACCAGGCAGCTTTAGAGACTTTTCACTGTCCTTACGTGAATTCTGATTTTTATCAACTGAAGTCTGTTTCACATTCATAGGTTTAGCAATGATAGTGTTACAACATTAGTAAGCTTTGCAACAGGACCGTGAGTCAGTTGCTGTCTGTCAGTAAAGCCTCCTGTTTCCCCTTGTGTATATGCACAGAGATAAGCTCGTGAAGCACAAATGGCGAGTTTGCAATGCTGTCTCCAGCTTTTGAAACTTCTTGGGGCTGCAGGTACAACTGTTCCCATCAAATTTGGTCCACATATTGATTCCTTAATGGAATAGCTGGCAAGTTGATCATGCTGTTCAAGAAAGCATGAGCATGTTTGCGGATACACTTTGAATCCTTGGTCATTCCCTTATTGTGGGCTGGCTGGCTGGACCTCTTCTGTATCTGACAACCAGTATTTGTTCTGCTCTTTGTATATTTATGTCCTTCAACTACAAGTTCCTCGTAGAGTGTCTCTATTGATGTTCCACTGAACTTGCTAGGAAGATTGCTGTCAAATGCTCTCAAGTCTCTCTTAGGAGACTGGAGTGAAGACAATGTAGAATTTGCAAGAAACACTGATTATTTTTTCAGATTTTTTTTGTTTTCTCTGTAAAACTGTCACAAAGTCTTTGGCATCCTTCAGATCTACAGCTTTCCTCAACTAAAGCATCAGCTTTCCTTCTGTTCTTTGTGTGTCGCTCAGTCTGAGTTATCTTGTGCAAAAGGTGCTTGATGTTTAACAGTAGAAGGTTATGCTGAAAACAAGCTATCATTTTCCAGCCAGCTCATATCTCTCAACCTGCCAAAGCCTATATCGGGAACACCATGTGTGGGAAAAACTTCTAAAATGTTAGACAGAAAAACGTCTTGTGGGAAACCTAAAATGCCATGAGACTCATTGTGTTAAAAAAGAACGTTTTTAAGAGCACAGCATCATCCCCCCTTACTTTTTGACATTTTCAAAAATGAAAGCTTGAGAGCGTAACATTTGTGTAGAATGCAAACAGTCTTGTTACTTAGCTAAGTGCCATTTCTTGGAAATAACATTCCCGTAAGAGAAAAGAATGGTCAAAGTGAATAATTAGCCAGGAAAAACCAAAACAAAACACCCCGGGTTATTTCAGGAAGGCCATACCTCTGGCCTACTTCTAATACAGGACATACTGATGCCTGAGAAAAATTTTTATATGTGCTTTCTGATTACATTTTTCAAGTGTATCTTAAAAGAAAACAAACTCATCCTATGACCTTCTAGTCTCAAAAGGTGCACCAGATGAGTAAATCCTTAATGTAAACATGTCATTAAAAAAGTCTTAGGGGATACAAAAGTTCTCTAATGCAACATGCAGCACATTTTTGTGTACATTGCAGTATATGCTAATGGAGTTAACGATTATAATGGCACAAATGCCTGAATGGGGGTGGCAAAAGTTCATGTCCAGCTTAATGTTGCTGTGTTTCATTATGCTGCTTGTAAAAGAACTGCTTACATTACAGTAACGTAGATTTTATTCGTTGAGTCAGTGTTTAAGCAAAAATCAAGCATATTGTTTGACACGTGCCTTTATGTAAGCTGTTTATCTTGAAGCTGTCTTTCAGCTTGAGCAGTGAAATGGTATTTCTGGCTAAATAGCCAGCACTTTGGCTGTAGGACTGATTTTTTGCTTTTTGTCTAAACCTTTCTTCTTTAGCACTTCCAACTAGAAAACGAATTTTTAAAAGTTTAAAAGTTTCTTTTTCAAAACTGAAAAAGGACTGAATGAAGCAGAAGAAAGAAACTGTCTTTCAACAGCTTCTGTAAGTCCTGTACCTTTGCTTCTCCTCAGGTCTGTGAGGCAGGATGTCGCCTGCCCTCCAGTTCACGTCGAGTTGTAGCTGCCTCTTGCTGCTGAAGGCAGCAAAGTCTGCGGAGAGCGCGAGGGCTCGGTCGGCTCCGTCAGGCTCTGAAGCCCAGGGGCAGCTCAGGAAGGGCCCAGGAGGCAGGCAGGGGTGTCAGCAGCAGTGTCAGGGCGCGGGTGGCCCTCAACAAGCGTACCGAGCCAAACTAGCTGACTGAGTGAAATGGCCAGAACTCCAGTGCGTAGTCTTGCTTACCAGGCTACCTCGGTCTAGATTTACCTAAGGATTAACACACTTGTGCCCGTGTTTTCCTTTGGTTGGTGTTTGTGGTGTTGTCAGTCCTCAGGCAGCTTGTTCGATAGCGCTGCAGGTCGCTGTTGGTTTCTGTGTGCAGCTACCTAGTCCTTTATGTAGTCATCCGGGTATTTCAGTAGGTTTTATCTTGTATTTGGCCAAAGATCACCATGCATACAGGAATGCAAAAGGCTAATGTTAGAGTCCTACGCATTCAGAAAAAGCCCTGCAAAGTGTCCAAAACAGTGAAGGTTTAGTATTTTATTTTTGCCATGTATGCCTTTCTTCCTGTGACCTTTTCCAGTGTAAAGGATACCTAGGTACATTAGTCATACCAGGACCGTAGGAAGACTACAGCAAACTCTTTAAATCTGGGTGTTGATGCCTTGTCTTCCAGGAAGAGTGCACAGAAATACTTCTTTGAATCTGCTTTCAGATTTTGTTTGTTCTTGGTATCCATTAATGAGTTGAGCAGTCTCTCATTACAAGATACCAGAAGGATATGGGGAATTTCAAAGTGGTTGTTTTTTTTTAAAAAAAAAAAAAAAAAAAAAAAAAAATTGAACGAGTGGGATTTAAGAAAATTATGATCTTAGGGGGTAGGCATGATGCTCAGAGGCTGTGCTGTGAAGGCATCTCACGTCAGGGAGAGATGGCTCCTGCCTGGGATGCCACGGAAGAGCAGTGTGGCAGTCTGCCCCGAGCCTGCCTTTTGGGCTCCCTCTGGCTTTTGAGAAGGGCTCAGTCACCAGCTCTGCCTTGGGATTTCCTGCAGTTTTTGAGACTGCCTCTGTCAGGTGTTTCGCAGAAGCAAAGCTTTTGTTCTTGGTTTGTTGGTGGTCTGCCCCTCTGCAACAGGGTTGTTGATGCCCTTTGAGCTGTCTGGCTTGCTGCTGGGCTGCCTGGTGAGCTCAGCTAGGCAGGGATGCGGAAGGTTTCTGGATGCACTGTTGCCCTTCAGTTTAGCACGAGAAAAGTGTAATTGAACCATCGGTGATCTTCCTTCATTCTTGCTCTAAGTTTCCTCCTGGGATTGGGGTTTTTTTCTTCTTTTTAGATAGGCCTGACGTTCCCTCATCTGCTCCCACCATTTTTCCATTTGAGAAGGTGTTTCCAGAGATAATCTCTTAAGCTTCCTGAGTGCAACTGTGACATTCTCAATTTGTACGTGTTATTTTCTGCCATTTGTCTAGCTGTGGAAATTTCCATTTCCCAAATCTCTTTAGGAGAGACAGGAAAAAAAACTTCCCTTTGCGAGGATGATGAAGCGCAGGTAGTATATTTGTGTTCAGATCTCCATAACAAATATTTTCCATTTCTAACTTTACTAAAATCTCCTTGTAGTTAAGTATTGGAATTTGCTGACTATGAATCTGTTCTAGCATTGTATAAAGGTTTTTCTCTTGTAGTGATCTTCCTAAATGCATGTAAAAGATAACGGAAAGTCACAAAACGTAACACTGCTGGAGTTAAGAAGCTAGTTTGGAGAGCAAGTTCTTTTTGTTAGTTAAATGCCACTTCGTAACAATGAAATAAATATATTTAGAAGTACTGGATCTGGTACTTCTATCATTGCCTTGTTCTTCTAGAGAAGGACTTTTACCTGTCTGTCTGACGGGCATTCCTAGTGATGGGGATGGAGCAGCTGAGAAACAGATTTTGATGATAAGTTTCGATAAACTTAATTGGAGTGGCTTCCCAGTTAGAAGAAAAAGATCTTAATGTGAGCTGGTGGACCTACTGAGGTTTTTTTCAAATCCCCTTAGGACACAAATTCATAGGAAGCCAAACCATGTTTGTTCCATTGTTTGTAAAGCTACTTGCTCTATTCTGTGTTGTTTTGGGTTTTTTTTAAGTCAAATTATGGTTGTCTTTGCTGAACTTCTGTTGTGTTGCTAGCTTTACTGTGTATGTTGCAGTTGCCAAAATACTAGGAACCACAAAGGGCACCAGTGTAATAAACAAGAACAAATAAGGACAGACTGGAACACTGTTACTTGCAGAGATAGTTGACTTAAAATCTAAAAATTGTTTCTGTTTTGAGTGTTTATTTTAGTTACAGCTTTCTTACACCGCTGTGACCTTTTCTCCCACTGGAGTATGGGTGAACACAAGAGGATTACTGCTCACTTGCGAGTATTTAAGAACTGCAAGCAGTAAAAGGAAACAAAAATTAATAATTACGATTTTTTAGTGTATTTTAATTATGAGTTTTTATGTAAAAAGTAATGATTGTAAAATCTAAAAATTAGACTGGTTTTCAATTTTGTACGCATGCTTCATGAAAATTTTTGAAATTGTCATCTTCTGATTAAAGAAGTTTAACTTTCTGATTTTTCACTTTTTCCCATTTCTAATTCCCATTTAATGAAATGATCACCGGGATGCTTACTGTAACTGTAGTTATTTATTATATGACAAGAGTTGGGCATCAAAAACTATGGCTATAAAAGCAGTTTAGCCTGCTAGATATTCTTCAGACTTCTGGTTATGTATAAGTGCCAGCAGTATGAAATTACATTCAGTTTGAATTCAAGTCCAGTATTTAAATGTTACTGAATTTCTGTGGTCCAGCCTCCTCCTTGAAACCTTGAAGGTGACCTGTTTGGAGTCTGTGTGTGCATGAGCCTTACTATGGAATTGCTCCAGTTTTCTTTAGAGACCCGTCACTTCTGGCAAACTCTTTTTATATTCCCTTGTTCCGCTGCTTTAATGCAGGTTTCCCTGTGGTGAAACAGTTTCCTTTATTACTTGTTTGTTTATATTAGTGGTGGTTTCCTTCTTAAGGTTAATTATTGTTTCAAAGAAATTGCAGTTTCCTGTTCTGGTGTCGCTTGTTTTCTTCAGATTTCTTCCATGGCTGTCATGATGTCTGTAAAATATTGTTTGGGAATTTCTTTGGTTTTTGAAGGTGCAGTGCTCTAAGGGATGATTCTTAATCTTGCCTTTCTCTCTCTTTTCTTTCAATTTAGGTAAGAACAACTTTTGCGGTGACTTTTTTTTGCTTTTGAAGAACTTCTCCTTTGGTAAAGTATTAATCTCTTTTTCTGTCTTCCTTAAAAAACGGTGTTCTTTTTCTCTGCATCTAAGGGAGGTGGGGAATCCTTGGCCAAGGCTAGCGCTGTGCCCTGTTAAATGTTGTGATATGGTAGCTGGAAGAGAATTTGAAAATTTCAAGTAGATGTTTGGGTTTTTTAGTGATTTTCTATATGCCGGGTGATGGTACAAATGCACAAGGAAGTTATTAACTGTCACTTGGAGTAGTTTGAAGAAATGTGAAATAGGTTTTCCTTTAATGAAGCAGTGCATGACTTCACATTTCCTGTGGAATATCTGTGCGCTCAAAGGCCCTGCTCAAGCGTATAGAGAAGCTAACGTAGTAGTAAGTTCTTTATCTGTCTGTACCCAGGAAGAATTCAAAGCTAGATAGCAAAAATTAGGTAAGTTAAGCACATGCTGTAAATTAAGTGATGATTCAACAGAGTACTTGGCACCAGTTGCAATATTCCAGATTGCAGGATTCCAGAGTTCAGTTTTTTAAAAAAGCAAAGTCTGATATGTCTTTACTGTCTAATAATGATGTGGGGGCTGTGCTGTACTGTGCTTTCGCCTCCACAGCTATTACTAACTGCAGATTTGAAAGTTTCCGGTTAAAAGCCTGCAGTCCCAAGGAAAAAGATCTTTCATTTAGCAGACTTAAAGACAACTTCTGATTATAAGAGAATTGGTATATTGTGGAGAGTAACGCAACTATAAATATGACTTCCTGTGCATTAGACATGTTTGCCAGTTGCTGGAAGCTTGAGAAAGGAGATCTTGTCTGGTTACAATTCACAATCAACCTATGGAAAGGAGTTGAGAACAGCAGTCCGTTTCTTTCATGAGGGACACTCTTGGTTCATAGCATTGCAATTCTGCTTTTTTGTTGTTTTTTTTTCCTATACGTGTACAGTTTTAATTAATCAGTGAGAGGCCCAGGCATGAGGTAATGCTGGAAATCAACAATTTGAATCCTTAATAGAGAATTAATGAAAACAGAGGTATCGCTATCTCCTTGGTCAAAGTAGTATGTCATTTGGACAGCATCTAAAGGCAGGCTGCTGTCTGCATAATACTCCTTTGGGTTTTGTCTGTTTTTAGAACACCAAAACTAAACCAAGAAACAGTGTAATTCATACTGGGAAATAGTCCTGATCTTTAAAAGTCTCTGGCGTCTGTATTGTCACAACTTATTCAGAAAGACCCTCTGTCTTTCTAGTCTGATCCTTTTGTGTAATGTAAGGCAAAAATCTCTTGCTTATTATTCAAAAGATTTTACATAGGTTTCAGCCTCTAATAAAGTCAATGCAAGCTGTGTGAATTTTAATTTTCTCAAGTCTTATGTATGCTTCTTCCTTGCCATTGCACCTGAAAGGCCATTAGTGATGTTCTCAAATGAACTCTGGAGTATGAGCTGCTTTTTTCCAGGAGGCAAAGCTTGTAATTGCCCAGAAGTGCATGCGTGGTGTTCATCCTCATCTTGACTGTTCCCCACACAACTAGCTCCCGGGTGGCAATGAGGAAGAGGTGAGAGGCAGTGTGACAAGGAGGGCTGGGTAGCGAGGCAGCCATACTAGTGGCATGGGGAGTAAGCGAAAGGTACAAAAAAGCTGGCATCAGTGAGTCCCTGCTTCAGAGAGGTAAGAAAACATTGACCTAGGATTTAAAGATTAGGATTCCTCCAGTTACTCTCTGCCTGTTGGCCTTGGCCATGTCCTTGGGTTTAGGGTGACCAGACTTGGAAGAGAGTTGAGCCCTTAGGTAGCGGTTCTCAGTTGACAGGAGAAACCCAAGAGGAGGAAAGGGGGAGGAAGCACGTGTTCTGTCTCCTCGTGCAGTCTTTCTCCCACTTACTGTTGTCCTTTCCCAACAATCTCCTGTTGGTTGAAGACTTATCACGTTTGAGAGTTTGAGGTTGAGCAAAGCTTTAATTACCAGTCGAAAGCATTGCATTAGTTACCCTCCTCCACAGGCTTTTCCTGCTTCTGCCCGGATTGCCGTGTGGAGTTAATGTACTCCACAAAGGACCAGAAACCTGGAGATGATGGCACCTGCTCTCGAC
Source organism: Microhierax caerulescens (assembly GCA_035590215.1). Taxonomy (NCBI): domain Eukaryota; kingdom Metazoa; phylum Chordata; class Aves; order Falconiformes; family Falconidae; genus Microhierax; species Microhierax caerulescens. The sequence continues at coordinate 121,040,071 of JAVJGJ010000014.1, forward strand.
CGCAACAGAAGTAGAGGGAATTTCACATCAGTGTGCTGTGCATGTACACGTACCGCACACGTAGCACAAGCCTGGGCTGTGTGGATGGCCTCGCTACAGTGCAATTTTATTATTTTTTATTTTTCTTCTTCTTCTTGCTGAATAAACAGTAGCTTGGGGGCAGGGAGGAAAGAAGAATTCACTGTGAAAAAAAATATGTGGATTTCACTTCCTTTTTTGTTCTGATTTTATAGTCACTTTATATCATTCAGTTAAGAAAACAGTGTCCTACATCTTGAGAACAGGTAGAAACACTGCCTTCCTGCATCTGAGTTTTGTCCTATGACTTGAGAGACATGTTCCTACAAACAAACAATCTCTCTTTTCTGAAGGTTTTCATTGTCAGAAGGCTCATTATCTGGGAAAAAAAATGAAACATGGAGTCCAGATTACTTATTTTGAAATATAAATTTAACTATAAATAATCTGGGTAGGGGTGGTTTTTTAATCTGTCTTTGACTTTTTTATATCCTCCCCTGAGTTTCCCTCTTTTTTTTTTAAAAAAAAAAAAAAAAAGTTAAATATAGGTACAGATTACATCATTTGGTCTCTAGTACTTATATTTTCTACAAGAATACCAGTTTACTGCCAAAACATGACTCAAAAGATCAATAGCAAACAATCTGTACAAGTTTACACAAGAGAACTGAAGTATTTCATTCCATAAGCATTGTGCCTTAAAAGCACACATTGCAAAAATAGATACTTCTTTGGGAAGGCTGCTTCCTTAATTTTCACTGTTGCTTTCAGAAGTATGTCCAATAATTCCAGGGTGGTGGTTTTTTTCCTGAGGAATCTGTTGCTGCACACTGACAATGTAAGGGGATTGAAATGGCTGTAGTTCCAAATGCTTCCAGTTACCAGAGGTCAGTCATAATATTTCTGTCCCCAAAGACAGTATTAAATCAAATGTAAAAAAATAATAATTAAAAAAATTAATAAAAATCTTAATTTACAGGTTTGATGCATTTTTATGGTAAGAAAGAATTCAAATGGGGGTCTGAAAGGTGCATTCCTGTTTAAGGATATGGTGATCACGGTGGCTGTGGTTGAGGGAGGTGCATTTGCCATCTTACATGCACTGCATGATGATGTTGTGCAGTGCATGTAATATTTAATGTGCTTTGATTCCTTCAAAACCCTCTGGATTATTTTATCTAAAATCTGTGTATTAAGTAGTGCATGATACTTTCTCCATATCTGGTGCTTGGTGAACGTTTATAGAAGAAAATTAATGGGACAACATAATACTTCACTAATAGACAAAGCTCTCACTTTTGTATAGTCCTTTTTTTGTTGATAGTGTCAAACGTTTTGCTCCTCAGTCATTGTCTTCGCGGTTCTTCTAATCCTCTGCATGTTGGTCCATTCAGCAAGTCAGATGTCAGAAGGGAAGAGGAAGGAGGGCTGCCTACTCTCCCTTCTTTTTTAATCTGAGATTAAAAAATTGCATACAAATCTCTCAAGCTCTAGGAGGAAAAATGTGCAGCTTAAGAGTGAATCCTGTCCCTTTTGTTCAGCTCACACTTTTTATTAAACTTTTTGGCTCTTGATTTGACATTACCTACCCAGTAACTGATAGTCAATGTCTCCAAAGTATTTCCAGCAATTACAAGAGGCGTCCTGGCCATCTACAGATAGTAATGTTTGATAGAACTGGTTTTTTTCAGGCTGTAAATGTTTGAGCATGTCATAGCTTTTAGATTTGAGAAAAAGCACACATTTTAGCAAAACAACTGAGAAAAGTAGAAATTGGAAAATCAAAAATTGGGGTAAGTAGGAAAGAAGGGCAGCTCAGGTAGTCGGGGCTTTCAGCTCTGGGTTTATTGCGGAGTGTTCCTTAAACTTGGCACTCATCTGGTGAGATTGTGAGAACAACCTTCATTATTCTTAGCAGTTTACCCAACACAAAGTTTTGTTCTCCTTTTACAGAGGACTGTCAAAATGCTATGACAACTAGGCTGGTTTTAGACAAACAAACCCTGGCTCTGTAAAGACAGTAAGTCTGCAAGTCAAACGTGGAGGGCAGCCATTGGCACTCAAGAAGTAAGAAACCACAGATTGTTTTCTTGTTGGATGAAGAGCTTAAAGCAACGTAAAGTTAATTGAAGAATTCCTTGAAAGTGAAGTCAGCCTAAAATAAAAGCTTAGGGTTCTCTAATTTACTAAATGTGAAAGCTTTGTAAGCAGTAGTGAACAAGTTTGAAAAGAACATATTTTAGTGAACAGATCTGTCTTCTGTTATGCACTGTCCTGTTTTAATTATTTGTCCAGATAATGTAGATCTGCAGTAGGATCTCTAATTAGGCACGGTTTGATTTATTGAGCTGGCCCCGTATAAACCATGATGTCATGCTGTACTGCTCAAAATTACAGCTCTGCTCTTGCAGTTTAAAGACAATTATTTTTAACTTTGGAATGTTTCAGTTTTGTGCGTTTTGGCTTTGTGAACTTAAGATGTTCTGTGCTCCCCTCCTCCTCCCGTGCCCAGATCAAAGCAGTTTGCTGTAATGTAACCAGAACAAAAGAACATTGAAATGGACTTCTGGACACGCTTGGGTTTAAATGTTGTTAGTAAATAAGAAGAAAGGCAAGAATATTCATGCTTGCTGTCAGGGGTATATGTACACAGGTACAGTACGTATTGAACTATGTTCTCCCAGGTGTCCAGATGCTGATGCCTCCCCAGAGCAGGAATGCTTCATTTATGTTTCTAAAGATCTTAGTTTTCTTTCGATGCTGTAACTGAAGAAATAGAAAAAAGGGAAAGAGGAGGAGGGAGTGGAGAGAGGCAGGATCTGCACTGCCTGCTACTGCAGGTAATAATTATTTACTAAGAAAAGGAATTCTCACGCACATGAGTTTTTATTCATATGTGTTGCATTTTCTGCTTATTTCCTATTTGAATAGGAAAGTTTGCCTTTAGTTAAACCCAGGTCTGTTCCAAACTCAAAGGGAAGGCTTTTCACAGGAGGGTTTCTGCATTTCCGTGCAGAGGAGGTCTCACTTATGCAGAAGTGAGCAGCAGCCCTTCCTGCCAGCGGCCCTGGCCTGGACTTACGGGCAAAGGGACAAGACAGAGCACAGTGTGGAGGAAGGGAGAACTGAAAGTTAGGTCAGAGTAGAGTCTCTGCTGCCAGCCTCTTCTAGCATGTTAGGAAGGGACCAGGCATTTCAGGGCAGAGGAAGTCTTTCTGTGGAGGTGCCAACACTACTTAAGGCTAGGACCGGAGCCTGACAGCAAACGGGGAGAACAGGAATAAAAGTATGGAGGTGTCACGCTTTATACTGGAGGCACTTAATTGCCCATAGATGTCAAAAGGTGGGAATTGTGTTTGGGAGGCCGTAGCCGTGGCAGCGAAGGGCAGACTCCGTTTTCTAATAGAGCAATAAGTAGAATTTCTGAGTGGGACGGGAAGGTGAAAATGTTTTCCTGTGGATTTTGGAGGGAAGACACGGTGAGCTGCCCTTGGTAATGATTGCAGCGTTTCGGGCCCCTGTAGGTTGAGAGCAATGCACACTGAGTCATTGCAAAGCTATACTTCTCAAGAGGAACCTTGATTTACCTAGCAGCTGACTCGGTTTCTGTGCTATAAACTGTGTATACAAACTAGATTACAGCTTAAAAGACTCATAAAAAGCCATGGGGTTTCTTAGGGTTTTAACAAGGGTATTCCAAATGAGTATCACATTTTTAATGTAATCAGTTGTTGACTAACATACTGGGTTTAGATGTGTAACTGCTTTTAGTCGTCCTATAACTAGTTTGAGTTTAGCTAATGAAGGTTGGAGAGAATGCTGCTTGGGGGAGAAAGGGGAAGGGAGTTCATACTCTGCTTTGGTGCCAGTGAACATAAACGGGTGGAAACTATGTGCGAGTTTGCTGACAAATGGTGTGTATAGTGGAAAGATTTGATATCTGAGCTCAGTTTTTTTAAAAAATACATCTTAATTTGCTTGTTTTGACCTGGCAAAGTTGCAAGTGAAAACAAATTTAACTATTTAGAATAAGATGAAAGCCTTAATCATGTGAGTGTTGAAGTTTTAAAGTCAGTAACAGAAGGCCTGTAATGTCTTGATTGTAACTTAATATCAATAGAACTTTATAAAGTTTAACGTTCAGTGAGTTTCTATCTCTTGTTGATTGTAACCCTCTGAGAAGCTTTTCACAGTGGTTGAAATCTCTTAAGAACAGCCAGCTTTTGGTGATGAGCAGACCACCTGTCTTGTTTTGATGAAAGAAAAGTGGTAGATTTCAGATACTTCCACGATGACATGGTCATGTTTTGTCTTGTGTTAACAGCACATATGTCTTTTGTAATATCAGTCACAAAATCTGAATGTACAGTCGTTTCCAGGATGGTAATTAGCAGTTAGTTGAGATGGGTCTTGCCATGGGATTTGAGTGGGGTGACTGTCGTGCACGCGGTGTGTGTCTGGGCACATGCATGCACGCGCATTGGTTTTGTCCTAATTTTCTCAATGGATCTGGCAACATACTTGGTACAGAAACAGTCAGACCTTGAGGACATGACTGACAGCAGTTTAGTTCTTTTCTGTGTACTAAATGACTGATGTAGGTTTAATTTTTTTTTTTTTTGGCAACTCTTTCTGACATTTACTTGCTGAAACTGATCTTGGAACTTAGAGGAACAGCTTGCCTCTGAGAAGCATAATAGTTTCTCCATCACTTTGCATCTTGTCATTAAAACTGGACGATCACCCATAAGCTGTCTCACAACTCCAAAGTTAAAGGTTTGAAATGATGAAGTGATGATAATGGCCAGACAAGATAAGAGGGTGATAATGACTGTCCTGAGAACGTAAACAGGGAGGTGGGACAGGAACATGCCTGCTGTGATACCTCTGGAATTGTCAGGAGGTCACCAGATGAAAAGGAATGGCACTTTCCAGTTATAGTACTTCCAGTAGCTTCCTCTTCCTTTTGCTCTACTGTGTAAAGCTGTTTAGTGTCACATAAAAACCCCAGTCTCTCCAGTAACACGTGCCTGAAATTATTTTCATGATACCGATGCCAGAAAAAACTGGGATCACAGCATACAAAAGTACTCGAACAAAGAGATGGAGGTGATCAAATCTGGTGTGCAGAGAGTCTCATGAATGCGAAGTCATGTGAACGACACGGAGGCACAGGGAGGAGCACATCTGGCAGCTGCGTAATTTGAACAAGTCCCTTGGCATTGATTTATGGTGTGGTGGTCACATATACGAACTTCCCAGACACTTCTTGTGATACTCCTCTACCCCCTCATTCCCCCTTTCTCAGCTGCAGTTGCTCTCCAGCCTGTTTCGGTTGGAAAGAGCAGGCTCAAGAGAAGGTGAAGGAGCTCGTCAGTGCTAACCTGTCCTGGGTGGAAGCAATTAGGGAGTGATGGAGCAAGCAGCTCGGCTGGCTTGGGAAGCGCTGCCCTGCCCTGCGGCAGTGGGTGGGCAAGGGGACATGTATCCTCTGCGGGGAGGCATGCTCGAAACGGGTGATGGTGTCTGCTCCGCATCTGTGGGCTGAGGAGGCAGGTAGGCGCAGATTATCATCCGAGTGCTGTATCTTGGCTCGCTTACTTGAGCGTGGTTAGCTGAGAAGCCACGCTGGCTCAGGCCAGGGCGCAGGCGGTTGAAAGTGTAGCAGCCCAAGAGGCTGTGTGCTTCAAGGCAGGCTGCTGCGAGCGGCAGAGACTAAAGGTAGCACAGCTTTGCTTGTGGTCTTTAACGAGACCACTAATGAGTGGCATAGTGGCAGGTGTGCTTTTCCTCAAATGCAGGAACAGTTTTGCCCGAGTAAAACTTTGTCTCATTATTGGTTATATCTGGAATTCAGGAGGCAATGCTAAGGTGATTCACATTTGTTAATTAAACCTAGCACCATCCTGGGAGGCGAGCTTAGAGAGGAGGAAATGGATATGAGTAGCCTAAAGGTGCAGAGGGAATCAGCTTCAGAGCTGAAATTAAACTTGCCTTGAGGCATTGTGCCTCTGGAAGTTCCTAAGCTACTAGAGTTTCATGTCAGCGCTGTCCATTACAACACTGTAATTCAGAGTAATTTATAAATCTGTATCTGTGGTGGATAAAATTTTCATAAGTCACATCCGTTAACAATAAAAGAACTGCTATTAAATAAGTAATAAAGAGATCACACCATCCATAACATGGTTAAACTGTCTAAGAAAGGATATCGTGTCTTCGTATCTGGCTTTTCCTGAGCACTGAGGAGCAGATGTGTTGTTGGGCCAGTGTCCGTGTGGCTCTGTATCTTGTCTCTAGCCATAGCTGTTAGCCACCAACAGATTACAGGAACAAGGCAAGCATACAGTCACACTGTTAATTTTGTTTTTGTTTTTGGTTTGGTTTTTTTTTGCAACATCTTGCTGTTTTCAGCAGTTCTGCTCAAACTCTGATCTGAAATCTGTTTTCAGCTTTGAATTTTGGAAATTCTGCATCATTGTGGCAGCATGTCCATAGTAATCTGTCTTGTCTTCTGAACACTATGAGTAAGCACACCCAAGCCTCCTTCATATACATTTTATAGTCACAGTCTGGTAATGGCATGTTGTGGTATGTGCTTGCATTTGAGAAGTTTCTTTTACGGCAGGGTAAGTTAATCTGTCCATCATAGCCTAGAAGACTCCAGAAATGTGGTGAGTCCGGTTACTGTGTGTGTTCTTTTATCCATTTTATAGAATAATTAATGGTTATGGAAGCTACCCAAAGACCCTTTCCTGTAGGATTTTGGAGGGGGATAAGAACTGCCCTTATAAACGTGGGAGAAGTCACTGTGCTTTGGGTTTTGTTCCCCGAGCTCTGTAGCTGCCTCCTTGCCGTGGGTAGGCCTATCGTGTGTGTTAGTTAGCATCACGACATGTTGCAGTGAAGGGCTTTTGCACTGCTCAGAGGCCATCCCATCCGCTCAGTGCTCTTTGAGGAAAGCCTTTTATGGCTTGCTTTGTAGCCCTTCTGTGAGCGTTGTTCCTTAAGAACAACAGCATCGTAAAATGGCTTTATTAAAAATGACAAAAATGAGTAATTAAAAATATTTTTATAAAATTTAAAAAGAGGAGTTGGGATATTTTAAGTAGTATACTTTATTATGTATGGCTGCTTTTAAATGTTGATGGAACAAGGGAAATCAGAAAAACACATTTCCCCTGGTTTTATTGTGTGGCACGTGGGTCAAGCACCCAGCATGTTGTTCTCGGAAGAAACAGTTTCATTTTTCCTAATGTGGACATGCAGTACTAAAGCCTGCTGGTTTATGACTGAGCGCTACTAAAATGCTGTTTATTGTTAGTCTTTTCACATCTGAATCACGTTATTTAATCCAGATTTTCTTTGAAACCACGGCCAGGCATGCAGTATGGATGAATGCTTGGAGAAACCTATGGATGTTAGGCACAGTGATGCTTTTAATTGTGTAGACTAATCATGCATTTCACACGTGGAGAGAAAAGACTTATTGCTGTTTACTGCCTACTTAGATTTACATGCTGAATGAAGGGTATATCTGATTTTTTTTTTTTTTCTTCAGAGGAAAAAGGCAGTTATGGGAAATGTGGTAGGCTTTTGCGTTGCTTATGCTATGCATTTGGAAACAATGTGTGTTGGGTTGATTTTATGCAGTGCCTTTGTAATCAATGAATGTACTTCTTCCTTTGTTTTGTGTGATTCTTTCATGCGGAGGCAGGTGAGAAGAGGAGGACAAATGAGGGTAATGAAATGTGTATAACCTTCCTTTACACTTCACAATCCCATTTTCTTAGTTTTTATTGGCTTGTTTGCTTGGTTTAAAGCATAAGAATCAAAAGGAAGAATGACCTTCTGAAAATATAATTCAGGTGGTTCCTTTAGTAAATTCTTCAAAACCTGAGTACCCCTACTTGACGTAGATGTTAAAGGCAAAATTGCAACTTCTGTCTTTGCCTCTTATTTCCTGCACAGTGGCTAATCATATTCCAATTCTTTTCCACTATATGCTTGTCTTAGCTAGCGTTGCTCATAGCCGTAATTAATTGCTGGCAGTAACACTGGCCAGTGTATACTATAAAACAGAAATTTCTTTTATTAATAAATTGTCATGTGCTTACAGCTTGAGCTTATGTCTGTACTAATGTTCTTGTTGTTCCTACTGATGCTTCTTCACACTTGGAACTGATAAGATGGAGAAGAAGCTAACGCTAACTGCTGCTGCCGCCTCCATGGAGAGCAGTCATTTGCATGCAACAAGCATTTTGCTAGAAAACAGTGGCATTTGGTCTCTTTGCATCTTAATCCAAATCTTGCCAACCTGCCCAAGCAGGAGAAGAAAAAAATACTTGCTGAGTTCCTTTCAGATGGTGACATGCTCTCTTCCTGCAAAAAACCACCAACATATCTCCATCTGTCAGACTGGGGGGGCGTGTGTGTGTGCTTCACTGCATCCTGACCTGACACAGGGCAGGGGGGGTGTCCCTCTTGCATCTCACCCTTTTTGGGGAGGTGCTTCTGTTCCTTTTATCCCTTACTTTACAAAGGTGACTGAAACCTGAGGAAGGCCTTCTGGAAATTTGACTTTTAGTTGTAGGAATTGGATCTAGTAATTGATAGTGCTGCTTTTCGAGAACCTGTCATGCCAGCAGTTTGTGAAGTATTTAAACAGCTTTTGTATGGTCCTGTATGTGTAAACTTCTGATTTATTGTTTCTGTACCTAGTCTTTATCAAGTAATGAAAAAATCAAAGAGCTATACCCAAGAAGCAGGAGCTTAATTTGTTTGAAACATGTGCCTAGTCATGATTGCGAAGGTTCTTTTCTTTTGTTCTTTTAAAAAAAAAAAAAAAAAAAAAAAAAAAAAAAAAAAAAAACAAAAAACCAACTCATGGCTAGAACATAGCATATGCTGTAATACTTTCCATTTGCAGAGCCCTCTGATGATTGCAAGCTGCTCTGTAAACATTTTTTTGGTCTCACAGTCATTTTTCAGGGTCTGGAGCCTTCTCCATTTTTGGTGGGAATGCAGCGAAGTGATTTGCTCGGCATCATCCAGTGTATCAGCTGGAACAGAGTGGTAACGTGGATCTCTACAATTTTTGCTCTTTTTGAGGTCTTGGTTGTATTTTTCTCTGCATTACATAGACTGGTGTAGTACAACATACCTTAAAAATAACTAGAAAAAGTCTTTGGGCTGGGAGTAAAAAGTCTGGAGAACAACTTGAGAGACTCTGAAATAATTATTAATTCATCATGCATTTTAATAAATTATCATTGACAATAATAGATTAACTGGACTACGGTAGCAGTTTTACAAAGATACTTCCTTTTGGACTTTTTTAGATCATACACAGATGCTGTATATTTGCTTACGTGTAGCCTTAAGCTTAGGATAATTCTAAAATTCCAGAATAGGAATTATTAGGAGGAGCTTTGTGCGGTCTATTTTTTCCCTCCTGTTGGATTAAGTGTGATACTTTCACTGTTGCTACGTGTAACCAAATCCTGCATACAGCAGCGGTGGTAGGCAGGGGGGGTCAGTAACTAACAACAGGAGATCATTTCAGTACTAGGTAGGTAAGGAAAGCCTCGTGGAAGGATTTTAGTGTCCCTGATAAAAAGGTGAATTTAATGATGGCTTTTCTTCCCTTTTCTTCCCATCTTTAATTCTTGTCATTTATGTGGACCATTATTTCTGTTTCTATTTCAGTCCTTGTTTTTTTGAAAAACTATCTTCGCTTCCAACAATACTTTTGGATAGATGATTGTATTCCCTATATCTTAAATAAGTGGAGAATTTCGGGTTATTCAATCATGTAATTGCAAGGGGGTTTTCACATTACTTTTTGGGGGTAGCATACCTCCTTAAGAAGTAGTTCTTGTAGGGTGTTGAGGATGTTTTACAAAGAGGAGTTAAATGAAACATTAGCTCAGAAGCCATGTCTCTCAGGAGAGGAAAGGACAGTTTCAAACAGCAATTGTTAAGAAATCTGGGGTTTGGGGTTTTGGGGGCTTGTTTTTGGTTGTAGTTGGTTTTTTAAACTATAGATGTTTGCGGCTGATTTCTCAAAGCAATTAAAACCTGTGCACGGTGGGTGTGCTTCACTGAGCAGCGAGCATCGCCATCCTCTCTCCGTAGGCAAGCAGGAAGCTGTTTACATTTGAGGTTAAGATACATTTTGACAACTCGTCCTTCCCTATCGATTTTTCTTTCTTGATAATACTAGTAGTATCTTAGTAGAAACACACCCTTCTTCCCTGTGTTCCCAGCCCTTTCTCCTTGTGGGGGTCTGGCTGTCCCCTGGCCCAGCTGCTCTGCCGGCTGCGTCCCGCTCAGGATCCCACACCGCGTTCCCCCTGCTCCTTCCTCTCCCACTGTCCGTGAACCTCTGCTGTTAGTGGCTCTGATGCTGAGAAGGGTTGGTGATGATGAAAACAGTGTCGGCATAAATTTATTTTACAGAAACCAGAGTTCTTTCTGACATGTTTCTGCTGTTGATTTCTGATCGTTCCTGCTGCCCTGTTTTCATGGATTGCTACCCAGGTTAGATCAGGTCCTTGTATGTAACGTAACCGTATCGCTGGGAAGAGGAATGCTTTTCTCTGCTCTTCCCTGTGCCCAAACCCTTCCCATTTTCAGTGTCAGGGTCCTCTGGGCCAGCTACTTTTCTCCTCTTCTGTGTAATTACAGACCTCAGATATTTTGGTGATTGTGTTGATAGTAGGGTATTTCCCTAGACATGCAACACTGTTTATGAGGTGGATGGAAGTACTTGAAACGCTGTCTCACACGATCAATTGGAAAATACTGCCACTGTGTAAAAATGAGGCTGTGATATTTGCTGAATTTTCCCCTGGCTGAGAGGAGATTGAGGAGAATATTTATTTCCTGATCCATTTGCATAACCTGTTACTGAGTTTAGCATGTTACACTTACTGAGCTTTTTGGTTTCTAGTAAGTGATGTGACGCTTGGCAGGCTTATAAATGATATACTAAGGTTTCTCCCAGGAGCAAACTATGTATGGTTCCAGTTAATAACACTGGTATTCAGTAAGGAAAAGAGCAGACGTGATAGTGGTTTGGGAGGCAGTAACATCTAGGAACATCTGGTGGAAGTTTCCCTAGCAGCTCAAGTAACTACACAGATGCTAAATGTTTTTTTCACATATTCTGCCCAACCTTGCTTATGATGTTTGTATGTTCACTAGAATGGACACCCACCTCCCCCAGTATATGGCTTTTATTTGAATCAGTGAAGCTGAAGAGAACAATTTGGAGAATTACAACAGTCAATGTAATAACAAAGCTTTTGGCCGTTTCTCTTCTATATCCGCTAATAGCTGTGTGTAAGGGGGTCTGTACTACCTTGTATTAAAATCCTCTGTATTTCACCCTCTGTCGCAGGCATTATTTTACTAACCTACACCTGCCATTAACGTATGTGGCAACAGTTTCAACTTGGCTGTTACCTGTTCTCAGAGTTTGAGCTGTTGGGTTTTTTCTGCATGGAAATTTGAAGATTTTTTTAAGGTTGTTTTTTTTCCACCTAAGAATGGGTTTGGCAGCTGTTAGTTTGGTTGCTGAGACTGGAAAGGTAAAAAACAAATTAACTGACTATCTTCTTTCTCCTTCCTCCCACCAAAATACTGTCTTTTTCTGCGAACTCAGCTGCGTTAAGGTTATGACAAGAAGGGGAATGTGATTCTGCGTTGATGTTTTTCAGTAGCATCTTAGCACAAATATTTTTGGAAACCTTATCAGTTAGCCATCACACCTGCACACATCACATTAACTGCTTCTGTCACTGCAGCAGTCTAGGACGGTCATTCCGGTGCATCCCAAAGCGGTGCAAGGCTGCCTGGGTCGCCAGCGGCGGTCACGTCCCAGCCGATGTGGTCAGAGCTGCTTTCCTGCTGGCTGCGCAGTTTCCATGCAGGGTGCTACGGTGGTGGGGAATAGCAGAGACTCTTTTCAAAGTTCCAAACTGGCTGCAGCCTCCGTGGTGTGAATTGGCCGTTTCAGTGTCTAATGAAGCCTGTGACCAGAGTGCTGCGGGCTGCTCTGCGGTTAGAGCAGCAGCGGAGCTCATTTCCAACTGTCTGCTTTGGTTGGCCCGAATGAAATCTGGTTGATGGTGTGAGCTTGGGATAGAGTGGGATGCCCTCTGGCATGACTGTGAAGAATTACCAGAGACCATAATAGTGTTCTTATTAGAGGAATCTCGTTTAGAGTTTTTCCAAGAATGCATCATTTGAAGCTCGTGTTGTCATGTCCCTTGGCTACTCCACTTCATGTTTAGAAGATAGGCATGTTATGTCAATTAATTTTAAATAGGCTTAGCCTTTGTGAGTCACAAAAGTGCCACTTCTTAGATTTAGCTCACTGTGATGATTATAATTGGCTGATTGTAATTCCTGGTTAGAGGCTGCAGCAGGTGCTAGCAGCCATCTGTCTGAGTGCTGTGGGGCTTTCCAGCCAGCTGAACGCAGACTGAGTGAGGGGATCAAGGAGTTTCTCTTCTCTTTATTAAATGAGGTTTTAGACAAATCAAAGTAGTTCACAAATGTGTTCAGTTTTGATTCTTCTTATAAAGATCCATCTATTTTTTCTTGTGGGACAAAGGCAGTGCAAAATTCCAAACTCTTTGGCATGTCTTTTGAATTTAGCATATCTGAGAAATTTGGGCTACCATGTTCTTTCCACATGGCTCCCAAATGGAGGAAGTATAGGGAGCTGAAAAGTCCCTCATCTTGCTGGTTACAGTCTGAAATGTGGCATGCTACCCTATGCAATAATTCTGTCTTGTGGATGAATTATTCGGTGCTTTTGGTTTCTTTCTGCTCTGTCCTGGTTTACGTTTTTCTACTTTTTGTTTTCTGACTTCTAATTGCAGTATGTTTTCAAAACTGTAATATAGGGAGTCGATAATGAAAAGGAAAAAAAATGAACTTTGACATATGTGAAGTTTCACTTGCCAACAACTTTGGCCACATGACCAATTTTGGGAGGGGGAAGAGGGAAGCAACCCCCCTCCCCCCATGAATTCTTAATTATGATAAATGAGTTGTTGTGTTATTAGGAACATAACCTAATGGCTATACAGCTAAATATTTACTTGAGAGTTTTAGTACAGCTTGCTTTCTTTTTAAGCTACAGATTTCTTCATTGCATCCTTTATTCGACTGTTTGGTCTTCCTAAACTCATAATCTTAGTATCTGTGATGTTGAAGAGATCAGAGTGTGAGGTCAAAATTTCCATTACATAGCTAGAGAGTAATTTCAAGGAATAATGCCAGAATCACTTAAAAAAATAAATTTACAGGAAAGATGACTCATCAATCAACAATTGCAGTTCTAGAAAATAAAATTAGTTGTATATATTCTGGCTACAGAGAGACAAAATGCACCCGGCCTGACAGGCAGGGGTAAATCAGGGTGATGGTTTGTTTCCAGAGATTTATACCTTGACTTCTGCTCCTTTTTTCACCCTAAAAGGAGGACCCTTAACAGCACAAAGCTTCACGTTGCAGGAATGATCACCTTCTCAGACCTACAACTATCTAACAACAATAAAAAGGTTTTCTGGCTTGCACTAATTAGCCAAACAACTGAAGGACAAGGGGAACAGTCTCCTCCTGTGCTGAACTTCTCTTTTAACTGTAAGGAATATAACATGAGGCTGCTGAGAGACCAAAATACAACATTTCATGCATGATGGAGGTAGCAGGCTTTAGTATGCAGTAACATGAGTGTGAAAAAGATGTGATAAAGGGCAATTTCCTTCCTTCTAAAATACTGAATGAACAGGCTGGAGCGGAGGTCCTGAGAGGGAAGCCTCGAGCTGCGGCAGCGTCCCTGGGCGAGTGGGGCAGCCCTGCTGCTTGTGGTATTGTGTGCCATGCCGGCCCTTCCATGCAGAAGGCACTCCTGGTGCTTCTTGCCTTCTCTCCCCCTTGAGCTGCACAATCTTTTTGTGATGTTAAACTTACATGACAAGAAAGTAATGAATGCTGGGACTTCAAGGAGATGGCACTGGAGATGAATCTGCCACATTCAGGTTTGGTTTTTTTTTCTTGTAACCCTGGTGTAAGTTGTAGGTCTGAGAAGGCGACCATTCGTGCAGCACGAAGCTTTGTGCTGTTTAAGTCCAGTGGCAGACTGGATAGCTGCAGGTCTGGGAGTCTCCCCATGGCACTGGACATAATGCTCTGTAAACTTCCCTGCTCACGGGACACCTCGGCAGAGTAGCGTGCCAACTACAGGCGTGACTGCTCACCGTGTTGCTCTTTGGCCTTAGAATTGATTTAGTTGACATTGTTATTATTTGGAATTAAATAAAAGTAGGAAGCATGGTCTTGTACCCTCCAGTCTATGTGTTGTTTTTACAGGTATTTTCCCTTTGCTCTCTCGTTCTTTCCTGGAATTATAGCGTGGCAATTGGACGTGAGCAACCTTGTGGTATATACGTTTTGAAAGGGGATGTGGGATGCAAACAAACTCCGTCGTATGTGTTTTACTGCATTTCAGCTTGATGCTTCTGTGTGTTAGAATTATGAAAATGTTATAGAATATTTTGAGCTTGCTCCACTTACTGAGGCAGGTAATGTTTACAAGTGTGCAGGCTGCCTGTTCCTTCTAGACCCTGAAGCTGGCAGAGGCATGGGGACATCGTCTGTCTCGGCATCGATGAGGAGTTGCTACAGGTAAAAGGATTGCACTTCGCAGTCAGCAATTCTGAAAATAGTTGTGAGAAACAGCTGGGTAGAGGACCTGTCACTGGACTGTTCCCTGGTTCCCACCGTTGGTGTTCAGTGCGTTTACACTGTGACACTGTTGGGGCTCAGTGAGGGCAAGTCTGTGCCACGTGCTGGTCCTGGAGCCTTTTCTGAGGACGGAGTTCAGTGCGTGTCAGCAAACAGCTCATTTTAGGTTACTGTGAATGGGGCAACAGCGATGTGGTTGAAGAGACCTTTTGAGGGTTAAATGGGAGTGCTGAAAATAGCTATGTATTCCTTCATCTGATTCCCCTTTGTTTAGATTTTGTCCCTTGACAGCTTATATTTCTGGTGTTTTTTTAATGTAAGTACTTGTGAGGAGAATTGGGTCATGGGTGACAGGTTTGAGGGATGGCCGCAATACTTGCAGCATTCGAAACACGACATGAGGCCGGTCTCTTGGCTTAGCCTTGCCCTCAGGGGTGATAGGGAAACAAGACCAAAACAGTTTCTCCCACTCTTCCTCAAGAAGTATTCCCTTTTATTCCTAGAGGTTGTAGAGCCTAGCAACTATCTGTCTGTTTTATTTTCCTTAGGATGCTGTGATACCATGGTGATGAGTTATTAATAACAACTCCAGGCAGATGGAGAGGGCTTTTAACTGAGTAACTTCTTGGTTTGACTTCGGTTGGTTTTGGGTTGTTTTTTTTTCTTTTGCGTGGATCCGAGAATAACCATATATGAACAAATGTCATGATGTAGTCTGTGGGGCGGAGTAGCTGAGCATTTAGCACAAAAATACAACTTAATCTGCAAATGAATCGGAGCAGTCTTTTGGCTTAAATGTCAAAATACCACCACATTTATGGAAGAGCAAATAATTGTAGAGCACTGCACGTTATTTTAAGTATGTGTACATAATCAATTAGATCTGAGAATTTCTCCTGATTTGTTGCGTTTCTGAGCATATTATGAACTATTATAAGTGCAGTAACCGTTTCCCATACAGCACAGTGCTCTGCTTCTATGGCACCAACTCAAAATTCTGTAAGTCTTGATACTAATGTGCAGTAATCTCTGTAACAGTGACACTAATCCCCTCTTCTAATATGGAGCTTGAATTAAAAAAATCCATGAAATGTAACTTTAAAGCAGCTTTAGGGAGTTATTAATTTGTAAACCCTCCATCAGTCATCCATACTGATCAAAATGTCTGTATAATAACAGAGCAAAGGGCTAGTTACATTTAGGAAAAGCAGTGAAGTCTTGGGGGTTTTGCCTTTTTTTTTTTTTTTTTGTTTGTTTCTTTGTTTGTTCTTGGTTAAAGTGTGAATGGCATTAATTGCATGACGCAAGCAGCAAGGGATTGGTTACAAATGGTGTAAAGTGGCTCTGTTGCCCTGCCCGGTTGATGCCTACTGACTCTCCTGGCCATTTTTGGTGTACTGCAGTCAGTTTACCCTGCGTCTGAGCTGCTGTTAAAGGTTTGAGGTGATAACGTCTTCCACTGCAACGCTACAAGCTTCCTGAAGTTCTGATTTATCAGCTGCTCGGATGCTGATGGAAAAAACCCAGACATCTCCACAAATGTTGAAAGCTGGACAGAAAATTTCTTTTTAATATTTCACTTATTAATTTCAGATGATTGTAGTTATTGAAAGAATAGTCCCTTAAAAGTCTCCAAATGCCTTGACTTCTAAAAAAGTTTGTTTCCTGTTTTGTGGCCTTGAGCAGGAATCGATCTGTGGTGATGTGTGGTCACAGAGACCCCCGAGCAAACATATACAGCAAACAGCGATGTGCACTGGTCTGTGACAGCCGGGGACTGGTGACATGCCGTGTCCCCAGCGTGCGGAGAGGATTGTGCCGCTGTTCGCTCTGAACGAGGTGCAGCCCCGGCTGGACTCCGCAGCTGATGTCTTGGGGGGTGCCAGGCTCATCTAATTAGTACAGGGACAGCATCTAGGTCATGTTAGGTTTCTTAATCCTATTGAAACTTCATGGGATTAAATGTGTAGCTCATGTAGGAAATTCTGAAAACATTATCCTGAACACAGAACCTTATTTCTCTCCTTTTCTCTTCAGTGTCCAGTATGATAATCCATGTCTGTTAAATGGAATCCATTTTACTCCATAATCTGAAAATTGCCTTAAAAATTCTATAGAAAGATCAAAGCACGCTGAAGAATGTTTACATGACCTTTTAACTGAGATATTTGTAAAACATAGGTGAAGTGTCAAGAACTGCTGTGACATTTTATTCCATATGGGGATGTAAGTGATTTTATAAAGCATTCCAGCAGAGTGAAACAACCAACAATTTTTCTGCTGTGTGCATGAGGTACTTAACTTCCCCACGCCACTCCACCCCCCACCAAGAAGGCTTTTTCCAAGTTAATTTTTTTTTTTTTCCCTCCTCCTTTTGGGGTGGTTGTTGGGTTGGGTGTTGGGTGCTTTTATTGGGGTTTTTTTGTGTTTCTGTGTTTTGGGGGGTTGGGGTTTGGTTTTTTTGGTTGGCTTGGTTGGTTTTTGTTTGTTGGGGTTGGCTTTTTTTAGCAAGCAAACAAGGAAGCAAAACAAGATGTTCCATCTGGAAAACACATTATTATTCTCCTAAGAAGCTTTTTTAGTAGAAGGATGTAGGAAAAGGGACATTTTTCATGAAGCAGTGGTCAGTGAAGCTAGGGGAAGAAGTGTATTGCATGAAAACATTTTGCTTTCCTTTGGAGCAATGATACTTTTATGCTTTTGAGGTTTCACCAACTCACAGGATAAAATGTTTCTGACTTAATAAACCCATCTCCCTTTGAAGAACCTTTACCAATGAGAAGACTGTTGTCCAGATTTAAGTTCAGTTGTGTCCTTGCTGATAGCTCTGCCTGCACTGTGCTAAGGAAATGGGAATGAGCTGTTAAAGCGTGGAGCGCTCTCGTCACTGCTCCAGGTTGGGGCTCCCGTAGGTGTTGGTCAGGGCTCCATCTCCTGTGCCTGGCCTCCTGCGGAGCTGCGCTTGGCTGCGACTCCTCTGCTCCTGGCTTGTTGGGGAGAACAACTGGCATGTTGGGTTTTTATAGGACAAGGAAAAACATTTCTCTCGGCAGCCAATTTGAGGTGTATTTGAGGAATGTACAAGAGGGCTCTGTTGCTACCGTTGATTATTTTTACTCGTGCAGCACCTAGGGGCCTTACTTCTTCAAACAGCAGAAAGATTATTTCTCCTTTACGGAGCCTGACTCCATGGTGCAGTGCAAAGCTGTGCAGAAATAACCTCACCTAATTTTGAGTGAGCTTTCTTGGGTGCTGGAAACATAAGTGCTGCTAGCAGTGTACGCTGTGCTTGTCTGTTGCATTTGTGTGGCTGTGCTACAGTCTGATGCCCCGCGTGGGGATTTACGTGATGTATGGGGCTGTGCAAATACCTCCAGAGAGATGACAGAAAGATGCAGACACATGCGCTGGAATTTAAAGTAGCAGCAAGAGGTAAAACAAGCTTAGATTAGGTTTGGGACATGGCGTTTCCTATGGATGTAGGTGTAGCATTTTTCTCCTGTTTAAGTGAATGCCTTTAGGAGGAGCCATAAACCTGGCAAACCAGTGAGTGAAGAATGGTTTGAGGAGGTCGGGCATCATACCCAAGAATCAAAGCACTGAGCTGTGAACAGTGTATGGCTGAGTTCTTCCCATCGGATCCTAATGATGTGAATCTGGTGTACAGGTAGAGGCAGACAACCTCTGGAAAAAGTTTGTGATAGGAGTTGGGATATTTTTTCCCCGCAGCTCCTTATTTCTTCAGTTTATAAATCGCTTCACCATATTTGGGTTCCTGGATACTTACTGCCTGATAAGGAGAAGTTGTTACTATTTATAAATTGGGGTTTTATTACTCAGGCTGCTGTGATGTCTAAATGCTTCTGTAAGAAGGAATGTAATATGGAAGACAATGCAAACTGTAAGGCTGATGAGGGAACTGCAGTACGATGGCACTGTATGTCTGCTTCGCAGACTGTGGTTTGTACCGTTCAAATTTCTGTTCAAGGAACCAGGAGACCATCGACTGTGTGGTGGAAGTGGCTTACTAAAGACATCCTCCAGAAGAGGCTAGAATGCTCGTGAAGCCTCAGTGCTCCTGCAGATGCACAAATGAACTTTTAAGGCAATGGGGGAACAGGGTATGCATTAGTTTGGTAGAAACATTAGTCAGCTTTCATAAAGGTGTGGCTTGAGCTGTACTAGGCGGATGTTAGCTGCATGTAGGATGAGGCAAGTAGCTTTTGTCTCCCAGCCATCTCCTGCATTGCTTACTGTGAAGTTTGTAAAAGCTGCATGCCCTTTTCCTAGGGCTGTTGATTTCTTTTACAAAGAGCAGGAACTGTACTACCTTCATCTTTTACGTTGTACTGGCAGCCAGCAGATTCCAAATGCAAACCTTTCTTTAATTTTCACCAATATGACATAAATGGACACTGCGCATAAAAGAGTGAGCCATTGCATATGGCTCCTGGTACAAAGAGTATTACAGTAACAGAAATGCCCTGGTCATAAATTTGTGCGAATGGTAACCATGTGTCTCTGAATGCCTCCTGTTTCTCATTCGAGTTCAATGTTACTCTATCAGTACTTGCCAGATATCTTGCACTCTCATGTCTTTGCAATACTTTTAAGCCTTTTGATGCTTTGCAGTTTTTGAAGTAGTCGTATTATTTTTAAGATCCTTAAATTAGGTCATAACAAAAATATTTCTGTTTATCTAATTCATTTCCCTGTGTTCAGACTGCTGGGTGTACTGGAGCATGTAATAAAGTAGAGAGATTTAAATGGCTTACTTCAGTATAAGAAGAAAACGTTATGAAAATCACAAGTTCCCTTTAAAAACTGAAGCCTTTTCAACTGCCTGCAATGTGATGGGAGTGGTTGCAAATGATTAAACTTCCTTGCAGGGGGTAGAGATTTGTAGGATACAGAGCTAGTGAGTCACTATTTCCAATTTTTGACAACTGACGGGGGGGAAGGGAAGGGGGAAGGACAAAGGGTCAGTGTGATTTCTATAGTTGGTGGCTACTGTGTGTCTTCAGTGGAGTAAGTGTTGTGGCCCCATATCAGTTTTCCAGATACTTTTGTCCCACTTAGGTTGGAATCCTGAGGCATCCAGCTATCACTGCTCACAAAGGGAATGGAGGAGTTGTGCAATTTTTTTAATGGCGATAATTGTCGTGCCCTGTTTATCTCATTTCCTCTTGGCCAAAAATATGAACCCACCTCCCCGAGTGCTTGTGACTGGCCTCCTGTAGATGGTGAGGACCTGCTCAGGTGAGTGAGAGTGAACGGTAGTTCTCTGGTCACTTTTGCTTGAGGCTCCAGTCACACAGAGGGCAGACGACACAGCTCGAAACCCAGGTACTAGCTTTTGAGACACTGCTTTGTCCTGCAGTTACTCTCCCTTTAACATCACCCATGCCCTGCTTATTTAGCTAACAACTTTAGCTCCCACTTAGGTGGTTTTGAGTGCTTTTTCAAGTTGGATTTACTCAAAACAATGTGCATATGAAAGGCTAGAGCTCCTAAGTAAAGGTCTTGTTAGGAGGTATGAGCTGATGAAGCATTTTGTCTGGATCCTGCTTATTTCAGAATAAGCAGTGCTTTCTCAAAGAAAGCCTGATTGTACTCAATATCTATTAAAAGCATCCACTAGGTAGGCTGGTTGGTTGGTTTTGGGTTTTTTTGTTGGTTTTTTTTTTTTAAAAAAAAAAAGTCTGCTGGAATCATGTAATTTTCTGAAATGTCTCAAAACTATTCAAATGCTGGCAACCAGTATAAAGCCTTTGCCTGATCCTAATCTCCAGAGTGCAACAGGCATCATTTCCTAGATATTTTAAGTCTGTTCTGTGTACTGCACATCTAAGACTAGAATAAAACTACCACAGCTCTACTTTGCTTTCCAACCCCAACTACTTTTTTTTCATTATGGAGTTAAACTGCACGGGCTGCTCCTAAATTCAGTTGTCACGTTTCTGACATGACTGCAGCCTGCAGTCCTCACAAGGTAGAACAGCGCAGAGCTTCACTGGCACTTTTTCAGCCCTCGTAACAGACAGGTATAGAATGTCTTTCGTATGTAATTGAATAGCTCTCTAAAATATTTAGGCTTGGAGTCTGAATTCCTATGCAGACCAAGGTTTTACATTGGAAAATAAGACTCACTGATATGTTTCACATTTGACTGTACAGCACCTCATCCACAATATAAATTAGCTCTTTTTCTTAATTCACTTCAGTTCAGCATCTTAATTATATGTTATAATACAAACAGCTACAGGCCCAAATAATTCCCTTCATGGGCTGCTGGGTTTTTTCTCTTTAGATGATGGAAACTGCCTAGAGTATTGAGACAATTAAAAGATGCAGGACTTCATGTACAAAAGTCACTGAACAAATACTGGAGTGTACCCTCAGGCTGGTTATTTCATCCCCTGCCTTTCTCCTGCCCAGAACACTGATATCTCGGACTGTGGTCTGAGCATTGTTGAAATATTGCTTACATTCTGAAACAGGTTTTTCCTTTTCTGTAAAGGTACGTAAGTTGGACAGGAGTTGTATTACACTGTCCAGCTGGGGCTGAAGTTGAGGTCATGGTTCAGTCTTCCACCAGCTCTTTGATACTGCCCACGCGGGGACGTGATCCATCCTTCCATCAGTTTAGTCTTCTAGTAGCCCTGAGGATGTCTGTGTCGTCGCTTAGGGCATGGGCATTTTAATAATAAACAGTGTTTATTATTAAATAATATTAAACATTAAATAATATTAAAATGCTTGTGCACAAATAAGCCTGTGCAGAGCCACGGGCAGCCTGACTGGCCAGTTCTCTCTGGGCTTCCATGGCACAAATCGTACAAATTATGAGTGTTCGGGGGGGGTCTTTAGCTCTCCGGTCTACAACTGCTACTCTTTTCCCCTAAAATCAACTGGATTTGATCTGTTCTCTGTCATGACGTAGGTAAATAGAGACTGGATTTACCTAAACTACAAGCACAGCAAAAGTCAGTACTGGCTGACCACAATGTTTTAGTTTGTAGCACAGATGTGCAAACTGCATTTTATACCAGGCATTGTTTACTCAGATGCCAAGTTCCATATACACAGTTCCTGATTTTATTAAAGCACTTTAGATATGGTAAGACATTAGTCAGGGGCTTCATGTAAATGTGGGTATTTCATGCCCTTTTTGGAGTTGACGTCCATCCTGAATTGGTCAAAGCAGTTACTGCTGTGTAAAGATTTGGTCTCCTACTTGAGTGAAGCTGGCTGCTTTGAGACAGGCTCCCGCTGCGTGGCTTTCCTTGCCACCAGACCCACTGTGTTAGGCATCGGGTAGTTGCTTGGAGAAGAACCGAGTGAACAGAAAGAACAAATGATGTTGAGACTAGGTATATTGATCCAGAAGTTGTTATGGTACTAATCTGACTTTAAATTGCAATCCTGTTTTAATGCCTGGGCAGATATAATTTCTACCCTAGAAAAAGTAGGTTGCAGAAACTATGGTGAGGGTTTTAGATTGCAAGCCTGAAGTCTCATTTGTTCCTGACACACAGATGAAAAAAAATCAGTGAATGATTTTGTATCTCAGGGTTGCTATATCCCTTGTTTTCAGCAACTCCAGAATCCTTTGCAGCCAAAACCTTCTTTGGTCCTTGCATATGTGGAGTTCAGATACGTTGACCTATGTCTGTGGTCAAACTTCGTGGACTGAATTGAAGAGGGGCAGAATCACTGGGAGCTCTTTCTGCTTTCAAAAGTGGATCCAATGGGCATGGAGGGGTCTCATTCATCCCCCCTAGCATTAAGTTCCCCGTGCTCTTACACTCAGGTTTTGCTACTGTGAGAGAGTTGCTGTTCGCAGGTGAGGATTGCTGGCAGGGCTGGTCGCTTATGAGCTAATAAGCTGCGCTGTGTTTATTATATGTAATTAGCTGTGTGTCACAGCTGGGCTGCTCCCGGAGCCGACCCTCACAGGGCTGCTGCAGCATCTCTAGCTCGGACACATCTTTGGGCCCGTGCTAGTTGCCTACACTCAACATGAGCTCTGCAGTCTCCTCCCTTATGCTTGCAACACCTTCAGCTTTTTCTTCTTTCCAGCTTCTCTGATTACATTTATACGAGGACAGAATTCTGTCATTTTATCCTGTGTGTCCTCTCAATATTGGTTAAATAGCACGTGCTTCCTGCTCATTTCTTGTCTTAAGACACCGAGTTTGCTGTTTTAAGGGACTTTCAAGTTTGGCAAGGCTAGTATTGTAATAGCAGTTATATTCTTTCACCAAGTTATTCCTTTTAGCTTGACTGGTTTTCTGTTCCAGGGGAGAGCAATAGTGAATTTTCCTTTTTTGCTTTCACTGCTCAGCTTGACGCTCGTCTGCCAGTAGTTCTTTCTCTGATCTCTTATTGTCTGCCCAGCCTCAGCCTTGCTTCCTTTATTCTGACAGCTGCTCCAGACTCAACTTCTTTTATGTCCTTCTCTCATACTTGTTTGTGTGTCATCTTTGTTACTGCCTTTGATGTTTGGGATGACCTTACTGAGATCTCTGCTTGAAAGAACTTGCCTTTCTAGTGGCCCAGAAGGCACTGAAGAGGCAAACCAAGGAGAGGAATCATCTGGAACCAATGAGTATATGGGCTTGCTGTGACCGAGTAGTTTTCCTTCTAGGTCTTATCCCTTTTCCACCGTATGGAACAATGGGCAACCTCTTAGGTCTTCAGTGTACACCTTGCGCACTGTGTAAGCATCTGCACTGTCAAAAGTGACCAGGTACCAAAACAGACTGGGATTTGTTGTTTAATGTTTTGTTTGGTTTAAGCAGCTGGTGGATTTTTATATTTTTTCTTTCCCATTATGTGACAAACTTGTTTTTAAGGACAAACAAACCCGATCCTGCCTTTCTCTCCTTTTGCGAGATGCAAATATTTTATTCCTCAAAATATGAGGTATTAAATTTTAAAATACTGCATTTTTAAACCAATTGTGGTGATTATAGGGGGTTCCAAAATTACATTTGGTGCAGTGAGGTTAGAATAAGCATCTCTTCGTTGTGGTATTTTAAAGAAGTGATAGGCAGGCTTCTACATGCAATTCAGCACTTTGTAATGATATTGTATTGAATTTAGAGTATTTGGCCAGGAAATAGGTTTATGAATAAACTGGTGGAGTAACTGTATAGCCAGCTGCTTTGAAGTAGTGCTCAGTCATTTAATTTCACATTATTTTTTAAAGATAAATCAAACCTGTTTATTGTATTTAAATTCCATTTGGTATGGGTTCTTAGGCCTCTGCGGTCTTTCGGTGACAGAAGGGATTTTGAGACATTAAACTATTTGCTTTCTGAACTTGCATTTGCATTGCAATCTGCTCCTTTTAATAATTAAATGATCATTTAATACAATTATCTGAGGTTGGGAGTGGAAGCAGTTCTGTTTCGTCTGTTACTCGTCATCCACGGAGTTAAAGTTTCTCAAAAGAAATAAGATCTGAGTACCCTAAACTGTCCGAATTAGTGTGCTTTTTCCTGATGACAAATAGCTCCCTGGAAGGCATCGGTTAATTCAGTCTCAAATCTTTAAGAAGTAATTTTGACAGAGTTCTGTAGATGAAGAAAGTTAGACAGAGTAACCAGAGAAAGGTTCCTAATGAAATCTTGGCTTCGGTGGTGAAAACGTCTGACCAGTTTTAATAAAAGCCTGATTACGCTGCATTCATGAGGATTTCTGCAAGTCTGCCCGGATGACACATAAATTTTAATTTAGGCATAGTCAATAAAAGGCCACCTAATATGGTTTTCGTGTTTTGAGAGGTTTCCCTGTAATTACTCCAGCTAGTTAGTCTGTTCTCTAACCATCTGGGCATCTGCATGTGCTGGAAGAAATTGTCCTGCGGAAGATGGTGCTTGTACAGCATGTAGTGATTGAAGTGACCTGGCAGAGACCTCCTCCCCCCACCCCCCACCCCCCACCCTTAT
>JAVJGJ010000014.1:121064907-121076496 GCA_035590215.1 Microhierax caerulescens
GAAAGTGATGAGCCTGTAGCCCTTCTCCCAGCAGCTGGTTTCTAAATTCAGTCTGACAAATGGTGTCGTAAAGGTGGCAGGTGAGGTTAGCAGATCTGATCAGAACGTACCGATTTAACAGCCACCAAAAGGTACAAAAGAGTGTAAGGAAAAGCAATCAGGCGCTGCCTCTTTATCATTGTATCAGCTTTCTTTGTGCAGTCCCTTGTGAAAGCCTTTATTGATGGCTTTCAGCTATGTATCATTATAATGCCTACAATAAGCATTACACAATAGGAAAAATATGCCGCATTGAGCAATGAAACTGGTGTGAGCTAGTCCTGTGGCCCATATCAAAATGTTCTCCCCAGCATTCCCCATAACAACGCTTCCTCAGATGTAATGGACTACAGCATATCATCAGCTTAAGTTTCATACATCTGCCTTAATATTTTTTGCATATCCCTGTTACAAGTAGTGGCTGTGACTACCTCAAGGGAAAAGAATCCTCTTTTTTCCTCTTTAAATGGAAGTTCAGGCATTTTTCAAGCATGTCCCCTGCTGCTGCTGTGTTTGCATGAGTAGGCAGGCAAATCCTGCGTGTTTGTGTCTCAGGCAGTAAGGGAAGCGGAGAAAGCCAATGAAAAGATAAAGGAAAACACAGTAACGATAAACCCAAAAGAATTAACTAGAGCAACTAGGTAGACAGTAGCACATGATTGATTGTTGTTGTTGTTGTTGTTGTTGTTGTTGGGTCTCTTTATAGCAATTCAGTAGATTGCAAGTTGTCTCCTATTAATGGTGCTGGTTTATAAGAAGGAATTTCCAGAGTAAGTGCACCTGAGGTGCTTCCACTGGGATGGGAAGCACTTATTTCAGAAGGACTTCAGTGTTAGGAGCTTTGAAGCTGGTCTTCCCCCTTTACTGCGGAATGATGTGTGGGTAACCAGTTGGGCTGGAAACAGAAAGACGGTGTTGGAAGCCAGCCCTGCTGTGCCTGGGTGTGCCAGACCGTCGGTCTGGGGGAAGTCGTGGGCTCATCTGCCTACCAGAAGCAGGGCTGTTGTGCTTAACTTCCGTCATAAAATTATTCAAATGTTTGAATTCCCCTGAATTTAGAATGTAGTATTCTTTAAGGTGTGAACTGAAAAAAATTTCCCTTAGCAGGTACCTTTATTTGGATGGTTCTTTCCTGTGCTTGCTTGCCAGTGTTAAAGCATAGCAACTACTTTCTGCATGGGATTGAAATATTGCAGGCATTCTACAGGTTACAGGTTTTCACTGGTCATTTTGAAGGACATCGTTCCACTTACAGGTAGGTAGGATACACGCAGGCTTAGAGACCTTTAGTCGTGTATCTTCAGTTTTAAAAGGAAGTAAAAAAATCCTAATGTGTTCCTAAGATGTTGTGTTATTAAAGGCACATGCCTGTAAATATGAGTGGCAGTTTTGGCCAAATGTGACACAGACTATTAACATAATGGATGATTAGTTTTTCACATTAATGGCACAGTGAATTCTAGCACACAGCATTCCTAAAGGGGAAGATGACTGTTAACTGTGGAATGGACAGATGGGCTCTTGACTGCTTGCAGCGAGAGCTGGAAAGGGGTAGGGTGAAGCTGATCACTTAAAAGCAGCAAGTTAACCACTAACTGACCATTTTTGGTCACGACTGTTTTATTTAAGTTGAAGTTAATTATCTGAGCGAGTAAGTTGGGTCAATAAAGTCAGTTATGAAGCTGGTGAACGGCATTATACTGTAGCCACGTTCAGGGTCCCTCTGGCATTCAGGTCGTGAAGAAAGGTTGACAGTTGTACCTGCAGCTGGTGGCGTGCAGTGCAGGCGGCACTGGTTTGGTTTGCTTCAGCGGGCTGAGGGGCTCAGCGTCTGCTGTGTGCGCTTGGCGCATCGCCGCCTGCTAAGCATCAGTGGGCACCCATCGCCCTGTCTAGGACTGCTCTGCTGCTGCCAGGCGCAGCAGTAGGGGGGAGGGCAGCCACGGGGCACGTGTGCCGCACGCCAGTGACTGCTGTGAACATCCCTGCCTACTGCAGCCTGTGCATCCGTGAGCTGGGCGGAACGGAGACCCAGCTACAGTCTTGTTTACCCAGTCAACATGTTTTCAGATATAAATATTTTTATTCTTGTTTGGGGTATTTGTCAACTGGATCTTAGGTTCAGTGGGAAATTTATACTGTAATGTTTGGGAGCAGCTGTACAAGGATGGTGCCGTGAGAAGCGGGGTGCCCAGGTCCCGGCGTGTTTGAACAGCCTGTCTAGGTTTCGCTGCCATGCTCAGCGCCATGGTATGCGAGTGCTTGCCGAGCCCTCCGAGCTGCAGAGGCGAGGCCTGGGTGGGCACTCAGGGTTACCTTTTTTTTAAGGATGGAATTTAGAAGCCTTTTGCTCTGTTCCTTGGAAGAGTTTTCCCTGATGCAGCAATTCTGCCTCTTGCCTGGGGTCTGAGGTGGAATTCTTCAACTGCCTTTAAAGTTGCTGGCAAAGCGACCTTGACAACAATTGGATCAGGTATTGTACTGGGGGGTGATGCAGCATTAATGTGTTGATCTAAAATTTCAAATCTGAAGATGGAATAAGGGTGTTGGCTCAATAAGAAGCAAGTTAACAAAATGGTGGTAAGTGCCTTTGGGGTGTGCTGAGGGGCCACAGAAGATCTGAGTGCTGCTTTGCTAAGTACGGTTCAAATTTGAGCAGGCCTTGTCCCACAGGGCTTGTGGACAGTGTACGATGCGGGGGAAAGTGTGGGGAATGCAAAATTAAAATCAACTGTGCTACACGTGTGAAATCAGATTAGTGTTACGATTTTTGTTGTGTTAGTGGGGAAATAAGATGCAAGAAGGAAGGACTGTTCTAGTGAAGAGGAGGAACACTAGAGAGAGAAGTCAGAGCAGAGCATATGGTTAATAAAGTTAAAATTAAGATAGTGAAAGAGGGCTCAGGTTGGAGGAGGCAGAGAAATATAATGCTGAAATAATGAGGAAGGGTAAACCTAACGCTTCTACTATGTTTGCACATTTTGGAGAGTGCATCCTGAATGCCATACACGTGCACTCTTACAGTAGCTTTCTCTGAAATGTTTTGTTGGAAAGGATGGATGGTAAACTGTCCAAAGGACAAGCAGAACCTGCTGAAAGTACTTGTGCCTGTTTGGTAAAAGCTTGAGCTTTGGCATGTCTCTAGTCTCTGCATAGGTTTGGAAGCAGCTTTCCTTTTGCTTCTCAGTCTCAGATGCTTCACAGTCAGAATTCCCAGTACCGTGATCCCACCGTCAGAAGGAAGCTGCACACCCCACCTGTCGCTCCTGTGTTGGCTGCAGGAGGGACGGGGCCTTTCCGTAGGCACCAGTCTCACGGAGGCTAGGAGCCGGCTGCTGTCCTAGGGTCTGTCCCAGGTCTACCTGCCTCACCCCTGGCACTGGAGTCCATCCCTTTGGTGCTTTCTGACACCTCTGGGTTAACTTGGATCTTCCCATAGAACGAGTCCCAGACTCTCCAGGTCCCTAGATGACTTAAACAAGTCCCAGTCCAGGCCTGCGTCTCTTCCCACCATATGCCACCCTGAGATACGTCCTGAGACATACCTAGACTCTAGGCTCTAGACCTTTTTGTCTCTGCTGGATGAAGGATTCACTTCAGTGGGCAAAAAGTAAAAGCCTGAGGGACAGGGAAGCAGTACTTGATGTGGACTTCTCCTGATTCAAAACCAATTGACTCTCTTTCTGTGTGTTCCCAGCTCTGTTGCCTCCTACATAGGATGCTCAGTGATCCTTTGTTGTACGTAGGTAGCTTTGAAGTTGTGCCCGTAAGTATTTGCAAGGAATATGGGGGGTAAGTGGTAATAATCTGATGACCAGCAATGTTTATGATGGTGGATGAAGCTCAGGAAGAAATTTAAGGCTATTTCTATCCTTTTTGTTCTGGTCCCACATGCCTTCCCATTTTGGTACCCAGGATATAGAAAATGAACCACATTAGAGCATTTTGGCTTCTGTTTTTTTGTGCAAGTTGTGCCTTTTCTGTTAATATACTGGAGAGAGTGTCTGCACAGCCTGTGTCCCACGCTCCCATAGCTGTATGTTGTTTGAGTAACACCGCCATAGGCCATTTCAGCCTCCCAGTGGCTGCCTTTACCAGTCTGTTGCACAAAAGGGTGTCTTTCACACTTGCTTGGAGATGGAGACGTGTGCTGCAGTACTACAGCAAACAGACCGTAGTTTTTCTTAACCTTTGTCTAGCTGTATTTCAGAACTTAACAATTTATGTAGCAATGTCATCAGGAGGCTGGGGTTTCTAGGCACTGCAAGCATAGGTACCACATAGCAGAATTGGTTGAGAGAAAGTGGCTAATAGGAATGGGAAGATCCACCATGACTGTGGTTTAAATTCCCAGGTTTCCAATGTTAAACTTGTGAACTTATCGTGGAAGCTGTCGTCACCTTCCACACTGTCCTTCAGCTTGGCACCTACCCCACTACGTGCGGTCCCAGCTCTACTCCAGGTTTTCCTTCCTTAGCCGTGTGCCTGCTTCAGCTCTGTTGCTTCTGCCCCGCAGTGGCAGAGCAGAGCTGAGAGCTGCGGTGCAGGTCCGTAACTACGGGCAGCTGCTAAATCTTTGCAAAGCAGAAAAGTGTTCACATTTAAAATACAAAAGTGGATGTTCCAGTGAGTGCGGTAACAGAATGCATGTTTAATTTTTTGCCTTTGTTAACATGCCCCCCCAATGCATTTAATAAAGTTTTCTTTCTGATTCTGTTTGAGTTTTTTCCTACACTGTTTAAGACGTTCTATGAATATTCAAAATAGGAATATTCAGCCTGCAAAGCTGAATTTGTACACAAATTAGCAGTGGGAGAGTTGGGTTTTTTTATGCATTGGGAGTGTGTGTTGGGTTTACAGTATCCAGGCTTCTGGTCTTGTAGACATTTGGGAGGGGATTCTTTTTTCCTCCATTCATGTTTTGTGCCTAGCAAGTTGACAGTCTGATATTGATTAGGGCTTTTAGATGCAACAGGAACACATCTAATAAGAAAATGAGTTGGTGTGTGTTTGTGTGCAGTGCTGTCCCCTAAGGAATTGTCTGGTTGCCGACTGTGTTAACAACTCAGAAGTTTCCTCATGGAGGGGTAGTGATGGAGCCTGGTGGTTTCTCAACTGAAGAGTGAGGGGTTTAGAGCCAGCAGTGCTAGCACGTGAAGTTTATCTCGCTGTCATGCCCATTATCAAGAATTAGTTATGCTAAGATGATACTCAGCAAGAGGCAGCTATCAGTGAGACCAGAAGGGTCTTGGGATGGCTGGTGACATGGTGAAGAGGAAGGGGATTTTCCAGTTTGTGCTGTCTGTTCCAGTTACCCTTCCTGTGTATCAAATAATCCCATAGTTGTAGTTGACTGTCAGTAATTTACCATATTTGGAGTCCCAAAACAAAATGCAATGTTTAGTTCAGCTTTGAATGGCAAGCAGTTCCTTATGGACCTTAATTGTTTTGTTTACATGTGGCTAGTTACTTACCATGTGGTAAGAACAATGGGCTGACTGGCTTGTTTAATTGTGATCAGAATGCGATAAACCACAGAAAACAGTGAGGCTGTATTTCTTAAACAGACCACACATCAGATGCAGCCTCCTCGGCTGGTTGCAGTGTAGAAAACCTGCTGCATGGCATACCACGTGCGGGACTTTGCCGTGTGGCCTCGCTATCTCATCTTCAGCTAAAAGCAAGTGCTGTTTCGTGGGGCTTTCTGTTTCACGTGGTGCGAGCGGTCTGGCTCGTGCCCAGGCCCAGTAGGGTGCATACACTGAGCATGAGACTGTCGTGAGAAGGTGAGGCCGCCGCCGCGCGCTCCCTCGCAGCTCAACCTGCATCACAGCCGTTTGGCAAGAGCGGCAGCCGCCCTTCCTCCGCTCAGTAAGGAGGCAGGGCAGGTGCCTGGGGCAGCCTGAGTCTCGATTTCTCAACCAGCCGTGGGGTGGGGAGCGGAAAGGATGTTGCTGCAATTAAGCCAGGTGTCTGCCAGCCAGTCATGCCTGCTATGGACGGGAGACCTTTTAACCAGGGTGCTCCAGCTGCAGCAGAGCACTGTTGCTGTCACGCAGCCCTCCAGCCGCAGGCACTGCCCTGGGAGCCGGCACGTGCTTTCCTGTCCGTAAGGCTGTCGCTTTGGTTTGAGCTTGCACGTACATTATAAATCAAAAGGCCAGCACGTTGGCTCTTGCCTTGTTACACGAGTCTTCTGCTTGTGTAACACACAGCCCAGTAGTCATCACAAAAAAAAAAACAAACAGAAAACCTTCAGTAATGTGTTTTTGAGGAGGAAAAAGTCCCGCAAGGATCACAAGATATTCCTCACAAGAATTCACCATCTGAGTCAGGGGTTCCTAGAGGCTGACCAGGAAAGCTGCTACGTATGGCCCTCAGAGGGTTTTTCAAATTGTGGCTGTTCTGCACTGTCATGCAGGTTGTTTTTTGTTATACAGCCCCTAGCCTGATGTCCCACCCATTAAGCTGCCCTCCATGGACAAAACTCTGGGAACCTCTGAGTGCATCATCCAAGAAAATCTTTATTTTGGAAGACAGACTGAAAAAGATAATCTGTTTTGTCAAGAATTACCACACCTCTTGCAAACATACATCCTTGTGTGGATGATCTCACGTATGTATTTGTTGAAGCTCTTGCTTCGCTTTGAGACACCAATTGCAGCAAAACAGTAATATATGCAACATACAGAAGGTTTTTGGGTGAGATCCAGTACAAGCATCTCATGATGAAGTCATTCTTAATATTATTTAACAGCTACCTGGTGTCTGGTCCAAGGGAACTGGTTGCAAGTACCTCTTGCTTTAGACACTTAAGCAAAAGGAACATGTGAGCTTGGATGTTGTGTGAATGTAGGACAAGGAGGACGTGGATCATAATTTGTCGCTCATTAAGAATTGTCAAGTACATTCCTCCATTTTTTGGCAGTGGATTGCTGATACAGTCATAGCTGCTAAACAGGTATGAGCTGTTCAGCACCTCTTACCAAAGTAACCTTGTCTGGAAACTCACCTTTCTTACTGGGAGGAGAGGCAAGGAAAACTGGAAATCTCTGGCTTAAGGAAAAGAGTTTGGTACTATAAAAGTTCAGTGAAGATCAACTAACCTGCTGGAGCATCACAGGCTGGAAATCTGAATGTTCTGGCAGATGCCGTCATTTTGGGAACGGAGCGGGTGGCAGTCCCGCAAAGTCATCGTGGTCTTCCTCATGTGGTAGGAAGTGGCATTGCTGCCCTGGATACAAACATCCTAAGAGAGAAGTGAATGAGGTACTCGGTGACTCCGCAGAAGTAAATGCTTGGACACAGGTGCTACTATGAGTCTTGGAGTGCAAGGTAGCGGTACGAGTCCTTTGGAAAGAGTATCAGCGTTGCCGGTGAAAGCGGGTCATACCTACCTATGATTAAGTCTTAAAAGCCAACCAGCCAAAAACCCCAGCAGTTTTACAGAGTCATTGTTTTTCAGCTTTCAAAACTCTTCTTCTGGAGAGATTTTGCTAATGGGTGGTCTAAAACCCGGGTTGATTAAGTATCTGATCCGCCTTGCGTCATCTTGGAAACAGGGAATGCCTACTGTGAAAACTGTCTGACCCTGGAGGATCCAGGATGGAAGTTCACATGTACAACAGACTCTCTCACCTTTGTTTTGTTGCTCAGAGCAATAACATGAGTTCACAGTAAAGTCCCCGTTTCCAGCCATGTGCGTGGTGTAACAAGTACATTGAGGTGGCTTACGACAGGCAGCACTTTATGGTAAATGCTGCATTGGAACTGGGATTGCCTGTGTGTCTACTGCTGAAACTCGGGACCCCCCCCACCTTCACACTCCATAATTCAAAGCACGCACCCACGTGGGTCTAACTCCAGCCAGTTTATTGTGGGCCATGGTAGCTATCTATGTTATGTGTCTGTTCTTGCATGCCTGGGAGATAATGAGATTGTGCAGTGGATGTACTGACATCAGGAATTTTTTCCACTTAAATAATCTCTTTCTGTACTGTTGAGTCTTACAACTTCTTCCAAGAGATTTTGCTTTTTTGCTAGGCCCATCCATAAAAACCAAGGAGTCCTACCTTACAGTCCTGGGGCAGTTTTGATCCTTCAAAACTTTAGTCTGCATCCACCCATGTAAGTCATCTTAGTTTTGTCCCTAATCTGTCTTAATATCTCTAGGCAACCGAGAAGCTGGCCTTCCATCTGTCTTGAGCTCTTACTCAACAGTTGCACTAAGCTTTTTTTCTTCTCCCGCAGTGAAGATAGCGCCAAGTTCGGAGTGTGTAATGAGACGGGCTTTTCACTTTTGCCAGGGGCTGCGATGTGGTGGCCTGAAGATGGAGAGAGATGTTCCACACTGCATTTGGCATGGAGGCCCAAGAGTCCTTTGCTCCTTTTAGGGTTCTCATTGTCCCACAGGGATTTTGTTCCCCACCTTTCCTGACCCTCTACCGTGTGGCCAGGTGGATGCTGTGAGTTACGCAGAGCCAATGAGTACATTAGGCCTAAAAGGTAATGGAAACAAATGGACGTTTGTTTCCATTACCTTTCATTAACACATAACATTGTGTCTGATTTTCTTGCTCCTTTGTCAGAGGTCATTAACAGATTTTAACAGTGTGATAACCAAAAAGTTACCCTTCTAATCTGTTGGGTTTCGTGGGGTTTTTTTTCTGAATGTTTCACGAGAGATGCCGGAATTACCACTTCTGATTTGGTTTGAGGATTGTAATCTCAACACTTGTGATTACAGTAAGGTAGGATCCTCAACTGTAGTTCATCGTTTGATGTCATCTGATCCTGGAAATTAAGCTGTGCCGAATGCAATGGCTGCATCTGTTTTCTGTCCAAGGTTCGCAGCTTGGTTTTAAAGATAAATGCTTGCCATCGGGGCAGGTTATGTGCTAGGATTAAGTTCACTTAGCAAAACTTTTCTTTACTGGAGTGGTTCACATAGCTCGTTAACATGTAAGAAATTATTAAGCTTTCACTTCCTCCACTCCCATTTCCTGTTTGGATGTTGAAAGGAAGCCCTGATTGCTAATTTGTGATTAGCCAGCAACCCAGAGTGAACTTGATGGTGTGGCGCTGGCTTGCACAGCTGAAGAGCGGGCTGCCGGCCCTCACGCTGCACGGTGGAGCTGTGAACAGTCTGCAGCTCTTCCCATGAGCTCATGGCTTGCCTCGTGGGAGCAGAGCCGACCCCTGGCCTGCCAGCGCGCGGGGGGTGACACTAAAATATCGGATGCTGCAGGAGAGAAGGGAGGCGTGAGGTGTGTTTGCAGCCTCGCTTGCCCAGGAGATGGCATTGTGCACGAGTGGGACTTTTACCTGCAGCATCTTGGTGCGATGGTGCGACCAGTTGGTGGTCGGCCGAGGCGCGACGGATGTGAGGTTCTCGAGTCGGTAAGAGCAGAGCCACTCTTAGGATGCTCGGCACTCTTTCCGTGTAAAGTGCCTCACACTGTATGTGTTGTAGGTAGGCTGGGTTTAAGTCTGCTTTGCACTCCTGTGTTAAGGAACTGACGTTCGTGCACACTCTGGTGCAGTCGGGATCAGAACTGGGTTTGTGGGTGAAATTAATCTGGCCATGAATGAGGTGGTGATGCCTTTGGAGCACCCTTGCTTCCAAGGCTTCTGTGCAAGTCATTGTGTCCTGCTTGCTAACCCCCCGACCCACGGACGAAGGAGCCAAAACAAAGAGGTATACACATGTAGCACATACTAGAAAATTAGGTTTGGTGGAGCCTCTGTATGATCTCCCTTTCTGTCCTGCTATGCGCCTGTTACTGTAAAAATTGGTTGGGTTTAGTTCTCATATATAAAACAAACAGAGCTTTTTATAAGGTATTTCTGACCCCTCCTGCAAATGCTTGACCTGACTTGTGCTGCCAAATACAGGCCAACACAGCTGAGATAAATCTAGAAAATCTTCATGGTCTTCCTTTAATGTTGGTAAAATGAGACCGTTTCCATTTCTACCTCAAATAACAGCCTGAGATTGGGAACATGTACAAATCTGCAGGGAATTCTGATCTTGGAATGGATATAGTACTTTACAAAACCTTAGGCAAGCTGATCAACCTTCTTATTTTAATTCTCAAAAAGGTGAAGAGGGGTTGGTTGTACTTTTGTAACAGAGGTGTTACAAATGCGTTCATAATGTTCCGTAAAGCTAGAAATATTATGTGAACTCTAAATACCTTTGTTGTTATTAATCAACTCTTAAGTGGCCTATACGTCTGTAACAAAAGCTTCGTAGCAAACACATGCCCTTTGAAACAGCCTGACCCTTTCCACTTTTTCAGAGACATTAATAGTTTCCTGGCTCAGTGTTTTAGGAAATGTCGTCACAGTCTGGAGGAACCAATAAAAACATAAGTCACCTATTTTGTCTGATTATTTTATGCCAGGATATTTGAGCCTGGAAGCTGTGGAAGGGTAGGAGGGGACTGCTTCATTTGTGTGGGTGGAAGATGTAAAAGTTTTAATACCGCTTTAGTATAACTTTGCATATTGAGACTCTAGAGCCACGTGAGAAATCGTATTTTTGAGTTCAGGGGCTCTAGATAGCTTTAGCAACTAGTTAACTAGTTTTCCCCCTTCCTGAGCCATTTATAGCTTCAGTGCCTGATGAAAGGGGTGTTCTCTTTGGAGGATTTTGTTGGGTTTAGGCTTACGTTGTCCTCTAAGATGAAAGAGACTGCTTAAGAAATGGTGGTGCCTTGGAACAGGTGCTGGTGAATAGTTATGGAAACATGGTTGGTTGGCCAGTGGCTTATTGGGTATGGTCAGTGCAGACCATTTCCCACTAGTACAAAATGCAGTTCCTTAATTTAAGGACCTACTGTATGAAATCTCATTAGAAAGCATCGTTACCTGACATTGCGAAAAGCAGACCATGAGTGTCTACCAGGCGTCTGGTAACACTCTGTTGTCCATTATAAACACCAACACTTGCAGTGGGCCAAGCCCCACCATCCTTACATGATTCCCATTCTCTCCTTTCTGAGCAAAGCCTCCAGCAAGCGTGTTAGCGAGTCCCAGCCACGAGCTCTTGGGTCTGTGGTGAGCAGACGTGCATGGCACTTTTCCCCTTACTGCGCTGTCCCCTCCTGCAAGCTTCAAACAGCCCTTCAGAGGTGGGGAGATCCGTCTTGTTGCTAACTTACACTTGATTGCACGGAGTTGGGAAAGACTGCCAGACCCCATTTATCTTCCACCTCTTCCCACAGCATCCTCCAGAGAGAACCAAAGGGTTTGCCTGTTTTTGGGAGGTCTTTGCTGTGTTTTCTGTATTCCATCAGCCTTGGAGACCAGTCTAATATTTGTCAGCAGTCTAGAGAAACTGAAGGATAACACTTACTTCATCCTGCACAACTATCTTTTTGGAAATGAACTGTGGCACCAAAAGAGACAACCACCATCACTGCAAGCTGCAGCATAATGTATTACACAAACTCTTCCCCTTCTCACCTCTCACCTGGGGGGGGGGGGGGGGGGGGGGGGGGGGGGGGGGGGGGGGGGGGGGGGGGGGGGGGGGGGGGGGGGGGGGGG
>JAVJGJ010000014.1:121076596-121112352 GCA_035590215.1 Microhierax caerulescens
AAAACTAAACATGGTTGCTTTTCAGCTTCTGCTAGCCTCAAACGGAGCTGCTGTTGTTCACTAAGGATTCATACTGTGTTAAGGTTGCAGTTCAAGTGCTGTAGACCCTCATTAAAAACATCCTTGAAGATTATAGAAAGATGGAAAAAGAAGGCGTGGGTCCTGAGTTGCCTTCATCAGAGTCCAGTCCGAAGGGGAAGTTGTTACTGATCTACTGCTTTTAGGTTTTATGGAGCCAACAAGGTGTTACCACAAGAGTTATACAGGATGGCAACACCCCACAAACAAACTGTGATTTTAACTCTCACCAGACATCTGTCCCTTGTGTTTTTTGGAAGCTTTTCTCTCCATTTCTCAATTTAACATGCCAAGTGGTGGTTCTGATTCTTTCTCCCACCCACGCTGAGCGTGTATGCATCAGCACCGCAGTGGAGATGCTGCGCCCTGCTGCTTTCCGCTCACAATCGCCACTTGGAGGTGTTGCATTTAGATTAGCAACAGTGCCTTCCCCTTTATACTTGTCAGGATCTCTTATCCTCTTCTTCTTTTGCGTGTACGTTTTGTCAGGTCAGGCCTAGATTTGTCACTGTGTACTGTGCCATGAGAGACTTTCAAATTACCTCTTAAACTGGAGCTGGGTGTGCGTGCAGAGGGTTCCCTGGGTGCCCGGATTCCTGAGCACTTTGTTGCTCAGTTTGGGAGCACAACGTTGTGGTCTCAAAGCCTTTAAGTGTCTTGAGAATGGCCAAGCTGAGGCACATCTCTTTCCCAAAGTAACATCATCAGAGTCCTGAAGAAATGTGTGTTGAGCTGATTGTGTGGGTGAAGGGGTGAGTCAAATTGCTGCTGCTGTTACTCATCCCCACAACGAACTCAGACAAAAGTGCCCATCTGGGGCTTCTGAGTGGGCAAGGCTCCCCTTCCCACTCTGCCGGCTGCCATGCATCCATTTCATCTCCAGCAAGGGGGTATAGGCCTCAGGGGAGAAGTATGGCTTTTTCTCTCATCCCTGCTTCTTGATTTGTTGGGGTTTAGGGAAGGAATTGTTCTTCTCGGTTCTGTAGTTTGTTCATTCATTTGCAAATAGAAGCTGTCTGATTTTTACCGGTGTGGTTAAACTGTCCTGAGCTATGCGTGTACCTGTACTTTTAAAATAAATATTTAAATATTTTTTTTAAGCAGAAGCAATGTAACCTGAGCAAGAACCAGATTTAAAAACAATGCTCTCATTTTAATCCTCAGCTTGTCCCCTGCTTCCCTCAGGGTTTTGTTGATGACTGGAATTTCTTCATTGACTGCAGTTCTTTTCTTCAAAAACAGTGAAACTCTCCCAAACCAGAAACTATCCAATCCCACCCAAAGAGACTTAATGAAATTGAAGCAGCAGAGAAGACGGAGGCAAGCTATTCCTTGCCCTGTATTCATGTTCTTGAGTCCTAACATAGGACTTGGCTGTAGCCGTCATGTGAAAATGTACCAGACCTGTTCCGTTAGGCTGAATCCCCTCCAGGCCCTGCATTCGCAGCAGATACAGCAAAAAGGCCTTGTCTGTGCAGGGACCAGAACACTTTTGGCTCTACATAAGAAATAATAATAATAAGGCCGAAACCTCTCTGCCAGCTAGTGAAATGAAAATGCTGTACTTCACAGCTATGTCATTGGAGAATTATATTTCATTAGAGCTGATATTAAACCCCCTGATGTCAGTTGTGAAATGTGGCTGACTTCAAATTTTCAAAACACATAGGAGATTTTTTCATAATGTGTTGTCACTTTAGAAGTCTGGCAGTCCTTTAGGTTCACTCATAAAACTTTAAGCTCTTAGAAGGGGAAAACCCCAAGGTTATTTCCCCCAGACTTTAAAAGCTTTGCTTCTGCTAGCAAATGCCACTTTTATGAAGTATGTGCAAGTAACGTTCTGGATGCTTCAGACAGCAGCAGTTGTTAGGGCTTTCAGAAATAAGGTATTCTAGACATTTAAGTGACAGTTTTTTAAAAGTCAGTGAGCAGGGTAGAGAATAGCAGTCCCAGCTATTACTGGTTATTAAATGAGAAACCCCTGGGGTTTTGCCTTTTTTTCCCCTTCCCCTTTGGTGGCTGACAGGCTTGTATTACTGGGAAGAAATATATGCACAGCAATTGTGTTGAGTTGGTTCCAACAGGTCACTGAGCTGCAGAAGTTTCCATGTTAATCTTGTTTTCACAGAATCCTGAAGTACTTGTGAATTCGACTGTTGACTGTCTTAGTCACCGTAAAGACATGAGTGCTGTATGCACCAGGTCTTATTTTTGCTTGCTAGACAATATTTAAACGTCCAACGCAGTGTGTGAGTAAGCTTACTTCTGTTACAGTTAGATTTATTGTAGGAGGTGGTAAATAATAATTCATCCTAGGCAGGTTTTTCTGGTTTGGGTTTTTGCTCAGATGTGGAGAGCTCATGAATGTACTTGTCATTTGCTAATAGGAAAATACATTATGGTTAAACAAGCAAATCCAAACTGTTTGTGGCCTGAAGACTAGATGTGTGTCCTTTTCTGCTTGGGTATCTCTGACTCTGCGGGAACTTCAGCTTTGTGCTGTGTTCCGTATTGAAACCTCTGCTAGGCAAGAGCCAGCATCTGCTACGTCCAGTCAGGAGCAGAATTGGTGTTATACCATCAAGTAAGACTTACAATGGCAGTGTTCACCTGTTTCTAATCAGAGCATGTGTGGGGAAAAAAAAAATTCTTTGCATCGATTTCTCACCAGATTTTTAGGAGCATACTGTCTTCAGGCCTTCTCTGTTTTGAAATTGGCCAGCAGTGGTAAGGGACAGTGCCTGATAGACAGTTGTAAAAGATACCATGCAAGGCTTTCTTTGGGAAGGAGTCTCAAATCAACCTTATAAAACCATTCTTATGGTTCTGTCTAATTGTGCATAGCATTTCTTACAAATTCACTGTGATTAATGGAGTTAGAGTGGTGAATCTTAGTAATGTGAAGGCTGTTTAGTGTGCACGCTGGCTGAAATGCCAGTTAATCCCTGACCAGGCAGATTCAGCTGCTTCATTTTGAATTTGTCAACAGATTTTTGTGAGCAGGTCATCATTTGGTGAGGGAAAGAAGTGGGATGCTTGTGTAATGGTTCAATGAGGCTGTGGGGTCAGGGTCTGCTTAAGGGAGCTTGTATTTATCAGCAGGTTCCAAGGTGGGTGGAAACATGGCAGTCTGGATTAGAAGTCCCTGAAGTGTGCATCTGTGCATCTTGTGAACTTCATGCACTCAGGGACTGTAAAATCAGGGACAGACCTACCTTTTTTGTAAAAATAGTAAAGGCATTGAAACACTGTCTGGAAACAGAAAACATTCCCGGCTTTTATGGATACATGGCCAGCCAGCTCTTGCTTGTTCCCTTATAAGCGACACTCTTAATTGGACGATGTTGCTACTATTTGAGGTTAGTGTGTGTGTTCTCTTATAGTTGCCATGGCACTGGTAAGAAAGGTATGTTCTGTAGTTGCATTTGTCCTCTTATAGTACGCTAATTTTTATTTTTGGCACTGTATTTGCAGAGTAATAGTGCTTACGGTATTTTCCATCCATCACTGAAGTTGCCCCCGTTGGAGTTACTGCACTCAATTATTTCTCATTTGTCATATAGCAGTCTGTTTTACATGCGTCCATTAGAGTTACTAACTCCTAAGGCCTTTGTATTCTGGATATTTTATAGCTTAGTGGTGACTTAAGGTTAGAGACATTATGTCATAGTGGCAACCTTACGTAAACATAAACCATAGAGCCTAATCTAGCGGGTTTTGTATAGCTCAAAAAACTTGGCTGAGCTACAGCTTATCTTCTAAGGAGGTGCCCAATATTGATTTAAAGGCTTTGAGTGATGGAGAATCTAACGAAGATTAACAATACAAGTTATAGCTAGTAAGTTGTTACTGAGCTTTGTGACTTTTAAAAAATGTAGCTTTACTTAAGACAAAGTGCAGCAAAAGAACAGCAGCAGTACCCATCGCCAAAATCAACTGTGTTTGGGTTGCTTTTTGTTTTGGTTTGGGTTTTTCCCCTCCTCTCCCTATAGTGAGATTTTCTTCATGCTGGCTGAAATTGAGTATCTCAGTACTTCAGCTTTTACTTTTTGCTATGACA
Source organism: Microhierax caerulescens (assembly GCA_035590215.1). Classification (NCBI taxonomy): domain Eukaryota; kingdom Metazoa; phylum Chordata; class Aves; order Falconiformes; family Falconidae; genus Microhierax; species Microhierax caerulescens. Next base: position 121,080,735 of record JAVJGJ010000014.1, read on the forward strand.
GAAATAACTTTAGGGACATCTGAAACGTTTCCCAAGTAAATTTCACAATTTGGAGCATGTTGGAATATCTAGAAATGAGTCAGGTGTAGCGCAGCCCGAGACACACTGACACTGGTGCTGAGCCCCAGCTTTCCCCTCCTGTGGGTTCCCATCACTTCGATGACCCCTGTAGTTGGGTTTGTGGAGAATCACACAGTTGTACTGGCTGACATTAGTCTGCTTACCCCAAAAGAAATTGTAGTGAGGTGTCTGGAAATGTCTTACGGCTGTCTTACTGTTACCCCTACATGCAGGATTCAGGTGCAATAGTGTATTGAAAGAAGTAAGATTTTTTTTGCGGTAGGATTTTTGTTGCTGTTTTATGCTTAGCCAGACTAGGTAAAGCAAACCTATTTTGCTTTTGCATCTCTTTGTTTTGCTTTTTTTGGTTTTGTTTGTTTGTTTTTAAAGTAGCATCCCTAGGAGTTGCTGGTGGCTGACATTAAAGTCGCTAGGAACACTGGAAACGTGGATCAGCTTTGGAGGAAACGGTGAAAAGGGAATAAGCCCACGGTTACTAAAAGAGACTTGGCAGCTGCTGAGTCAGCAGAGGGTTGTAGACCAGTTAATCAAGTTTATTAGCAGTGGATGTAAGAACAATGCAGGAGCATTTTCTGCTGCTGCAGGGTGCTGGCAACTAAGCCAGTTGCCCCTTTCAGTTACAGCAGTGACGGACCCAGAAGTTGAATTGAGGATGGCACTGACTGTTCTTTTTGCGGAGTCTCCAAAATCTAGTCAGGGGAGAGAGGGACGCAAACACTCCACTGCTCGGTTTAGTTTAAATTTGCTCTCTGTTGGACAGAGTTTAGAGGCCTATGAATTGAAAATAGTTTTAAATGGTACTGCTGCTTTCAGCTGTTCCCTTAACCTTGCTAACCTGAAGTCATCCCTAAGTAGCTGTGTGGGCAGAGAAACCTGCAATAACCCCTTTACCTAAAGCAATTGAAAGAAGAGGGAGCTGGTGTTTTCTGTCGTGGCTGTTCACACTGCTATGCCCTCATGGGTTGTTTTCTTTTAAGGTATCATGAGATGAACAGAACAGACTGTTTTTGCCTAGATATGTACACAACTGTTAAGTTTCTAAACTTTGGACGATGGTTTTCTGAGCATCAATATGATCAGCTATCATTCAAGTTAGTAGAACTTGACTGAGAGTAAGAATCGACCCGAAGTCAGTCGCAGTGGAGTCAGGTGGGTTGGCCTCCTCTCTTGGATGAGCCGTTTCCCATTGCAGATGCAATCTGAAGACTATTGCCATTGTTCTGTTCTTAATTTTCATGCAGTTTATAAGCCAGTTCTTGTACTTGGTAAGAACAGGTGATCTTGGACTGTTTTAAGCCTTCCAGGATCTGGAGTTTATTGCTGCTGTAAAAGGTTTTCGTAACAGCCTTTCTTCAGTTGTTTTTCTGCGTTTATTTATTCATAGTTATTTTGAAATTGATACGCATCACTGCTATTTTTAGACAAATTATGAAACAGTCTTTCAAGTAATCAGTATGTTGTTTTTGTTGAGAGGGTTCCTTGGTAATTGCCTCTGGTTTCTTTTCTTGTATGTCTTTAAGTGATACATGATTATATTAAGTGGTATAGGAAACCAAGAACTAAATTAACTTCTTCCAAGGGTTATGCAATGAACAGACTCCGTGTGTAAAACAGTACAATTATGTGCTGTCAGTTAAGATGTTAAATAAGTTTCCAATTTAAGAAACAAGGTGGAAAAGTTGCAGATTGCCTGAAGACACTTGGGACTGCCTCTTCCCAGGAGCTGCAGGTCAGCAAGATACATGCTGCCGTGCGGGTAAGGTGGGTATCGCGCAGGACCCGGGGTCGGGGGGCTAACGCAGCGTAATGCTGCTGCTGCTTGTTTGCTTATGTGTAGCTCTTAGTGTGCCCGTGTTCCCAGACCTTGCCTTCTGAACTGCACCCAAAACAAAATGCCTTGCTTGACCTTGATGGTATAGAGGGCGTTTAGGACCGTGATGTAACTTTTTAGCAGAATCTATAGTTAATGATGGAAGCCAGAAGAGCACCAGACTGAAAGATGTTTTGGCTCCTTAACTTTAAAAAAATTCTAATGTCGGCTCAGCTGAGCTCCCAGATTCATGTTTGGCAAAAGGCAAATTACATAAGCAGCAGTAATTTTCCCCACACTTGGAAAGAATTGGTTGAAATGCTTTACAGTTCCCCACAAGCACACAGGGTTGCTGCGTGCAGTGCTTGGTCAGACAGAAAAAATAAGCTTCAGCAGAAGCATGGTTGGCCAGCCTGGCCCACATGCCCACGTTGCCCAGGGAGGCTGGGTTGCTGCGCTGGCCACTGCTCCTCCTCTTCTCCCCAGGTGATGTGCTGGACCAGCAGAAAGGGTCCCATGTGCCAGCACCAGCTCATGAGCTCTGGCTTGAGTTGGGCTGACGGTACCCACAGTCATCGTGAATGTTAAATGAGATCGATGGACTTCTTTGCATGATAATAAACTGAAGGTTTAGAACAACCACAGACATACACTCAATGCATCACTCTAAAAAGAGGGGAACTGGAATTTGGAAAATTCACCTTTGCATTTAGCTGGAATTTATTTTTGTGCTTCCTGCGAGGATTGTTTGGTCTGATCTCAGTGCCTCTGTTTGCATTTCTAATACAGATGCCTTTCGTTCTTCCTCTAAATTATACCAAATGCTCAATAGGAAGAGCAGATGTTCACCAATTATAAAAAATAAATAAACTAAAATGGAAAAGAAGGCTGGGGGCAGGGCATTTTAGTTGCCAGGTCACTTGCATGGGAAGATCTACTAGGTTATGTGAGCACGAAGGCAGGCAGGCTTTATGTAAGCTCCTATGTGAGAATGCTTTAGTGCAGGTCTGTCTGTTTAATAATATCACATCAGGTGCTGATGTCAAATTTGGCTGCTACTTTTGAAGGGTTTTGATGACAGATGCTTGGGATCTGTGACCTGTGACCTCTGGAAGTGTCAGTTTGAAGCCTGTCTTTACAGGCATACTAGAACTGTTAAATTTGGTAACTGAAGCAGCATGTGAGACCCCGTCATTCAGCTCAGTGGCTGTGTGAAGACTTCCATCTAGTCATAGTCTTTGTAGCACTTGTTTTCATTCTAGAAGTGGAAGCTGGATTTCGAACAATGTTTTCATAGCAGTTGAGAAATCCCTTGGGAGGGAGCCCTACAAGAGCTTGTTGAAGGGGTGAACTCCTTGTTATGTTAGTCAGCTCTCCTATAACTCTAATGGCTATCTGGGTTTTGAATTACCAAGACTAAACAGCTTGTCCCAGCACCTTCTGGTGCATCAAGTGGGTGCAAAAGGCAGCATAAAGGCTGACCTAATTATGGTGCCCACTGCTCCTTAAACCTGCATCTGCTTCTTACGGAAATCTAGCCACTACTGTTAATATTTTTTTAAAGTATAATATGGCAGTTGTATGCTCTAGCCTAATTTTACATATGGTCAGTTAGATTTATGGTTTGTTTTTTTCTGGTCATCTTTTCCCAGTTTGCCTGCATGACTAGGTGTTGAGTTGAGGCGGTTCTTGGCTTTTGCCGATACTGACTGGTATCAAAATCAGACTATGCGGTCCCTCTGATTGGGGCAAGTCCTGAACTTTTACTTTCTTCATGTTCTACCTGAAGTCTTCTGCCTTCAGTGTGTTAAAACCTGAGAAATTATAAACCCAGTAGTGATTTATTGGTTTGTTTGTAGTGTATGTTTGATGTTGGCTGTCTCTCCACAAGAGACAGCTTGACTGGGCCGATAACCAAGATGAAGTGTACCATTTTCTGCTGGAAAAGCTTTAGAAAGAAATGCAAATTAAATATTTGCCTCTTAGGGAAGCAAATAACTATTCAAAATCTGTAATAATTTCATATTTATAAATTTTGGAACTATAGTTATGGATTATCTAATTTTTGTTTATGTTTTGCGGATGCATGTAAGGCCCGTTGAGGCAAGTACAGCCATATGCAGGAATTCAGAAATTTATTTAGTTTTACGTTTGGGCTTTCAGTCTTTCAATACAAGAAAGTTACCTGATCAGCAAGATGGCCACCAGTTGGTGGTTGCAAGCAGAATTTACGGTTTGTAGGTTTTATTATCAAATGAACTTCAATTTAGTCAAAGTCAGGAGAACTAACCGACCATTTGGATTTGTCGAGCGCTGCATGGAAAGTCGTACGGTTAATCTCCTCTGAAGAAGAGTGCTTTGCCCTGGAACAATAATTTAAAAAAATAAAAAATTGAAGTCTGGTCGTGGTTTGAAAAGGAACTGCAGACATAGTAGTGTTTCACTTGATATTGCTACATTTTATTAACTTCAGTTTGTCGACCACTTGCTTTTACTCCCCCCAGCCCTGCAGTGCCTGGGTGAGAAGAGCTTGCTGACCTGGCTGGTCGGGTTAACTGAGCTGAGGTGTTAGCTACCAAGGGTCACATTTGGGTGCCAGGGACATCTTCAGTTTCAGTGCTCATTTGAAGGCTATAGGCTTGTGGAGGTGATGAGGAAAAAGAGCCATCAAATTTGTCTGTCTTCAACCCCTTCAAGTTTGTACCTTGTGCACAGGCTGGGTGCGTTTCACAGACAGTGCCAGAAGCCTGCCAGACACCACCTCCTGACTGACACAGCATTTCCCCTGGGTCAGGAAGGGCCTGCTCCCTCTCCTGTCGGCTGGCTTTTTAGCTGGTAATTTGAGTGTCTGGTTTATTCCCCTCCATGTCTTACACCTTTCACCTTCCCTCTTCACCTCTGACAAATTAAAAATTAGCAGAGCCAGCTGGGCTTGGCAGCAGGCACGTGAGCAGCATCTGAGCGTCTCCTGGCCTGCTCCAAGCCACATTTGTGGTAGCCAGCTGGAGAGACGAGCATTACGTGTCAACGTTCAGACCAATAGGACCGTAGGATGAAGCACAACTTGATGTAAAGCCTGAGCCCAGCAGTTACTGAGGCTGATGATTTCAGCAGAGATTTCTGTTGCTGATTTTGTTTGGGTCTAGGCTGAAGAAGAGGAAAATATGCTGTGGGTTTCTCACGGTTAGCTAGCTAAGTCGCATTGAAGTCAGATTAAGTCTTTTTTGGGACATTCAGTTACAGCTCGCTTTCCTGATCTCTGTTCTTTTTGGAGCTTGTTGAGGCCAGTAGCCTCGTAAGGACGTGAAGGTTTACCGGTTGGGCTGATGCGGACCGGGCCGGTGGCCGGCGGCCGGCTCTTAGCTCCGCACCGCTGCAGGCAGCTGCGGTGGTTGCAGGGTGTGGGAGCTGCAGGAAGGTGCTGCTCTCCTGCCGGCATCCTGAAACCGCGCTGTGGTTCTCCCCAGCAAGTTCCTTTTGCATCTCTCAGGATGCACTGTTGTCCAGGCATTAAGAAGAGGCGTGCGTACGTCTTCCTCCGCGCCACGCCGTGTAGTGCCTGACTCGAGACCTGGGTCTGACACCTCATGGCGCGGCGCTCACACAGTGGGCGGCAGCAGCTGCTGCCGGGGGGGCTTTTCCCCCGCGGGTGTCGCCTGCCTTTCACTGTGGGGGGCTTTTCTCTATAGTCTGCTCTGGCTGTAAGGTGGCGTTTCTCTTTGCTGGCTAGCTTTTCTTAGCTGGGTGGTTATGGGCTGAGCGTGGCTGCGGCTGCCTCCGTCCCTGACGGAAGAGGGGCAGTGGTGGCAACTGCTGGGCTGTGCTGAGTGGGCGCTTTCTGGGCTTGAAAAGGGAAACCAGAAGCCTTTCTAAGAAGTGTGTAATTCTCTTTCGTTATCCCTATCCTTCGTGAATGCAGGTTACGGTTTACCCCCATGTGCAGTGCTGCTGCTTCTGGTGTACCAGTTTCAGAGCTGCTGCTTCTCTTACAGCGGCATCTGAAAACCTGTCTTACACGCTTGATGTGGAGTGTGCTTACCATCGGTCTTGGAAAAGGGTGCTTTGCTGCGGCTTTCTCCTCGGTGGAAAGCGCATGGAGTGTTTTTGTGGTTTTGTTTGAAACAGAACATTTGATAAAATATGTTGTTAAGGAATGAAAAGGTCTTTGGTGATGTCTAGGCCAGTCAAACATTTTCACAGTTGATAAATCACTGTCTACACTTGAAATCAGTCATTTGTGTGATTAAGTTCAGACCTTTCCATGTGTATTAGAGACTTTATTTCAGGCTTTTCTTTTTGCTTCATGTTTCTACATTTTTGATTCGTTTTAAACTGTCCTCAGAGACTTTTAAAACATGTTTAACTGTTCCTACTGGGGGCAGAGAGACACATTCATGGAGCCATGTCAGATAAGCTGGAGACTGTATAGTTTGGTAAGATGTTCATAATTCCAGCAGATGTGTAAGCACTTAAGTTTTTTTCTTTCAGCTGCAACTTTTTTTGAGAATGTTTTCCTCTGTTTTCCATACGTAAACAAATGCAGTTCTTGTTTGGGCTTTTTTTTTTTTTTTTCTTCTCTTTTTTTTTATAGAGCCTGTTTAGGTCTTTAGCTATTGCTATTTCCTCTGAGGAGTTAGAAATAATATTCAAGTTATAAGTGTAGATCCAAAGTGCTGGTTTACATTTTTTTGGGGAAAGACTGACTTAGTAGGTTTTCCTCTAAAAGCTAAACTGCCCACAGAATTTGTGATTTCACTTTCTTTGAGAGAAGTCTGCTATAGATGATGAATTTTATGTGTGTACTGCTTTATGATGTTAAAAACTGCTCGTGAAGTACTAGCAGAGTGGGAAGGTGGAATACTTTGTAAGATATACTAGAAGATCTGAAAAATTAATTTTGGAAGGATATTTTCAACATTAGGTGCTTGTGAAAACATAGCAAAATTCTTTATCTTAGTAGATGTATTAAGGAAGTCTAATGTCTGATCCCTTTTGTGTTTTTTTTTTTTAAGGGATAAGTTTCCTTAACTAGAAACTGAATTTTGGATCCTACAAGAACAATAGAAAAGTTAGCCATTGAGTTCATGTGACTCAGACTTGGCTTATGGTGTTTATGGCACTTGGGCTGGATCCTTCTCTCAGTCACACTGGTGAAGCTTCAGAACTGTTTGCTGGCCACTGGCCATTATTAATCTGCAGTGGTGGGTTACTTTACATAAAAGTTCTCAAAAGAGATTTAGCATTTGATAAGGAAAGCTTTGGGAAGGTTGTCTCTACTGGTGGCAAGTCTTAGGCTATCCCATCAGGCGAAGAAAGGCCAGGCATTCCTTGTGTAGGCAGCACAGAAATACAGAGAACTTCATAGATCAAAGCCAGCTTACTAAGTTTCACCCAAGAATTGCTTAAGCATAAATACAAAACATGCTTCAAATTTGTCTTCTTTCCCTTTCTGTGGACAGCAGTGAAGTATTAGTTCAGATGCTTCTAGGAAGCCACATCTTTATCTCAGATGTTTCTTGTGAGTCTGCATTGCCTGTTTGGACAGGGTTTTGTGAGCAGGATTAGGGGAAGGTTATGGCTTCTGGCATCGCTGAAATGCTAGAAGTGGGTCCGACATTCTGGCAATGTGATAGCGAAAGCAAGCAAGTGGTTAATGATTCAGCCCTTCCACTTTTGGCATTAATTAATTGAGTGGAATTGATAGGCATGTTAATTATTCTGTTAAATCTTTTTCCAAAAGTAAAATTCCCAAATTACAGTAATTTCATGGAAGTATTGCAGCAATGCTCTTTAATCAGAGATCTTAATAGCAAAAGGATGAAAATGACTATCGATAGTGGGAATGCATGACAGACCACCAAGCATCAAGAAATATCCATAATAGGAATTTTGTTTTATAGTCTTCTTAGTTTGAAGCCAACAGATTTAACAATCCTGTTGCACAACATACTTACGCACTTTGCTAAGTTTTGATCACTAGACTCCCGGAGGAGTTTAAAAGAAGGGAAACAAAAAGCCCCTGACACTAGTTTTGTTGACCTCCTTCCAACCTGCTAGCAGTTCTTGTGATATTTTTATTGTTTAGGGAAAAAAAAAACATAAAAGCTGTCTGCAAGGGCATGGGATCTTGGCTATTCTGCAGAAGATGAAAAATTCTGATTATTTTGTAGAATGTGAACTGCCGGGGGTAGAGGCTGTGAAAGTTGCACTTCAGTTTTTGGAACGCAGCTTCAGACAGTTGCCAGTGAAAGACTGTAAGAAAGGTACTTTACCTAGAATTGTAAGTGAACCTCACAAGGCTTTAAATAACCTGGATCATGGAGTCACTCTGGTTACACACGCGAATACTTCGTAACGCTGTGTTCAATCTACTACATGACTGGCAGAGCCTCAGAAATGCTGTGCTGTGGAAAACTGCATTAAGTATTTTCCCATGCTTCAGGTGACTGTAAGTCTTTTAAAATACAAAAGAAATACTTAGTCACTGTAAGAAATTCTAATTGATCTAGCTGCTGAGTTGGTTCAATTTGCAGATCCATTGTATTTAGCTAGAAGTGCATGTATCGGCCTTACTTGAAGGCTTTGCTTAGGATTTCCTTGCACTAACAGGAAAGTTGCCGTGTCAGTCGGAGGCACAGTGGGGACCCCCAGTAGGCCAGCCGAGCTAATAGGGTTGAGCTGTGAGAGATGTGAATGAACACCATCAGCTAAAGGAAAGTTGTCAGATTCAGGGAGAGAGGAAAAAAACAAGAACTTGATTAGTTTTAAAATAAGTTACGCAGCAGTGCAGAGGGTACAGTTACATGCTTGCGAAGACAGGCCTTCCTCTGCTACTTCTGCCGGTGTTCCTCCCATGTCTTTAGCATCCTTCTTAACAGGAGGGCAGGTTAGTTTTCTTACAGTGTTCCTGGTTCATCCTGGAGCCATTTAAGCCATATAACTGGATGAACCATTTAAAATGTGACACAAGGAAAACCACAAATAGGATATAATTTGAGGTTTTGAAGTGTAAATGAGGTGTTTGCTTACCTGACTCTCCCACCACTTGCCTGTCTTCATGATCTAAAAGCCCTGGCTGGCACTGTGCTACCACATGATGCCAGCCTGCCTAGTTCATTTCTGTAGCTGGTCCTTCCTTAGGAATGTAATTTATTGCTCTTGTGCTTGCTTTTCTGCAGCCATGTCAATCTAATGTAGCATGAACTTCAGCTAAAACGAAGCAGGCAGAGCTGTGTACTGTCTTTTGCATAACGAGCTATGCCTCTGTCACTTCTGAATACAAAATAGGAGCAAACAGTACCATTGGCCTTTGTCCCCCCAACTCTTGGTTCTTCATGGCTAACCACGGTGCGGATTTCCACAGCTGTTGCGAAGGGGTGCTCAGAGGGTGTTACTGTGAGCTAGCTGTGAAGAGCTCCTGTCTACGTGTAAAGTGTAAGTCAACTCAAGTTTACCATCTTTTTTATTGCAAAGGCACCTTAAAAAACTGGAGTTCAAAAGCAGATTTAAAGTATAGTGAAACAGCCTTGTTACAAGTAAAATTGTTGTAGCCTGAATATATTCTTCCTCATTTGTAGTTTGAGCGAAACAAATGTGCAAACAAGGCCCGGCCTCAAAATTAAGCAGTGAAGTGAAAACCATCAAACTATATATGTCTTTGGCTCATAGAAGACAAACATCCATTTTTCTGAGGTTTTATTGACTGTCTTTTAAACTGCTGCATTTATGTTCTTGGATTTTAGTTTGTATTGGATTAAGTATTTCAGGTGGAGGGACCGGCTAACTCCTCTGAATTAAACAGCATAATGGAACAGTCAGTCAGTGCTGATGCACTGAGCAAAAGCTGTACTGACGCTTCAGTTTTGCTTAACCATACTCACTTCGTCAATAACTATAGAAAAGTGTAGTTCATCTATTTCCATTTTGTCTTTGAGATCTCTCAAATTCCTGTGCCTGCATGATTTGTAACTCTCACCATTCCTTACCCCCACACCGATAAAACAAGTGTCATTTCTGGTCTGGGATGAAACAATTGCTTCGTAATGGTTTTATATACATCCCCACATATCGAAACAGCTGTAGTAATTCTTCAGAGAACCAGGGGGTAGGGCTTCATGAATTTCCTGTTACTTTAAAAATGTGTGCCCACTTTACAGCATTTTACTAGACTGTACATATTTTAGCCCAGTACTGGGGGTGGGGGGTGCTGACTAATGAACTGCTCGCTAGCTATGCTGAAGTTATATAAATCCTCTGTACATTATTTGCAGAACAGAATATAATCTGCTGGATTATTATACTTGGGAGTGGTGTAACTGTAAACACGTTATGTTGGATGAATGCTGAGGGTCCCCCCAGAAGAAAAGCTGAGGGAGTTCTGTCCCTTAGTGTCCCTGTGCATGGAGAATCCTGCTGGTGCTCTTGATCCTTGGCAATATAAGATTGCTACGGCGTCGGCACTGTAAGGTCAGCTCATTACAGGAATTTGTCCTTTCAATTTGGTGAGAAACAAACAGCTGCGACTCTGGGCGCTGTCTGGTAGGGGCAGGTGCACTCTCCGCAGGGCTGTCGTGTTCTCCCCTGACGTGTGTCCGTGCAGCCGTTGGGGCTGGAGCAGCTTTGGGGCTAGCGGTGCCTGCCCAGGGGAGCCCAGCACCTCCTGCCTCCGGGCCCTGCTCTGCGCCAGCCTGGATGGCCTCACCCTCGCTCAGCTGCTGCTTTTGTCTCGGCCAGCCGAGCCCCTCCAGCATTTGTTGCTCTTTGCTTGAGCTAACTCGAGCCTTTCTAATGATCTTCGCTGGTGGGAGCTGCAGCCAGAGGTAAGCCGCGAGAGCTGTGTGCACCCCCTTGTTCGCCGGGTGCGGAGCGGCCTGCTGCCCTGTGCTGTGCCAGAGCGCATCGCCAAGGAGGGATGCAGAGCTCCCTTCCCAGCAGGTCTTTTCCCTCTGACACACAGGTGTACTTTCTGCTAAAAAGTAAACCTGAAGAGGCTGAGGCTGTGATGACTAACCAGCTCTCTCAGCGCCATGTCCCGGACACACAGACATTTGCCCAGAGGCAGCATTTCTCCTGGACTAACCTCCTTCAAGCATGTGTCAGGGTACATGTCAGCTCAGGAAATGAAGCTGCTGTCTTTTGCTCCCTTCCCCCCTCTTCTCAGGTATTTCCATCCTTGCGTGAAGAATTTCCACACTGCTGGTAGAGGGTGTCTTCTCCACCCACCCTCAAGGGGTTTAAGCTGTAGGAGAAACGCATTACTCTGCACTGCCGCCTTAAAAAGGGCCTTACACACCCCTGGCTGAGCTCAGAGGTGAGCACACTGGGTGGCAGATAGTCATTTGTACATCTTTGTTAGTGTCTGTGGGAGAGCTGCTGGTAGGGGTTGGGGTGCCTTTGTTCCATGAATGCAGGTAACCTCCAGCAGCATCTCTCGGTGAACCGTCCTGCTCCCAAGGTCTGCAGAGGCGCCGACGAGATCCACATGTCTGCTAAGTACTGGTGAAAAGGGAACAGGGTGCCGGGGGGCTCCGGCTCTTGCTGCAGCACGGCTCTGCCGTCACTGCTGCTGGAGAGTTGGAGATCTGTGCTGGGGGAGCTGGGCAGGGGAAGGACATGCTGGTGAGATTCCTCATAGCATTCCCATGCTGGTGAGCAGCCATTTAGAGAAGAAAGGAACATTATTCTTCAGAAACTGGTGTTTGTTTGCTTTAGGCATGAACACAACTACCATTCCTGTCTGCTTGCCCCCAGGATCATGCTAGGAAAATTATGGGATTGTACGTTTTAGAGAAACAAGTGTGATGTACTAGTTCTTTTAATCACATGCCCATAGTGCAGAAGGTGATCTGAAGATGATGATGCTGCCAGTCCTTAGAGGAACCAGGCCTGAGAACATTCCCACGTGCAGCCGTGGCATGATAAGCATTAAGGTGACATGTTACAAGGAATTCTTAAGTTATGGTATAGTAACGACTTTTGATTTTTTAAAATAATAATAACAAAAAAGAGCTATCTTTTCTTCAATTCCTAGCATGGACAGATCAAATTGTAGTTTGGATTAACTGCCTGAGGTGAACAGTTGGTTTGATCGGTAGCGATGTTGCTGTTAAGATATGTGAGCTCCCTGTTTTTCCTCTGGCAAAACAAGCTTTAAGTAACTTTGTCATTTAGCCACCTTAAAGTTACCTTTTCCCTTTTCTGTGCTTCTTTTAAGTAGGTGTAGTCTTCCTTGTTGTTTTGTTTGTTTGTTTTTGTGGGGTTTGTTTTGTTTTGGTTTTTTTTTTAACCTTATCTTAAGAAAAAGGGGAGGGGAAGAGAAAGAAGAACGTACGTTCGCTCACAGCCCTGACCCCTCTGTTGCTTGCTTTCCTCCAGTTAGTTTAGGACCAAACACAGGAGAGCAGTGCTAGGAAAGGTCAGCGATGGCATCGTGCGGTGTGCTAAACCTTGCATAGCAGTGCTGTAAAGTGTATCCTGGAGAATACCGAAGAGACACAATGGCTCGATTTGTTCTGTCCGTAGTGGGGATAACCACGTTTCCTTAGTCTCTAGGATTGGCTGTGTTCACTAATGCTTGGTGATTAACTTCTGTGGGGAACAGACGGTAGAGGGGCCTTTGGATCCTTCCCTGAAAATGCATGATTTTGAGCTATTTTGCATCTGGAAGGGAGAAAGTTCCAATTTTTTAGGTCAACTATATTAAAAAAAAACTCTGCAGATATATTTTTAGTTCACCAAATGGAAGTCAGATTTGGCTGGTGAAGAACTGGTTTCCTTCTGCTAAGTATGTTAGCTGGTACTTTATTACCAAATTATTTGTTTTGTTTCACATTTTTCTTGCAGCTGGCAAAGTGTGAAACTTCCAGTTTGCACTTGGCCTCGGAGAAGGCTTCCCCCTGCTCTCCCCTCAAATTCCTGGATGTAGCTTGTCAGTAGCTTTATGGTATTGTGGAAAAGTCGCTGTTCTTATGAAGAAAATGGAAAAATTGCTAGTTTTTGTAGAGATTCAAAGTTGCAGATGTTTGCTATTGTCTTAAGAATGAAATTTAATTGTTATGTGCTACAAAGACTTTAAGATGGTCAAGGGAACATTATCTCACCATAAAAATAATTGAAACCTCCTTTCAGGATAATGCACGTGTGGCTAATATAGATGTTGGCCACAGACATTGCATCTGGGGATTTTAAGATGTAAGGTATTTTTTGAGTACCGTGTTGTGACCTTATGTCAGTGGGTATAATTCCATTGACTTCAGTTGAAATTGTTCTGTTCTCATCTGTGAGATCACAGTCCCTAAAACCTATGTGCTAATATTTTTATCATGTTTTATGCCTGTCTTTTAAGACATGGGAATATATGAATGGAACAGCTTTTTAGTACATTGAGTTTGCAGAACGCTGCTTTGAGTTGGGTTTATTTCAGTTCAGTTTAGAATTCTAGAGCCAGGTGACAGAGCCATGGGTTGGCCTTGGGATGCCCTGGGGTATATCATTCTCTTGCAGAACCTAATGTAGATTGCTTACATTTTGTAATGTGTGAGCTCAGAGCTGAGGGGTTCTCTGTGCCCTGGTGGTGTACCTGTCACTTGAGATTTTTGTGCCACATCAGCTTTTTGATAGAATTCCAGATGTTTATGATTCAAGTGGTCCCAGCACCAGGATAATACCCGGATCTCAGTGTAGTGCAGATTGGCTACATCAAGAGAATTTTTGTCTTACTAGTTGGGACTGAGACTTTGGCTGCATGAGGTGGAATTAATCAAAAGCTGTTTTTCTTTTATCTTCCTATGGTCCTAAAAACTATGGCTTTTTAGTACTGGGGGGGGAAAAAAAAAAAAAGTTTTTTTTGCCAAAAAGCCAGTATCTGTTGTGAAAGACCAAGTAGCTGTATGTCCAGTTTTCTGGATTTGTGGTGGATAAATGCTTTAAAAAGCATATGCAGCACTTTGAGTTCTGCTGATAAAAGGCACTGTGTAAGCACTGAGTATTGTACTTGTAAAATTGTTTCTTCCTTAGTAGTTAATTTACCTTTAGGGAAGAAAACACAAAAATCTTGAGCTCAGAGTATTGAGTGAGTATTCAATCTTCCTCAGCTACTCAGAACAACCTGCAACTTTCTGGGGGGAAAAAAACCCACCAAAAATGTAGGGCTGGGGTTGGGGTGGGGTGTCACTCTAAACCATTTAACCCATGCAAAATAAAAAGGCCCACTAAAATACTTTTCCTGAAATAATCGCTCTGTGATGTTCTCCTAGTTCAGTATCATCGTTCTGGTTTTACTTCATCTTAAGACGAACTGGGTGGCAGGGGACCAGTCTGGGGCTCGTACTGTTTCTGTTAGGAATTGTCAGCGTGGTCCACATGAGATCGGCACGGAGCGCATGAAACAATAACAGTGCCGGACGCCTCCAGCTGTGGGGCCTGATGCAGCAGCTCAGGCAGCTGGGGTGCCCGTGTTTTAAGGTCTAGAGATGCTTGTCCTTGAGGTCATCACAATGGAAAAAGTGAGGAGATTGGAGTACAGGGTCGTGGCTTGCTGCAGTGATAGGCATCAAATTCTAGGCTCATCATACGTATCTTCTGCATCTTTTTTCCTGTACTGTTGATGTTTGTCAAACCTTTTGTTTTCCAGTTAATTTCCTCTGGAAGTCTGTGGCATGTTAGAACAGAAGGATAATCTTCAGTATTAGAGAATGTTTAAAGCACATACTTTAAGTATATAGAGTCAATTTCTTCCAAGTGGACAGGGAGAAACTTGGAGGTGAGACTCGCCTGCATGGGGTGGACCTCAGAGTGGACAAAAGCGAAAAAACACTTGACAGCTCACAGCACAGCTTGCTCTCAGCAGAGCATGTTGGTAGGCTGGGGAGGATTTTCAAAGTACTCATCAGTAGCTTGGGTTTTTTTTTTTTTTTCCTGCTGAAGTGGGTTAGTTGTTTTGGAGGGGTTTGTTGTTCTTTTCTACAGACTTCTCTGGGAGTGGATCTGGACTAAGCTAAGTGCTTCTGTAATTCTTGCTTTTCCAATGTAGTGAGCATGTTTCTTGAGGAGCATCGGAGAGCTGTGTCTGCGGTTCTCCCTGTACCTTCGCAAATATGCACATGTGCATGCGCTGCAAGTGTGGATTTTTGCTGTGACCTGTTCTGCTGTGTTCCTTTATGGGGTCTGAGTACCGCTTTAACCCCAGTGTGATCTGTATGTGGGGTTTGTGTTTTAAATTTCTTTGAATAATAACTGTGTTTAATTCCTGCTAAACCTTGTTTACTTCCTGCCTATGAATGGTAAAACCTCAGTGTCTGTTTTTCATATACTGTTTCCAGGAACCTCATGCGATCCTAATGGTTTGCCCTAGGGAACAGCCTATGAGGTCAGCCCTGCCGCTTACTTATCTTGGGATTCAGCCCTTCCGCTCTTGTTCTTCAATAGTAACATTCTTGGTTCAAAGCCACTATTGAAAAGTGGAGATAGCATGAAGAACCCATATGGTTCACCTGGAGCCGACGGTGTTGCAGTTTGGGGAAAGCGTTATTCCAGAGGGGCAGCTATCCTGCTCAGGGGCATTTGATAACTTTTTACACTCTGTAATGAGAGTGAGGAATTTTTTTTCCTTTGATGAGTATCAGATGGAATTTCAAACACCTCTGACAGGTTACATATAAGTGTATATCTTGGTTCTTAATCAACAGCATCTTAACACAGCTGAAGGGTAAGACACGCAGTACTTTGAAAAGCATAATGGCTGAGCAACCTCCAAGTGAAGAAGGTGCTCAGCCACCCTTTAACATGATTGCTCATCTTTATATGCAAGATTTGCCTTGCTTTTTCTGATAGGTAACCTTTAAAAATCTTTCTCATATGGTGACTATTGTTCCTTATTAATTGCACAGCTTAACTGTATTTTAAAAGAACTGGAGCTGATGCCAGCAACAACATGTCTGAGCAGTTTTGATGCAACTTAGGTAGCTTTAGGCTTGAGGTCATTTAAGAAATGTTGCTTTGGGGACTAAAGTCTTAAATACTATCTCAGCAGGAGTTTCCTTAGAGACTTCAAGAGCGCTGTGCTAGTAACTCCCTAGAGTTGAGTGCAATAGCATTTATGTTATCTGCTTTATAAACTTAGGGATTAAATGTAGTGTCTTTTTGGAATAAGTGTATTGGGGGTGGGATAGGGGGATGAACCTAGGGTGGAGTTTAACATTTGGCAGAACGTTGCTTCGACATAATACTGAATAATAGACTGCTTAACTTACATTGTCACTAGGAGGATGTATTCTGAGCCTGTTTGCATTTAACAATAGCAATAGTAATAAAAAAACCTCTGTTGAATTTTCCAGTTAATCCCTGTGTTTGTGCTCCCTTGTTTGTTCTCTCTTGAATACTTTTCTTACTGCTAGTAGCAACTTTCAGATACCAGTTGGAAGGAAATAACTGACTTTGCTTTAGAAACAACGCTGTGCAGTATCTTGTCTTCAGATAACTGACTCCTTCAGTGCTGGCAGAGCTATTAGTTTGTTGACATACCCATCGAGGTCAGTCATCCCTCCAGAAGCTTTGCTCTTAAATAGGGTGGTTAAAGAACCTGCTCTGCATGAGGGAGTAGGAGTCTTGCTTTGAGCAGATGTCAGCCGCAGCTCCCTCGGACCAGGCAGCTGTAAGCACCACAAGTACCTCTGCAGGGCCTGGCCTCTCAGGGTGGGGAAGTCAAATGAACTGTTTTCCTGTACCCTGTTGGCTGCACATGTTTGTGCCACACGGCCTCAGGGCATCGCTTTGCTCTGGACCTGAGGCCTTCGAACTTCTTTCATTCCCCTCACCCACTGGAGAGCTGAGAAATTGCTCTTACGTTTTGATCATGCAAGACTACAGCGTGTCCTCTGAGCAGGTGTGGTGTTACCAACCTACAATATCAATGCTTAATGCTGTAACCAAGTGCTTTGTGGTGTGTTACTGAGTCCTGATTTGTTAGACTACCCATTTCTACTCTCATGTTTTTTAAAGCAAAGTAAGGTGCAGAGGGAATCAGAAGGTACAAGGAAAAATGCATTCTTTTTGGAGGAAGAAATATTGGAAGGGTTGTTGCCTTTTTTGTTATTGTTTTCTTTTTTGTATCATTTTTTACTTTATTTGAACTGATTTTTACACTTGTTGTCATGGTTTAACCCCAGCTGGCAACTAAGCACCACCCAGCTGCTTGCTGACTCCCCTCACAGTGGGATGGGGGAGAGGATTGGAAGAGTAAAAGTGGGAAAACTAATGTCTTGAGATAAAGACAGTTTAATAGGAAAAGCAAAAGCCCCACATGCAAGCAAAGCAAAATTCATCGCTTCCCGTCGGCAGGCAGGTGCTCAGCCATCACCAGGAAAGTGGGGCTCCATCATGCCTAACTTGGGAAGGCAAACGCTGCAGCTCCAAACATCTCCCTTCTCTTTCTTCTTCCCCCAGCTTTATATGCTGAGCAGGACCTCATGTGGTCTGGAATATCCTTTCGGTCAGCTAGGGTCAATTGTCCTGGCTGTGTCCCTTCCCAGCTTCTCATGCACCCCCAGCCTACTTGCTGGTGGGGTGGGGTGAGAAGCACAAAAAGCCTTGACTTGGTGTAAGCACTGCTCAGTGATAGCGCAGAGATCCCCGTGTAATCAACACCTTTCATCATAAATCCAAAACATAGCCCCGTGTTAGCTGCTATGAAGAAAATAACTCTCCCAGCCAAAACCAGCACACTTGTGAAGTTCTACCTTGTTGCAAAAAATAAGCCCCAGGGAGCTTGAGCAGGGTTGTTAATTGAAAAAAAAATAAACAAATCTGAAAGTCTAATGTGCCATGAAAAAATACTTCAGGGTACAGAAAATACCTCACTTGATGTTCCTGCAGCGTTCAGCATAGTCCAGTCTACTGGTGGAATGTTCTCATCACGCACACATCGCTAGCGCTTTAGCTTGTTTAGGGGTGGGGTGGAGGCGGCAGCGGAGCGTTTGGGTTGAATGTGGACATGTCCTGGACACTTCTGTTAGTGTCAGTGTCGTGTGGTGTTCGACTGCCAGCACAGCTGCTCGTCAGAGTCAGGTGATGCAAAAATGGCATCAGCTCCTTCTGCCTTGTCCCTGGAGGGGACAGCCAGCCTCTGAGGCAGTCCCAGCCGCAAGAGCCCCGGCTGCGTGCTAGCTGCGGTAAGGTGCCAGCCGGAGGAGGTTCGAGGACTGCAGTCAGGAGCATGGTGTAATTTAGGTAAGAATGATAAATCTTCCTCACTCCAAAAAGTGCAAGTGCAATTGAGTCCGCTTGTTAAGCCAAAACCCGTTGCCGTCTGTGCTGATTCACAGTGGGAGCTGACATGAAATACCGGGGAGGGATTAGCGTGCACAGCGTGCTGTTGTTAAAAGTCTGTGGTTAAGTGCTTGTGCCACTTGGTCAGACCACAACGTGAAATTGCAGTGAGTGTTGAGTTGCAAGTGTCTCCTCAGGTTGCTCAGCTTGGGTCGGCATGCAAGCAGAGCGAGGTGGTGATGGGCAGGCATGCTCCATGGCCGCGGATTCTAGAGCACTGCTGAAACGTCACCTCTTCCAGTGCCTCGTCAGCAGGAGCAGCTACATGGGGCCTTACGGAGGAGGGAGAACTGGCCTGGATTTAAATTGATGTTTTAAAAATATTATGCTGCTTTTTATTTCCACATAGATTTCCCATGTTCTGGTGAGGTAGCCAGGCTGTCTGGGCGAAGAGGAGTTTGTGTTTTGTTGCGCTTCCCACTCAGGAGTCTCCCTTTGGGATGCACGCGTTCATGAATGAAGGAGGGTTTCTAACAAAAAAATGTTGCAGCCTGTGCGTTTCTCTGTGCCAAACTCCAGCCTTTTCAAGTGCTCAGTGTTTCTGGGGAGAAGTGTTCTGCCATCCTCTTGCCTCACACGAGTGTCTTTCTGGCCCGCGGTGTCTCACACCGGGCTCTGGCTGGCTCAGCAGTCCCCTGCAGCCCACGTTCCCTGCCAGTGTCACAGCCCAGCCCCAGCAGAACTGCTGGAACAGGTTGCCCATTGCTTCCACAGAAGACATACACGGTCCCCGTTTTGGTGGTGGTGCAATGCCCAAGCCCTGGCACACCAAGAAATGCACGTTTGTCCCAAATTCCTAAAATGGGAAGTGACGATGGGCTTGGGGAGTTTGAAAGCAAGAGAAAACCAGGGCAAAAGGATTAATCTGGGGTCGTTGTATGATTGCCTGTTACAGTTTCACAGAGGCACAGGGACTGTTGTGTGTTGGTCCTTTTTGTAGACTTCAGACACCAGATCTGTGTCCCTGTAGCAGGTTAGCTGCGGGTAACGCAGGCAAACCGAACTGCTTATGTAATCGGATCAGAAGGGTGTAGGCGATGCTGCTGCGAAGGATCTGCTCCTAAAGCTTTTTCTTATGCTGGAGCCTTTGAGCAGGGAACTTGCATTTGTGCTAGTGCATTGTCACTGAATATCTGAACTCCCTCTCCCTGTTGTTGGCTCTCAAATCCTTTGTTATTGCCAATTCACTGACCTCTCCTGTACCGTGGTACGAGACCAGGTTGAAGGTCTCTCATGTCATCACATGGGAAACTAAATAAATAAAATAAACGGAATAAATCCCATTAATGTATTGATAGAGATTGAGTTATGGAGGGCTGGAGTAGATAGAGATGTATTTAGTACAAAGGGAAGGCTTTTTTGAAATAAAATCAAAAAGGGAGGTAAGAATTCTATCCAAGTTGGTAATTTTGACTTGTGAAAAATAGCATTCAAAGTTTCATAGGGGAAAGAAAGGAAGCAATCTGGGGTGGAGAGGGTGGCGGTATTAGGTAGCAAGACTTGGTGCAGTTGAGGTGGGTGGACAGAGTTGTAGGGAGTGCACAGCTCTCCTGCCGCACTCAGGTTTCAGGGGGGGTGAAGGTTCAAGACCCTGTGGCAAACCTCATTTCTCACAAGCTAGTGAGACCCTCTGGGCAGTGCAGTCATGTGCCCGAGTCTCCTGCCCTCTGTTAAATACCTGGCTCTTGCAGGAGTACTGCTGTGGTGGGCAATGTGATATGTGCCTGGCCAGGTCTGAACTCCTGGAGAGATGGAAGAGCGTGCGTGCTGGGGTCTGTGAACTGGAGAGATGGAAGAGCGTGCGTGCTGGGGTCTGTGAACTCCTGGAGAGATGGAAGAATGTGCGTGCTGGGGTCTGTGAACTGGAGAGATGGAAGAGCGTGCGTGCTGGGGTCTGTGAACTGGAGAGATGGAAGAGCGTGCGTGCTGGGGTCTGTCGCGACTGTTTTAGTCTGGAAGTTCACGCGTCCTTTTGTACTGACGCTGCATCCTCATATAGTAAACTGCCAGTGGGAAATAGTCTCCTCTTGCGTTAGTATAGCGGCGGGGAGGTTTTCTGTTGCATGACAAGGTTTGTTCAAGCACTGTCTTCCTGTTGTAGTTTTTGCTGGCTGAAAAGGTCACTGCCTGCTTCCCACGAGCGTGTAGGTCTGCCAGCTGAGTGGCTTGCGCTTGCTCTGCGACTGCCTTGGGTCGTCCCAAGCTAGGGTAGGGGTGAACAGCGTGAGTAATGTGGCTTGTGGCAGCTGAACTGGGCATAGGCAGTCAAGGGGCAGGACTTGAACACGGGTGGTAATGGGGGTCAGTCGTCCCCTTTCCCCCCTTACCTAAGCAGCCACGGCCAGTGCCGGCTGGGGGTGCATGGTCAAAGTATTCCTAATAGCTGTCCCGGCTCTGATTTTACAGACCTTGAGAAAATAAACTCAGCTATCCCAAAACTTGGCTCTGTCCTGTTGCTTATTTCAGAATGGATGCTTTTCTGCATTTGAAAGTATAAGCATGCAAAGTGCTTGAAAAGGCAGGCTTAAAAACAAACACAATTCTTTGCCACACCCTGTCACTGTTTGCTTCTGGGTTTTTTTTCTTCTTAATTTGGAAAATACAAAATCTACTTTTGTAAAGATCCTTTCTGTGCCAGCAAATGTGTGTATCACACACCAGTTTGCTCCCTCCTGTTCCAGTGCTGGGAAGAATTTCTTAGAAGAAAGAATGGAACAAATCATTCATATGACTATGTTTTACAGCGCTTGCCTAGCCAGACAGTAGTTTTCTGAGCACCCAGGTATAACATACCTACTTTCCTACAATGTGTGTCCAGTGGCTGACTGTGAGTCTCAGCTGAAACTTCTCCCATGGTTGAGGAATTTACTGGGGTTCTTCCCCCTCTCTCTGGGATCATACATGCCAGCCTCCCCTTCTGTGGGGATAAATTGCCTCCCTGTCTGGTTTCACAAAACTTGTAGGAACTTGCAAGAATTTGCTTTCTCCAGCCTGCTGTCAAACCTTGGTGTAGTGGCTGTGGGCAGTGACAAAAGCGCTGGGTGGGCACACAGGCATAGACATGCACACACGGATAACGGCGGTTGTCACCTGCGAGCCCCGTTGCCCTGAGCCGCGAAGCCAAGTGGCTGAGCAGCGGGAGCCGCGCTGGGGGCTCTCTGCGTGACAGGGAGCCGCTGCCATGTCCTGAGCAGCGGGGATCTCGCACGTGCAAGGCAGGGAGTGCGCGTGCGGCGGCTTCTCTTTGCTGCCTGTTTGAGCTTCCCTGCCTGTGTGCCGCTAACACTATAGGGGATGCTCGACCACTTTCTTTTCCTTTTTTTTGTGAGTCTAACTTGTCACTCAAGTTTATCCTGGTGGAGTTCAGCACAGCGGGCACTTGGAGAGGCTGCCTTACAAGTAGTAGGGGCAGGAGGTGGGGGGAATTTGTCCTATTTAACCACAAGGGGGTTTCAGAAATAAGAGAAATACAGTAATATTTCTAGTAACTGTAAGAGAAATACAGTAACTGCAAGCATAAAGGCTTGGGTTTATAATTGAACTAAGGCTACTCAAAAGTATGATTCCCACTCTGGTGGTAATTCACTCTTGAAATATCAAGTGGCTACCTGTGACACTTCTCAAGTGGGGGGAAAAGCGTAGTTCAATCTTGCACAGTCAGCATGTGAAAAATAGGTAGATGTAGAGACACATGCAATAAATAAGAAGAAAAGCCACGTGTGGGCTTATTGATGTTTTACCACATCGGTGAGATTTGCATGCTGTTCCTGGCATTGCTGTTAGCTTGGGGTGCGTGCTCTGGCATAGCTGTTAGCATTGGAGATTGTGGCTGTCCTCTGCCCTTGTAGTATGTTTTTCATTGTAAATACAGAAGGTGCTGGGAGAAGGGCTGTAATTTGTAGTTTTAATCCATAGCTTCAGTGTCTTGTGTTTTATGAGATTCTGAATTCTCAGCCTTAAACCCAAATGAAGTACTAAGGATTTAATATTTAACATTTTAACTTGTGGTATAGATGAGTTGGAGCACCAAACAAGCTTTTCTGCTATGGGGGTAAGCCTGAAAAGGGAGAAGAATCAGGAGTGGAAGTGCAGTGGCATGGCCCAGAAGCAGACTGACTTCAGCACGACGCTCCGTGTCGCGCTGTTAAGAAGCAGGATCTCGGCTTTGGAACGGAGCTGGAGTTTACAGGAGCCCTTAGGCGGCATTCACCTTGAGCATGGGGCCTGCTTTCACGGGCCACATTCGGGTCTGTGGCAACTCTAGGAAGACAAATGACACTGTTGTTTACTGACAGACTCACCTGCTTTTGTGCACATGGCCTTTAAAGAAGGCCATGTAGTCACGTTCGCAGCTGTTCTAGCTGAGAGCAAGCACTAGTGTCCCTTCCTACATCTTCAGCTGCTCAAAAGTTCTTGTGAGGAATTCCACTGCTGAGACTAACATTTCCCTACGTTTACCAGCATTTATTTGTTTTGCTGTTCTGAGAATAGAAGGTTTCAGCTGCGCTTCAATAATGAGAGAAGAATGAAAAGAGATTTTCTTTGTCTCCAGAAATGTTGGGTCTAAACATCCTTTCAGCTGAGTGGATCAAATTGGAAAAATCGGGATGTGACGGTGGTGCTCCAGAATTCGCAGGGGGGAGCTTTGGGCTTGACTTCATGGTTTCATGCAGTTTTTTTATGGCTGATAATGGAGCCTATGAAGCAGACTTTTCCAGTTCAGTTTTTCTGAACCACACGACTAAGGAAAGATTTACTACAGAAGCATCTGCAACTAATTTAGCAGAGTAGCCCAATTAAGTGTATTTCTGCAAACTGCTACAGCAACCTGGCATGGCGGGTGGCAAGGCTGGGGAAGAAGGTCGTTTGCGTGGCTGTTGCAATCAGAGGAGGGTACCTCAGCCTCTTGTGCTCTTCCTGAACTGAAAACAGAGGGAGTGTTTTTCTAAAGCGTTGTCCTGTGGTCTGAAATGGGAGAGAATTTCTCAGTGGCGAGGTGTTGTTTCTCCTTCCCCTTTTCCTTGACCCACAGGAAGTTCTTTGATCAAGGAAAGATAATTAGGGGAGCAGAGTATTTTGCCAACCACACTTAATGCCGGGGTGACAGCTGAGCCCTCAGCACTTTCCCCAAGCACCTCAGGGTCCAAGTGAACAATTTAAAAGGTCTAGCAAAAGTCTTACTCAAACTAGTGAGGAGAAGAGAGCGCAGAGTGTAGCTGATGCCTGAGAAGCGTGAGGGTTTTTTTTTTGTTTAAACTTCATTCTTAAGCTCTTTCCAAGAAAAGATCTGGCCGCCGTTGCTGCTCTGACCTTGCTTATCTCATTCCTTCCCTTCTGCTGGCTCATGTTTGAGTGGTAGGATATGATGCCTCTTGCATTACCCCCCTCTCATTTCACAATTCTCAGTTCCTCATATGTCTCTTTCTTTCGTTCCTTAATTTTTGCCATGTTTAAAAAACAAAAACAAAAAAAACAACCCCCCAAATTCTTTGATGGCACCACATGGGCAGAAAAATGTCTGGAGGATCACATCATGCAGTCTACACAATGCCTGGATCCAAGCCATTCTTTGAGTTCATTGCTTACATGACCTCTAAATGTTTATTTTTGAAATGGGTTTACAAATTGCTGTGATTGATTAAAAGACTCCTGAAAGATGTGTATTCTTCTGAACATATGCTAAATAGTGGTTGGTTTTAAGAAAACAAAACAACAAAAAAAGCAAACAACTTGTTTGATTTTACATGAAGTAATAGATCTATGCAAAACTAAATGTTGTTTTATTCTTTAAGTCTTGTGACCAGTGTCTGAACAACCAATACATATTCAGAGTTGCTGCCGAGGTTATTGTCACCGTGAACTCATTTTATCAAGATTTCAAACATGAGATGTGACCATAATTTTCTTTCAACAGCCAAGTTTTGGGCTTGGGTTTGTTTTTTTTTTTTGTTTGGTTGGTTTTGGATGTATTCCCCTTGTGTTTTTCCTTGGACAAATACTGTGTCTAATGCAATTAAAATCAAACTCTCCATTAGTGTGTTTTTAAATTGCTTTCTGTCCTGTATAAACAGGCAGATCTTGGCTCCAACTCCCTACATTAGTATGTGAGGCTTCAGACTCTTAAGACCATGGTTAATTGGAAATCAGGTAACGGAGGAAACTGTCATTGCCTTGCGATGAAGGCTTAGTGGATTTATCTTAATAGAAATACACAGGTGACTCTAAGGGTGAAACCCAGCTACCTGAGACTTCATGCTGCAAAATTACCCGCCTGCTCCGGGACGCACAGAGCGCCCTGTCAGACAGCTCTGAGGCAGTCACAGATTTAGGACAGTTTTTATTTGCCATGCCTGATGCTGTGTGGTAAATACGGCACTGTAAAAAGCATGATGCTTGAGGAGGTAAATGGCTGAATCTACTAACCTTGCTTTCTAAACAGTACCTGAGAGAAAAGACTTGCTTTGCCAAAAACAACCTTTAGTAAATAAAAAGTAACAGTGTAATCTCATTTTGATGATGTAAGTGGGTGAGGGTAATAATATTCAGCCATAGTGTTTTATTATAATTACCAATTTAAAAAAATAATATTGGGGGCATGTTATCACACTAACGTGCCCCAAATTCAGCTTTCATCAGAGAGCCCAACTGTGTAAAATGAGATGGATCTTTGAACTTCATGTTAGCTTACCACACGGTGCCTCCCCACACAAAGGCGATAACATCTGTCTTATGGGGCATTTCTGTTGCTTTAATTGCCACCTACTGCGCTCTTACTGGTAGTCAGTCATTAATTCTAGAGATCAATGGCACAAATCTGGATTCATTAGTGCTGTAAACCTATGGGAAGTAGCAAGTAGAATTAGTGTATTTTCCATAATAACAGATAGTGTGGTTTTATTACACGTGAACGTGGTGTGTCGATTTCTACAGTAAAAATGTCTCTGTGTGAGCCATTAAGGTTGCTTGAATGATCTTTCTTACATGTCAAATTGTAGAACGCTTCCCCACTTGCTAGCAAAGTCTTGGTCCCTGAGTCAGGAGATGAAAAACTGTTTGGAAATCATTTTACTCCAGAATGAAAGGCTTTTATTTAAAAATATTGCTACCTCTCCTGTAATGTTGCCACAGTGGAAACGCCTAGTTTTTTGGAGAGGATGGGATATGCAAGGTATTTTCATGTATATTTTCATGTGCATGTTCATAAACCAGGTCACTGCTGGACTGCATCCTGAAATGCAAAACTGGTCCAAGAAACTAGTTTCTGGTGCAAAGTTAGCTACAGTGTTTGGTATTCTTTGGTTATTAAGGGCTTAATCTGCCTGTCAGGCCATGTATTTGTGTAGCACCGGTCAGTGCCATGTGTACAGCACCAGTGAAACATCCTTGAGGTTGTTAGAGGCTTTTGAAAGGTATGTATGTGGGTAAAGATCTGTTCCTCCTGTGTTTTACATGATTTGCCATCCAGTTGATTGTGAGCACTTTTTAACAAGGGATGATGAATACAAGTCTTACCCTTACAGACAAGTATCCCTTACAGACCGGTTCTGAAGTGTAAGGTAAAAAGTTCTCCCTCAGTGTGGTTGCCGTTCAGTAGAAAGGAACTTTTATTTACAACACCAGCAACTATGTGTTATCTGTTGGTTGTAATGTTCCACGGCTGATGAAGAAAAAGGGCCGTAGAGATTGTTGAGCCTTAGAAGCAAGCCCTTGGAGGACTTCTAAGAGTTAGAATCCAAGGAATTGTTGAGCGCAGTAATTTTCTTTATGATGTCCATTCCTGTGCTTTGGGGAAGGTGTGCTGCCATACCTTCCACAGGCTGCATAATCGGGCATCTCCTTCTGTTGTTCCGATAAAGACAGTCCTGCAGCAACCCGTCCCCAAAACCCCCAGGTGGGGGGTGTCGGGTCCAGGTCCTTGCCTGAGAGGCAGCGGCACAGTTATCCTGTGAGCGGCAGATACAGAAAGGAGCCTGTTGCACCAGGCTGCGCGGAGAGATGGAGGGGGTAGGAGTCACCGGCAGCAGCTGCGATGGCACATAGGGAGGAGGAGAGGTGGAGGATTCTGAATCCGGAAAAAGTTGAAGAAGCAGCTCCTCTTGATACATGCGCCCGTTCTTCCCATTTACTGGGGCTGAGCTGGAGACAGCTGGTATTCTTCCAGACACTGAGGAAGCTGGGCGTCAGCACTGTCTGCTTCAGATAAGATTAGTAACGTATAGCTTCGTGGGGAGCGGAGCCTAATCTGTTGGGATGCCATGGCAAGCGCTCCTAGCGAGGCAGAGCAGCTGCCTGCTGTGGGGCTCCTGCGAGGGATGAGATGGACCGCCCGAGACAGGTCCAGATCGACTCCTGTTCGCTTCGGCAGGCGAGGGACTCGCGCCTCGGAGCTGGCGGTGCTGAGTGCAGCAGGCAGGGATGCGGACTTGTGATCATGCCCAACCTATAGCTCTGTACACTTCAAAACGCTTTGAAAAACGACCCCGCAGCTGAGCACAGGAGTAAAGCAGGAGGAACTTTGTGTCCGACTTGTATAGCGGAGTACCGGAGTGCTACGGGCTTCCTGAAGTACGTGCTGACAGCAGTCTTGACTGGCAAACAGAACAGGGGCTGTTTTATGAATGGAATCCTCTGCAGTTGCTTCTGCTTGCCATTTTGTGTCTGGAGGTTAGAGAGGGAATTGCCTGCTCTCTTGAATGCCGTCTGTGTTGAACACAGGTTGGAGAGGTTTGACCTACCTCCCTTGCTCCTTGTGTGTTCCTGTCCTGCCAAGGCTGGTCTGTGCAGCAAAGCCATGATCTTTTTTTCCTCAAATGGAGGAGACAAAAACAGTTCTCCACAAAATTTCTGCCAGTCTTAAGTGGTATTAAAATTGGTCAGGAGCTGTGTGAGCCTATCAAAAAGTGCCTTGCTTTGGCTGAGCTGTGTCCCCCCGCAGTGCCCGGCGGTTTTGTTGGTATTTCACTTGCTCTTAAGAGCGCCCAGGAGGGCTGGCTGGGTACGTCCGGCGGCTGGCAGGACGCAGCGCTGCGTGGGGGGCAGCTGGAGGACTCTCCTGCACGCAGCTTCCCTCTCCTCCCTGCAGGGATTGCTTGGGAGGCATGCGGGTGATTCAGCTGTTTCAAACGCAGAGTCTCCACTGCCAACACGTGCGTGAGCAATTTAAGGAGAAGGAGGTGTACCGATTCTCCAGTGTTAAAAAAACAAACTGAACCCACTAAGACCAATGCTTGCGCTAAGGCAGCATTTTCTTTGTCACTTTCCTGCCTGGGGCAGGAGTTCTCATGATAGATACAGTTTGGGGCCATGAGCATCTTCGTTACTGCTACACGCATTCATAAAGCACTGTGAGGTTTTGTACTGGTGCACCGGTACTCTTACTGGTGCGAGAGTAAAGGCAGAATAATTTTCTTCCTAGAAGAAGTTCTCCCTCCCCATTTCAGAAGTAACGCTACCTCCACCCTGTGTTCAGCAACTAGTACCTAGAGGTGGGTGACTTTTAACACAGCCACGGGTTTACCTACAACCTGTTTTTCTAGGGCAAGCCTCCTGCCAAGGTACGTTCTGGGCCTTTAAGCTTCAAGGGCGCTGAGCAAACCCGACCTTCTGTCAAGGTCACCTGGGCCAGAGGGCAGCGTGCTTCAGTTTCCCACCCTCCTTTAATTTATCTCCACTTTCTCAATGACTGCTGTGTGGAAAAATCCTGGGGCGTCAGTTGCTGCTGCTACTGCCAGGGAGCTCAGTTAGCGGCCGGTGTCGGCAGTGTAAGGCACTGCAGGCTCAGGCTCTCCTGCGCTCCTTTCAGGGATCCTGGCCAGGACCTGCCCAAGCTTGCAGGTTTGGAGCTGCTTTTAGGGTCAGCCCCAGGTAACGTGCACTGTGCTATTTAACTTTGCTCGTCCTTGGATGCAGTTAAAAGGCGAGGCATGAGTGAAGAATAGAAGATTCAGAGGGGAATCCTAGATCACCAGAGGCTGCAGTGTGCGAGTGCTGGTGCTTTCACACTCTTCCTGGTGCTTAACCTGAAGCAGGGAGGGCAATAGCAGCTGCCCCTTTCCTCCTGGTTGAACACGGCGTAAGTGGCATGTACCCAGCAGGTGTTACATACATCACTCCAGCTCTTCCAGAGGCTGAGCTGGGTGCTTGGTTGGTTGCTCGGGGTGGGGGTGGGGTGGGAGGTGGGGAAGCTTCAGGTTTACAATCTGTGCAGAAACTGCCTTTCTGAATGAAAAA
This sequence comes from Microhierax caerulescens, assembly GCA_035590215.1. Taxonomy (NCBI): domain Eukaryota; kingdom Metazoa; phylum Chordata; class Aves; order Falconiformes; family Falconidae; genus Microhierax; species Microhierax caerulescens. Next base: position 121,109,179 of record JAVJGJ010000014.1, read on the forward strand.
GTCAGGGTTTGTGCCTGGGTCTGTGGCAGTAATTTGAGGCTTTTTCCTCTTTGAGGTTTTCAGTCCGAACTCTCTAAGTGTCGGTTTCACAGTTACCACTAGGCATGAATGACTGGCTTCCATCCTGGAAGAATTTTACATGCCCCAGAGAATGCCATTGCCTTCACCCAATTCTGTGATTATTTACTGTAGCAAATCATTCCTGTAATGTTTGTGGTAATGACGGCTGTAATACGGAGTATCTGTAGCGCTGTTAGGTTAGCAGAAATTAAAGCAAAGGAGCGATTCCTGAACTAGATGGCTTGGCAGAGATGTGAACTTAGGTCTGTACCTTTGTCAAAGGAAATTATCATTCTCTTAAATCACATTTGCTTCATCGCTCTGCACAGAAGTGAGCTACCCTCTTTTTTTATCCTACACAGAACAGTTTCACCCTGGAACGTTAATCTGATCGGGATTTTATTTGACGTTGGGTTGGGGTTTTGTAGCTTTATGGACACACTGGGGTAAGGGACCACGGGAAGTTCCTTACCCTTTCTTGCCCCCGGCCTTTTCATATGTAGGGGGAAAGTCATAATTATGGCACCTCTCTTCTCAGAAGGTTTAGGTAACAGCAGCGACAGCTGGCAGCGGCAGGGTGCATCTGGCCTGGTGGTGTAGCAGTGAGGGGCTTGGTACCCCCTAGCAGGGGGAGGTGCTGCTGAGAGCAAACCTGTTTCTACAGCTGTATGATGAAGAGTGCCTCGGGACAGCAGGATTCACCAAGGGACCAGGGAACAGCTCCGGCACCTCCTGGGCACCGAGCAAGTGGTGCAGCAGCTTACGCTGTAGAGAAGGGGGGAAGACTGGGTTTTGTGGAAAACCACGCACGGTCAGCGTGGAGAAGCGTGCTGGCCCAGAGCTGGAGCTCCACGTCACTTGTCTTCATCCCCTTTCCTGCCGCCACTGCCACTAGCATCAGCGGTGTGCTCTGCCCTTTGGCAGGGCAAAATCCTCTTGGATTCAGCCCTTTCTTCAGGTTTTTCCCCTGGTCCTTTCCTAATGTCTGGATGTTCTGGTGTTTACATCCCTCTTGGAGGAAGGTTCGGGATCTGCTGCTGCGTTAGGGGCAGTGTACAGCCACCTCTGCAAGTCTCCTTCACCTGATGCAGGGGGCTGCACGCTCGCAGTGGGAACCGTGAGAGTCCTGGGCAGTTTAACATTCTCGTTTCCATGCAGTGTCAAAACACTGGTGAATTCAGGATGCAAAGAAGAATGCCAAGGAAAATTTAAGTGCTTTGTGAATTTAAAGATATAAATTACATAGTCTCTGCTGGGTCTTATGATGCATTAGCCGAAAGCTTGCTTAATTTAAGATCTGGTTCTGTTTGCTGCATATTTCTACGCATGTGTTGTCAGTCCTTAAGCACAGCTCCCTTAAGCCTGGATTATACAGCTAATGTAGACACTGCACCATGTGTTGAACCCTGAACATCCTGCTTTTCTCTTGTCGTTGAAAGCTTAGATATCATCTACTATAGGATAAACAACTAATATTATTATGCCGGCTCACTGCTGAGCTTTTTAACTAAATGCTACTGCGGCTTGTCTGTGTTAGAAGAGACCTATTTTAAGTTAAAATGCTTTATTGATTTGAAGACTTCTTTTATAATTAGAAATTTCACTGTGCTTTTAATTAATACAAGTATGGAAGAGGTATTTGGTTTCTGAGTCTGTTTTTGGCATTCCGCAGCCACATCATTTTAGGGATTTATAGTTGAAATGCCTATTGAAAACCTCCATAATAAAAATAAAAAAATAAATTAGATTACCTTTGAGACTTAAAAGAACTGTTGAAGAATTTATTAGAACAATGTTAAAATACGCCCTAAACCAAGTCATATTAGTCTGCAGGTTGAAATGGGATACCTGGGAATTCAGAGCACTGTACTACTTCAATTAATTAAAATGTAGTCAGCTGAAACCTCCGCTGTAATCAAAATTGTTCCCTAGGGTTTTACCTTCATTACAGTCCTGGTGCAGCCTTCCTGTCTCAACTATTTCTAAGCAATTAGTTCAGTTTAAAAAAATAAACAAAAGGATAAAATTACCATGATAGTACATAGGATTTATATTTTTTTTCATGGCTGCGCTGGTCTCTGTTTGATAGTATTAATTGTATGTGGCCATTCATTCTGCTGCCAAGAGCAAGCAGTGAGAGACAAAGTATCTCTGATTTGAGGGCTGTGCTGTTTTCCATGTTGTAAGACTTGGATTATTTTACATTGCTGGTTTCTCTGAGTTTGGCTAAGACGCTAATCTCTCTGCCGCGGATGTGCTGCCTGTCTTGTCCCTGGTGTGCTGCGGCGGGGTCTCCCGGTCAGCCATTCTGCAGCAGAGCAGGTGGGAGGAGGCAGTTTCCCAACAGTGTCTCAAACGAGGAATTCACAGCACATGAATCCATATGGGATAGCGGAGGACATCTGCCTTGTGAGGCTGTCTCCAGAGCCTCAATAAAGCGCAGCTTCTGTCTCTCCCACGCCGTATGTATTCTGACCCCAGCTTTACATAGTCTGTCATCAGTTTGTCCTTGAGCTGGGTGCTGTAGTGAGACCCTTTGGATAGGGCTGACCCTTATCATTCTCTTGTTTCATGTCAGGACACTCTCCCAGAAGCTGCTGAATAGCAGACGTGACAAACAAGCCTTTGGTTGTGGCTGTCAGTAGTGAGACTGGAGAAGGGTAACTCCACATTAAAAGGGATGCCACTGAGCTGTGTCTCTGACAGGGTGAGCCCCGAGTTTGTTTTTCATCTTAACAATCTGAATGCAACTGGCTTGGATTCTCAAAAATATTTTTAAAACCGCTGATGCTTTTTCAAGGTTTAAAGAAAGGGACTTCATGCCCTTTCTGTCTGAATATAATAAACAACTATGGTTTTATTCTACCATAGCACTTTCTTCAAGAATCCTGTAGCACACGTATGTATGTAGGCTCCAAATCACCCCATTAAGCGATATCTATGCATCTTGTATTTTACGGTAAAACTGAGATGGAAGAAGTGCTCATGATTTGCTAAAGGCTAAGCAGTCCCCATCAGGTGTGTACTCCCAAGCTCTTTCATGTAACAGAGCACATACATGCACCTGACTTCCACCCAAACAAATCCTCTAGGGTTCCCTCCTCTGACCGTGTC
>JAVJGJ010000014.1:121112452-121130090 GCA_035590215.1 Microhierax caerulescens
TTCCCTCCTCTGACCGTGTGTAGAGGGCATGTACACAAGGTGCAAAGAAAGCACAGCGCATCAGCTTGTGTATGTGGTACATCCTCAACAACTGTAAAGGATGAAGCTGCTCAGTACATACTGTAGCTTTGCACTTTAGTAATAAAAATGTCTGCAATGTTAACAGCTCTTTTTAAGTGACATGTCATGGGAAAGGACAGTAGAGAAGCAGCTACCCATACCTTCTCCAGGGGTCACCCCATACCCTGCATTGCTTGATGAAACCTGGCATTTCTTCCATTCATTTTACTGGCGGGGAGCAAACTTGCACATTTGTGATAGGGCAGAAGAGGGATCTAAAATGCAAGATGATCTGTGCTCTGAAAGGGATTTGTGAGATTCTTTGCCCACGTGAGGGGACAGTCTCTGCAAAGCCTCAAGAAAACTATAATTAGACTGCATGTCATCCACCTCAGACAGCTGGAGGTCGGATGAAAGTTGGTGTGAGGGGGAGCCAACGCTTCTTTTTCGCCCTTCAGGAGTCTCAGGTTTCCTGTTGCAGAGGAGTTGAGAGGTCATGTAGTTTCAATCTCTGCGTGTCTACTTATCTATATCGAGACGCTGTCGCGACCCGACTGTCTCGCCTTCTCAGTGTGCTGGTGCGGGTCGGTGGGTGGATATCCAGTGGGGAACCTGGCCACGTGAGACAAACCATGCAGCAACAGCATTTGCTGGAGCACGCGAGTCCTGATGCGTCGTCCCAGTCCTTCCTTCCCCTCGTACTCTGACCAGCTCGTCCTGTGCTGCCCCGCTTTCGCCCCGAGTGGCATCTCCTTGTCTTCCCACTCTTTTGGGCGGGTGTCGTGAGCGGACTCCCGCATCAGGCTGTGTCGCGTGGCATCTCTAACCGTTGTGTCAGCAGAGTGAACCATAGCAACAGGAAGAATGGCTGCCACTGATTTTCTATTTAAATAGAGTGTTCTTAAAGGCAAACGAAGCTTGATGTAAAAAAGCCTATTTTCATTGCTTTGCACACCATTTTTAGATTATCTCTTTAGGTGAAAGTATCTAAAACATTTCTCATTCGTTTGGGGATTATTTTACATTCTTTTACATCCTTTGCTCCTGTATTCTTCTGCAATATTATTACTGGTTAAGAAAATAGCATGAGTACTATGCTAAATATAACTGTGTTGTAAATACTGATGTGGGTTTTTTTTGCTATTTGTGCTCTAGAGATTTTACGCTGTTCTCCTGTTCAAGAGAATACCTGAGGAACAGATTGGTATACCAAAAAGCTGGTTATGAGTGAAAAATGGAAGAGTTCACCTCCAAGGATTTATTTTAACAGGATTATGTTTAGTCCAAATTTCATTTTATGTAAAAGTTTAATTTGCAGTTTTGCACCTGTGTGTATGCCCTTTCCTCCTCTGATGCCTGAGACAAAATGTTGTTGGATTTCTGTCTGTGGCATTTTAGCCCCAGTAGTGATCACTGAATCTGCTGCCATGGAAAGAATTGAGGCTTAAGTAACAGAAGATAAGAGATATGTGTTAGAGTTTTGTATAACTTCAGTTTTAACTATTTCTCCCTGGGTGCCTATGCCAGCCACATTGTATAGGTGGGATTTTTGTTGGGAATTGGTTTAATGTTAGCCACCTTCATCTTCAAATGAGATGTACTGGTACAGTGCAGCCGTGCACATAACCCTTCTCCTTGGCAGGGAGCCGCAGGAGGCGGCGAGCCCGCTGTTCGTAGGGATGCTGCTCCAACAAAGCACCGCTACCGCTCTGCTGGTGCCTGCCCAGGCCCCCAGCTCCTGCTGAGACCCCCTGAGGGAGCAAAGGGCTTTCTGTGAGCATGTTGTGTACCGTCCACACGTGCCCCACAGAGCACTCTGTTTTCAGCTTGCTTCTGTAGCTGTCACTAAACTTGGTGTTGGGAACAGCTCTATGAAGATGACAACGCTCTGCGCAGGTAGGTGGCCAGCCGTATACGCTCAGTTTTTAAATAATTTTAAAAGCGTGTTTTCAGGTATAGATAACCACGGCTGCTCTGGGTATATATATGCATGCTGTCTCATACCCGTGCACACTGTTTTATAACATTCTAGGCAAAGTACTTTCAGTTGTTTAGTTTTGTTATTATCGTAATTTTTAGGCAAAGCTGTCATAGTTGCTCCTCATTTCATCTACCAGACTGAAGGTTCATATGAAATAAATGTATTTTTCAGAGGAGATGCTCCATCTGAGTCTAAAATACCATGTTTTGCTGTTAACGGATAGAGAGTAGGTCTCCACCCCCTGCAACTTTGAGATTTGTCTGTACACACCATGTACATATGTATGGTATTTGTACGAGTGCAAGCGAGATGCAGATGTGAGCAGGGCAAAGCAGGCTGCGTCTGCTGTGTCCCCGGTTGCACTGGCGGTCACTGTCTGAGGTCAGGTGGGGCCGCTCCCCCTGCTCCCCTTCCCCGCGCTGACAGGAGCCCTGGTTCCTGTTGTCGTGCCGAGGCTGTGTGCCTCAGACCTTACCTCACGTGAACTAGTCATTAGCAATGCTCAGTAATCCCTGGAGTAAGGGCTGGGACCCGTCAGACTGTCCTGAGTGGGATGGCAAAGGTACCTGGGCAGGAAGGGAGGCGCCGAGCGCAGGGACAGCTCTGCCTGTGCTTGTCACCGCTGCAAAGCAGCGTGGCACGGCAGGCCTGCAGAGTACCTGCATCTTCAAGTGCTTGGTGGGTTGGGGTTTTTGTCTGTGCCTTACTGCACTTAAATATGAGCGTGAAGCATTGTTGTGGTCGGGGTGCAGAAGAGTGAATTTGCCGTGGTTAAAAGTAATATTTTCTAATGGAAAAATGTGGAAGCCTTTGTTGGAGATTGGAGATCTCTCCCTTAGTCCCAGCACAGTATCAGGCTTGAAAGAAAATGCTGGCTGCTGAGGCTGTTCCTTACCTCAGAGCAGACTAGTCCCTGCAACAAGGTGTCACTGTACCTCTGGTGCACAGGGAGCAAAATGCAGCAGAGGACCCCGTGGAAAAGTTCTGTTGGGTTTTTTTTCCTCCTAATTTTTGGGAGATGGATTTGTGAAAGCAGGTCAGACAAAGCTTGCGGCTGTGTCGTGAGTATGAACTTTGATTTCCTTCCCCTTCCCTGTCACCAGTAAGCCTTGGGGGGAAATATTCTTTAGCAGAATCACTACAATTATTTCATTAACTGTTTGCTTAACTATAGCTTTGTCATTCTTCTGTGCCTATGAGTATCTCTGTTTCCTATACAGCATCTATTGGCACATCATCCTCTGTCCCTTCCTGGAAAGTATGTTCAGGAGTCGTGGCAACAGTCACAAAAGCTTTTGAAAGAGAATTTCTGTGCAGGCGTTGAGGCAGAGCTGCTTCAGCAGCTGTAGCAACTCATACCACAAGCTGTGTTCCCTCCTCACGCCCAGCGTACACACAAAGAACTGTACCCAGGTACAGTTGGCTCTCTAGGTGTCATCTGTACCCTTCTCACACTCTTCCATCCCCTTTTGAGTGTCCCTGCTTGGATTTTGGCCACAGCACCAGCTATGCAGTGGCGGTAGCGGGTGAAGGTGAGTCTGGGTTGGGCTGACTGCCTGCAGAGCCCTGTGCCAATGATGCCGTGGCATCTGACGGGACCTTTTGCTAAAGATACCTGTTTCAGGGTGAGCCGAGGTATGCTTTGACTCCCCTCAAAACCCTAGCTTGTTTCTGTCAGTTTGGTTTGGTAGGGAGGAAAATCCCAGCATCATTTGTTGTTCCATTTCACCAGAAGGAAGCCCGTGAGCAGGAACGTAAATGCAGCAAGCAGTAGTAAGGATCTGGCTGCTGGTGAGACTTACTCATCCCCCTGGCGCTGCTTGAATTTAGCCATCTGGCTCTGGCGCTGCTGACACCTGTCAGCTGAGGGTGGCAGTGCCAAAGCCAGGAGTTTTTGAATGTCCCCTTGGAGCTCTGCCTGGCCAGCTGGCAGAGTGTATCATCAGCCAAGCTTCTTCCCCCTCCAAAACCTTGGAGGTGTTAGTCAACACAAACACCCATGTCCTCCCACCCCAGTGAGTGGATTTCAGCCCCATCTAAGCCCCCCTAATAAAAACAAAAGGTTTCAGCCCTTCTTTCCCACACTAGAGAAGGAAAAAAAAAAATCTTTTCCTCTTTTTATTTGCTTTCTTATTTTCTTCTTTTAAATGTTTTCCCTTTGGTGGTGGTCTGTGGGCACATGATGCCCGTTGGAGGTTGCAGTTTAGCAAGATGAAGCTGGCTCATTGGGTGCTGGAATTTTATGATGGAGGGAGTAGGAAGGGGATGGTCCTACCAAGCAGGATCAGCCTCAGCCAGAAAGAGGTTACAAGCAAACTGAGACTTGTCTGTGTTAGGATGTGAGGCCTGTTTGCTCAGACGTGCTTCCTTCTAACTTCTTCCCGTAATGCCATGCTCATATTTATCACCCAAGTGCTACTGCCATTTTCCATGGCTGTCATCCTCTCATCCCGGTGCCAACAAACTTCCCACCGATTTGGGTGACCAAGGCAGTTCAGGCTCAGCTCCTGTGGGGAAGGTGTGATGGCTTTCCCCTCAAGACACACCAGTTGCTGGCTTCCACTGGGACACAGCAGCACTCCCACCCCTCTGGCAGGAGAGTCTCTGCTCATGCTGTGTTAGCAAGCTGCAGTCACAGACATGCTGCTGGCCACCACTGCAGCCCTCATGGCTTTAACGTTGGTGGGAAATAACATCTTCCCACACACGGATGCAGCACAGCTACCACAAAGTGTCACAAAAACTGAGTTGATTCACTAAGCAATACCTTTAGTTAAAACCGGAATACTTAAAGATTTATGAAGATGTATTTGTCCTCTTTTCTACTGGTGTATAACAACTGTTTATAAAAGGTTGGTGCCAGTCTTTAGGCTGCACTAGTTTGTCTTATTCTGAGAAGCATTTTACGTGCTGATGAATTTGATGAATGCATCTGCAGTACTTCAGTACTCCTCCTAGAACAGCATCTTCGAGTTCTTGCAACATAAACCTTCAAAATCTAAATTACACATGACACACAGCCCGAGTTGGCTCCATGGTGTACTACCCTAATTACCATGTTTTAAAGAGTCTGAGGACAGCTAGGAAGTTACTTGTTATGAAATAGATTATGTTCTCCAAATAAACGTAACACTTAAGACTTCCAGCATAAATTACTAAGCAGAAATCAGAAGCAAAAGATAATGAGATGATCTTTTGCAGAGTTGAGAGTAACCAAAATCAGAAGTTTCTTCTTTTGCCACCGTGTAAAATTTTACTTTTTCAGGCTTACGCATGTCGTTCTCTAACCAGCAGGTATATTAAGAAAAGACGACCTGAAATACATGCAGGAATTCACTCAGACATCATGGCGTAGATGAACCCCCAGTGACTTAGTGACCTCTCTTGCCCTTTGCTTACTATTAATCCAGAACCCATATGCCTTTCTTCAGATGTTTCTGCTAAGATTTCTACGTAGTGCTAACGCTGTGAAGAACTTGTTGGTGCTGTTGCATCAGTGTTTGGACCTTTGGGTCAAGTGGACCGTTTGCTACAGACATGTTCCATCAGGGAGGGAGTGGGTGTGCCAGTGCTAAATCCATGGCTCCGGAGTGTCTTTACATGACAACAATCTCATGTTGGCGTCCACACCACAGTAACATGATTTCTGTGTGACCTGAAATGTGCTAGGATCTCCTTACAAACAGGCATGCGATGCTGTACTCTGTCCAGGTTTTTTTCCCCCTTAAGAATCACAACAGTTTAAAATGGTGCTGAGGAAAACTGCACAGCGATATGTGTTTTTAAAAGGATAACCAATGCAGGGCCAGTGTAAAGTGTACAGTGAAAAGGAGACTAAATTTAGTGTGATCTTTAATCCTGCCTGTACTCTGGTTGAAGCTGAGCCAACTATTTTGGAACTGCAAGGAGATTTGAGCATGTGTTCATCTATTAATTTATTATATTTTCCTATGTCTGTGCTATTTGCAGCAAGCCCTGTATTGCAAACCTGAAGCCATCCTTTCTCATATTGTACAAAGTAACGTGGATAAAACATCACTCAGCACATCTAAATGCATGCCCATATATGTAATCAACATGCATATAGTCACATCTGTTTTTCTCTTACTTTCAGAGTGATACATTCTATTGGCTTGGCTGTGTGCTTTTTACATTGATTTAAACAGGTAGAGTCAGATAACGTGCATTCTGTTCCATGTGCTGATATCCTTTTGTTTTCCCATTTCCTTTAGACAGTGATGATGAACATTGATGTTTTGGAATTGAGAATTTTGTGATCAAAAAAAACCCTTAATGCTGACATGCAGAACTGGTCTAGCAGAAAAACCATATCTGATCCAAATCATCATCAATTGCTCTCTAATCACGATGACAATACAAAAATGAAGCAAGCTTACCTTAGCTCAGCAGACTCTTGCTGTATCCCAGGCAGTTTCCTCTCCTTATTTGCTTGAAAAAGAAAAATCCACTTGAATAAAGAAAAATAAATACTAGAAGAGTGAGGGATTTAAGGAGTCCTCATCTGAGCTGCTGATCCACTTGTTTTTAGCAAATTGCAAAAACCTCGATCCAGCAGTAGCTCAGAGTGACTTTCCTCTCCTCGCGTGTTCTGTGGGCTGAGAATCTGCAAGAATAGACCTGAGACGGTGCTGCAAGAGAGAGGCAACGGGGGGACCTTGGCACGGAGTTGGACCAAACTCTAAATATAGCCCAACCCACTTTCCATGCAGTTCTCTTCATACTCTGAAGGCAGATGACCTTGTCAGAAAACTGCCCTCCCAACATGTCACTCTCTACAAAGAGAGGATCTAAGGGAACAGGACTGCAGCGTGAAAGGACGGGAAAGCAATCAACCCTCTGCCTGCAGCAAATGAATGTAGGTACGAGCTCTGTTTTTATGGCCACTGCAACTGATCAAGTCATAATGTGCTTTATTTGATCATTTAGACAAATGAGCTGCATGCCAGTTCACAAAAGACCTGTCCAGATGAGAGACTGTGTTGAATTGCTAAAATAATTAAATAGAGAGCACTGACACAGATGGAAAGCCTGTCGCCTTTCCTCCTGTCAAAAACCTTAATGCAGCATAGTGTGTAGTATTTCCCTAAAAGCTTCTGTCTAGAAGAAATTATCTTTCCTTTCACTTGCTCTTACAATAAGACTTTTTGGAAAAGTGAGTTAAATCCACCAACATACACTCTGGCACCATATAAATTGGAAACATAGCTTGAAAGGGCAGTAGAACCTGCAATATCAGAGACCAAACTGCAGAGAAATATGTAGCATATGCAGAGGAGGAACCAAGAGAATAAGAGGCATGGAAACATAACCCTTGTGCCTTAGATAGGGAACTGCTTTTCAACAGATGTTTCATAATCCAGGGAATTTGCCACTCTTAACTCTGTGTGGCAATGTGCCAGGGTATTTTGTTCTTAACCTGAAGGAGAGTTTTAGCTTAATGTGAGTCAACCTGATACTCTGTCAGACAGGGACCCGTTACTGCTATGTCGTATGAAGGCTTCTGAATAAAAAAAAAAAAAAAAAAGCTGCAGGAATCTGAGCAACTCAAAATGTCTTCTCTCGCATTCTGTGTTAAGACGTGTAGGAGGGTTGGGACAGAAAGTTGCTTGCAGTATTGCTCTTGAGTGGGATGTATTTGTTGTTGGTGACCTATATCTAAGTGTATGCATGCCAGCAGTTTGTAAAGTTCAGAGAAAGCCTGAGAAAACACCAGGACTGTGATAACCTTATGCTATAGATGTGTATGTCTGCAAAATACTCGTGAGCCAAAAGGGTGTGAATGGTATCAGTGGTTAGTAAGGTAGCGATGTGTATCTATGAGCAATAATTAGGGCTGTTAAGTTTTTTTGCAGTGTGCTATGGGTTTTTTTTAGTTGAAGCCTACTATTTTTGGCAAGTTCCACTGTGTAATTTTATCACGATCTATCAGCTCAAAATCCACAGAGTCAGCCAGACTCTGTGTGTTAACCTTCACACCAAGAACTACAAGTGTGAGCCATAGCTGCCTCCCAAGATAGTGGGAGAACAGCAGAAAAGATGAATCTCCTACAGTATTAAGGGGGATATCACATCTGAGACCGTACTACATTCCTGGGCAAAATTTGCTCGTAGTCAGACCTAGGCTAGAGCCTACCCATTAAGCAGGTTTATATATTTATCCAGGTTCCTTTTTCCTTCAAATTTACCTATTTCTTCCCTATTAACAAGAACAAACACTTGTTAGGAATGGATATTATAACAAATGAAGGATGCTGGTGTTCGACGAGGGGAATGACTCTGCCTCCAGACAGACATACATTGAGTGATTTACTAGCACTGTGTAAGCAGTAGAATTCTAAATGTAAAGGATACCAACACTGCTGAACACGGATAGCATTGTGCTGTCTGTGCTCCAGGGTGGTACCCTGATGTGATCCAGCTTCACAATGCCACTACCACTTCTGCCCCTCTCTCCAGTGCTGGGCTATTGGAATTGCCACAGATGCCTTCATTCAGAGCGTGAGGGAGGGAAGGTGTACTCCTCCCCAGCAGGAGTTAGTGCTCTTCACCCTCAGCAGCACAGAGCTGGAGCAGCTTCCATACACGATGGATCAGTAGTTCTTAGAAAAAGAAGGAATCACAGTGCTGGGTGGGTCCTGAAGCATGGGAATAGTCACACCTTGCCAGCCACTGTGACGTGCACTGCTCCCATACGAATGTTGAGGAGAAGGAGTGATTTCTTGCTTACACAAATAACATGCTGAGGGGCTTCGGGGAGGGAGTGTTCAGCTTTGGGGAGGTTTTTACCGAGCGGTGCTGTTTGTATGTACAGAGCTGTAAATGTTGCCTGAACAGCCCCAGCAGTGCGAACTTCCTGAAAGGAGGGGAGAAGGTATCAGGAGGGGTTGTACGGGTTTGCCACGGTGGATGGAACAGTACTTCGTTTGGCAGCTGTATACACTGAAGTTTACTTCAGGATGGCTTTTGCATGAGTCTCCTGTCCACACTGAGAGGGCAGTGTGGCAGGGAGTCAGGCCCTGGTTTGTGCCCAGCTTTTCTGGGGCTCACAACCTGTGTCTTCCTTGTGATGCTAGGTGGTCGCTCCACTGTTTTGCAGATGCTTTTTCTCTTTGACTACCAGCCTTCTTTGGTAAGTTTTCCTCTGGAATTGGCTGGGTCTGGCTTTCAGAGCCCAGGCTCTTTCCTCGCGCAGATGCCGCTGTTGGGATTGATGCTTATTTCAAGCCAGCCTTGTGGGATTCCCCCTCATTCAGTCATACTTGCTGTAACTAGAATTCGTGAACTGATTTTTTTCTTTTGATTAACCCCAAATTCCTAGGCACTTGTAGTTGTTTAAATACCCCGTGGTGCATTTCACAAGGTGAGATATGTGGACCATAATGTCTCGGCCAGTTTCCAACATGGTCAACTGTGTGCTGGCTTGGCCCATTCCTCTGCTTGTCAGAGTCGGAGAGAGCGTTCTCTTACTAGCATAAAGTGCTGCACAGTGTTCCTGGCGTCCTTTTGAGTGGTTCCTAAAGTGACTGTAGCGTATGTAATGCCAGGCATCTATCAAGAAGAGAAACCCCTTTTATGAGGTTAAGCATTTAATTTTGTGACAGTCATCCAGTAGATTTTCGAGCAGCCAAAACCCATGCTACAAACAAACAAAGCAAAGTCTCCCATTTCCCCATCTCTCTAGAAAAATGCTTTTAAACTGGGTTTGGAGATTTAAGGAGATCATCGGAAGTTGCAGCATGAAGGAAGTTTTTGAGAGAACAAAAGGAGTGAGGAGATTGCAGCGACCTGTGGGTGTCACCTGAGCCCTCGCTCACCGTGTCATTGGTGAAGGGCAGGGGCGCAAACAGAGCTGGTCTGCACCCTGTGCTGATGTGCTATTGCATCTTCAGGCTCTGGTTGCTCTTCTTTGGCAGGCCCATAATGAAGAAATTAAGTTGGATGGCAAACAACGAAAGGGCCTGTCATATTCCTAACATGTCAGATCTTTGTGTTTGCCCTTTGCTTGCCATGGGCTTTAAGACTACAGTGACTGAATATTGAGTTCTCTCCTCTTTACCGTAGCGATGCCGTTTGTTCCTTGTGCGAGGCAGTGTCAGGATGTCAAATTCAACCCTTGTCTTGCAGGAGAAAAAGTTGATTTTTTAGGAGAGTGACCCACTGCTTTTACGTCGGATCAGTCACTTTCTGTGATTTTTCTAACATGTCTCTGTCTTATAAGGCAATATATAAAAATGAAAAAGTTGGATTATGAGTAGGGCTGGGTTGTAATTATACTACAAGCTGGCCCAAACCTCGGCCGTGTGAAGTTTATTCTTCTGGGCTTACATGTGTACAACAGAGAATTTCCTCTGGTCTTATTCTCCAATATCCTCTTTATTTTGTCTTTCGATTCACTCCTAGTCAGCAAGTGAAGATGTGTCAAAACCGAGTTTGGAAGTACCTGTTTTGAATATTAAAGTATTAAAAATAAGGGAGAAAGGAGAGGTGGTTGTTAGAAATGTTCTGTGGGAGATCCTTTGCATGGCAGTTATGTCTGTGTGCTGAAAAATTTTTATCAGAGTATAGTGAAAATTAATTTGATGTTATTCCATTAAGACTTGTTCTTTTTTACTTGAATGGGTAAGGTTTTAATTTAAATTGTCATTCAGTGTAAGAAAGAGGAACCTAAACTGAATATCCTGTCACCAGATTTATTGGGGAAAAAAATACTTGTGGTAGATGTGCCTTCTGCACTGCCCAGTGTCTGTCGTCTCTGTGGTACCAGCTCTTGCCAATGCTTAGAAACTGTTACAAGGAATTCCCGCAGAGTGTTTGCAAGCAGCTCCGGCTTGACACGCGCTTAGGCAGGATGGAGTGGGAAGGAGCTTATGCTGTCTGAGTGTTACTTAATGGGACAAAATAAAAGGGCTTTTGATTCTTTAATAGAACTTGTGTCTGTTTCTGCTCAGTTGCATGTTGCGTGCCCTTCAGGTGTGCCTCACAAATAGGCTTTACCATACCTTTTTTTAAAGTACCTTGGCAGCTAAAGTCTGCAGTTCAGGGCATCCTCGCAGATGCAAGAACTTGCCGTTGTGCTAGAGCAGAGCTGTCTGGGGACAGGGCTCCTCCGTTCGTGATGGGAAGGGAAGGCAGTGCCAGGCCTGGGGGTTGCGGTGGAGCTGCCGCCACCTGTAATTACTGTGGAGATGCCCAGCCGGGAGGCAGCCGTGCTCTCTGGTGCAGCAGCCTGACAGGGAAAGGCCACGAAGGAACAGAGAGGCGCTGGCCATCGCCTGCAGCGGCACTTTATGTGCAGCTTCTTACTCCCTGGCAACAATAACAGGTACTGGTTCGTTCACAGTTTTGCCTCTTCAGTTACAGATGCTCAAAATACCAAGTACAGTAAGGCCTTAGGAGTGAAGGCATTTCTATTGCTTCATGACCCCAGTGGGACAAGTATGAAAACTTCATCAGTGTTTTAAAATTGGAGTTGCAAAAGCTAAAATGAAAAAAATAAGTAAAAAATCATCATTTATTTTTGAAGCGGCGCTCTGCTTAGCCATATTGTCATTCTTGCTTACAGCAAAGCTTTCCAATGAGCTGTAATATTATGTCCTTTGATGCAATTAAATTTTCATTTTGCATTTCCTGTCAGTACACGTGTTCTCTTACTGATTTCTAAGACTAAATCTTGTTTCACTGTACTGTTTTAAATGATTTAGCTAATCCTTATTCAAGGAGGTAAAGGGATGATGGGATTTTTTTTCTGTAATCTGTTGTCTGGATTTCTCAGTGGTGCCACTGCAGATGGTGCATGCGTGTGGTGGGGAGAACTGTTTATTTTTCTGGGGGTGCCAGTGGACCCTTTGGAATTTTAGTCAGAGCAGTGTGAGAAATCAAGAGTACTGACACTGTTGTAGCTATTTTTGATGCAATGGTAAGTGGTGATCTTCCCCAAGGATAGATTACTTTTGTAACTAAACATTTCACCTCATGTACTGGCAGTTTCTGTAGTGTTTGTCATGGTCAATAGCCAGCAACTGGTCTGAAGAATTGTATTAATAATAAAATGTCATTCTTAGCCATCCCATGTGGCTGGTCTGGAGGTCCCCAGAAGAGCTTCATAGCTATTGCTTGGCCAGTTGGCTTTACACTATGGGCTCCAGAGCATCTGGGCTGTCGTTAGGCTTAATGGGAAAATTCAAAGCTCTCTGTTGCCTACAGAGAGGGAACTTCAGGAGGATTGTCTTGGTAGAACGAGATCCTCCTTTCGGGCTTGGCGGTGCCAGTGACACTCAGCTGAGTAACTGGGGATCGGCGCAGGAGGTGGTTTGAGCCGCTGCTTGCACCACTGGCTTCCGCGCCTGCTTCTCCACTGTGGCTCAGAACCTTTCCCTTTGGTCAGGGAACCAGTTGAGCTGGGAGTGCTTTAAAATATTGAAAATGTTAATCCTTTTCTCTTCGTTAATCAGCCCCCCCAGCCAGGCCTGTCTCATTGCAAAGACGTGGTCTGCTCCGTCGGGTCCTGGCAGGCAGCGTGCAGGACCACCCGAGTGCCATGTTCCACACTGCCTGGAGGAGCAGTACCCTAGGGCTGTGATAAAATGCTGTCCGTACCACTTTTACCCCATCACTGCGATCGGCATAGCTGTGGTCACAAGAGGAGGCCTCCCACCTGAGCAAGGGCAAACAGGGACCTGGGAGCCAATTTTGCTGGTAGCTGTTACATTTTACAGAACATTAATTGACCTTGAACTGTGTGTGCCTGATGGGACATGCAGGGGAGATGCAGTGAGAAAGATTCAAAGTCGTGCAGTGGCATTAAGATTACTTAATCTGATTCATTAAAGATATAGGCCAGTTTTTAATGGCAAAATTATGAGAATAATAAGGAAGCCTCAGACTTCAATGTTATTGTTTTCCCTGAGCCACCTCTCCTCTCTTCCTCCCAAAGAAAAGGAATCTAAAATAACAATTAAGAAAAAACTTGAGAATGTGACCAACACATTTGGCATTTTACCCATCATCAAATATTTTTCAATCCGTTGAATTTAAAGCTGGGAGCCCTGAGAAACAGTTTCCCTCCAGATTAATGAACTCAGATCAGCACTGTTTAATCAACCAACAAATAAAAGCATAACCTGCAAAGCAGCCTGAAGTCAGTCCGTTGTAGCATACCCAAACTGAACAAACTGCACCCACCTGTAGGGTAATGGCAAGCACATACTTTCCTGTAACATACCTGAAACTGGAAAGAGAGCATAACAAATATAAAATCTGTTTCCATGGTGTACAGGGCTTTCTGTTAAAAGTCAGAAAACACAGGCTTTATTTGAAGTCTGGTTTCAGGTATGAGGCCATTTTAGAACAGTCAGAGGAGGCTGGAAGTCAGGAGGGTCTGGAAGAAAGGCAGGGGGTCTGGCAATAATAAATTATGTATAAACTTTGTTTTCATGTAAGTAATTATAGTTTAGTACTGATACTGAGCCCTGATGGGAGCATAAGAGAGAAAGCAGGGACTTCTTTCAGACCCAGAGACTCTTCTGACCCAAAGTGTGTCTCTGACTGTGGGCAGTGCCAGAGACATCAAATAAAAGTTGAGGGAGTCTCCCTTGTGGATGTGCAAGGCAGGTTCCCTCCAAATTCCATCACAGAGATTAGTTTAATGGTAAGAAATTAACTTCTCCTGCACCCACCTGTGTCACTGGGGGTCTTCTGGATACCAAATAGATGTCTAATTTCACTTGGCTTCTAGATTAAAAAAAAATAAATAAACCAACCAAAGCAAGCAGTGGAAATAATTCCTTTAGTTATCTCTGGGTGTGTGCACAAAATAACATTTTTCTGTTCTGAGCTTTCCTTTTGATTAATGTTCATTGTTCCTATATTACGAAGAGTTGTAAGCACCATGCCTCCTTTCTCTCTCAAAAAAACCCTTCTGTTCCCTTCGTCCTCTCTTCCTGTGAGGAGCTGCCCGTAGCTGCCGTCATTTCTGTGAGCTCCCTTGTCTTCATTTCAGTCGTAAGCTGGCTTGAACCACAAGTTCGCTTCCAAAGAATTTTAAGCTTACATTCTGTTACATTTCTGCTGTAACTTTTTCTTTATTTTGGGGCATTTGGAGGCATGCTACCTAGAATTTTCACTTTTTCAGTCAGCCTTAGTCCTTATAAGGATTAACTATTTATGTTGTGGTCACTATAACTCCTTTATTAATCACTTTAGAATAGAAAAGTGGTGTGTTGAAGGTCAAAAGTGTCAGTAATGGTGAATCAGCCGAACAAACAGAAATTTGTGTGTACTAGCTATTTTGCATGAACAAAATTGCATTCACATCAAAGTGTGTGTCATTTCTTCCTTATATCATTGCGGTCTTGTCTGCCTTTAAAAATACTAGTATAAGTAACTAAGCAAATGTGCATTCTTTGTGAGTATATTAGTTAATAAAGGCGATGGTTAATGGGAACCTGTCAAATTATCTAAATATATGTATGCTTATTTGTTTATGTGTATAAACTGGCAGACATGTGTATGTATTATATGGGTGTGTATATATTTAATATAGATAGTGATGTACTTAGACATGTGTCTATATCAATATTAAATTCAAAGGAAGTTAGAAACCATTGCACCGAATGATTTTAAATAGCGATCAGTATCATAGAGGAGAAAGTTGTATTCATATATGTAGTTGTTAGAGCATAAATGGCTTTCTCCATTTCAGCGTGGTTCAAAATAAAATCAAACATAAATATTTAATGACTGGGAAGCCTGTTAGCGTCTGCCATGCCACTGATGTAACACCAAAGGAAAAAACATGAAGAGCTGTGGAATTCACATTCACTTTTCTATATCGACAGCATTACATGATCGTTCAGACGTCTTTGATGACCTTGTGGTTGCGTAAGATCCACACGTTGCAGGACTGCGGACACGGAGGGCAGCTGCACTAACAACACTGCCCCTTCAGCAGTGTGTTCTGTCAGCGCCTGCTTGCCCACTCGCTTGCACCACAGAGGAGATGAAAGTCAGTGTTGTATTCATCAGTTATGTTCTGCATTTGTGCCCACTTGTTACTAAGGGAGGATTTGCGCTCTGTCCTATTCTGTCAGAGGGCAGTCTGCTGGGCAGCTTGGCACCTGGAAGCAGGGCAAGCAGTGCTGCTCTGATGCAGATGTGTTTGTGATCTGTGGGCTCAGCACTTCTGCATTTATTTGCATCGAGTTATGATTTATTTTGTGAATAGCCCCGCTGACATCAAGGTAACTGCTTGCAGAGGAAGGTACACTCTTTTAACGCGAGCATGGTTGGCAGAGCCTGCCCTGTAGTACTTTGATGCCCACAGCAAAATGCTGCTGTCCTCACAGGAGATGGCAGGGTGTCACAGGCAATCAGGGCTCACAGCTAACCGCTGTCTGGGCTGGGACACGGGTGCCTGGTTCTGGAACAAATGAGAACTCCTCCTCCAGTATGAAATAAAGGTACTTGGGTACTGCGGAAGGATGTTCGAATTTGAACTCTTTTGACATCTCTTTGCCGAGTCTGGACACTGTTTTCTTCTTCCCTTGTTCCTTGCTGGAAGTGGGGAACCTTGTGTCATGGAGCGCAGTCCAGCACTCAGATGGGCAGCGAGCAGGTGGTGCATTGTTTGTCAGGCTATTTCAGATTGTGGAAACCATTTGTCCAGATTTAGGTTGCTATTGCTAACAGCGTGCCTTTTAGTTATGAGAAAGAGAAGAGGTTATTTAAAACTTAGATGACTCCTGTTTGCCTTTGGAGAATGCCAAGTGAGATTTAAGAAGCAATGCGTAAAGATCACAGGCAGCTTCCCCTGAATCTATTTTATGTAATTCTGATTTATTTCCAGTGTGAAATATTGGAAAGAGCTGGCTCAGCAACTCAGTTCAGCGAGACATGCACAGTTACACTCGAGAAGGGGCGTCTGGGGCTCAAGCACGGTGAACAAGAGGGACAAAGAGACACTTAGTTCTGATTTCGTTGATGTACCTCTCTGCAGCCTCTTGGATGTAGTGCATCCAGGACCCTGGGGGTGCGGAGCTGGTGTGTGTAAAAGCTGGTCACTCCTCCAGTACCTCCGGAGTCAGGGCAGGAGGGACAGAAGTCAGTGATGGGCTCTCAAGCACGGGAGATGCCCTGCCGAAGTGCGGCACAATATATTTGCCAGAGGAAGGGTGATACAGTGAGTAACGAACCCGTGGCAGCGCATGGGGGTATCCCTGAGTTACCGAGGCACCTTTTAAACTTTCAGGAGTATACTGGATGATGCAATTTTCCAGCTTCTGCTAATAGAGTGTCCTATCTGCAATTCCAAAGTGGCCAGAGGACACAAGTGGTCAGTGGCTTCGGAGAGGAATAGGCTGGGGAGGAGCGGTTCCTGGGCAGGGGCACTCAGCCGTCTGCAGGAGGACAGAAGGGAAGAGCCCAGTAGACTGATACAGATATGTGAACTGTAATATAAGGAAGAAATTTGTTAGTCTCCCAAACCTTCAGCTTGTTTTCTTCCTCCTTCCCCTGCCGCCATGTGTTAGGCTGTACAGGACTAGATACATACCTTTTTTTTGTGCGTTAATAGTAAGCTTATAATAAAGTAAACCCATATTGCCATTGATGATGTTAAAAAAAAAAATAAAAAATGGACGTAGAGGAATGAAGCTGGGTTAATTAGCATTGATAATATACAATGGTGGGTTGGCCAGTGTAGATAAGGTGCAGCTGTGGCTGTTCTGTTAAGTGGTTGGGAGCCAGTGAAGAGAGAGCGGCCAAGGGAAAGGCAGAGCGAAGAGAGAGACCGCGTGCCCTGGGAGGCAGCAGAGGGACTGGCGTGAAGGGTACGTCGGTATGAGATGGTAAAAGACCTTGTCGCAGCTGGCTAGTTTGGAGGGTGCTGCGACAGTTGGCCTTGGAAACCTCTCTCCTTTTTACTTATGGTGGCCGTTAAGCTTTGCCAGCAACTTTTTCCACCTTCAGCCAGTGTCTGATGAATGCTGTGGAGACAGTAACAGCGATCTCTAGCAAGGGACAGACTGTGGAGGGGGGTTCGTTCTTGTTCGTGATCCGTATGGCGGCTCAGAAGAAGAGTCAATCAGACTGGGCTCATCCCTCAGGAAAGAGGGAAGACAGCTTGGGAGGGTGACTCGTGGAGACCAGTGCCGTGTATTTCCTGGAGCACAAGTAAGCCTGGGGTTCGAGCCTGTCGCCTCCCTTGCTCATGCCCTTCAAGCAGAGACCCCCGAAAGGCCAGCTGCCTTTCTGAGGCTGACTTGGCACAGCCTAAGGGGCAGCCTGGTGTTACAGTTGCCTGTTGTAAGGGGCTGCCAGGGGTGACATCCCTGCTGCCACCGGCCACTCAACCTGCGCGAGGGCTGGCGCGGCCGCGGCCTGTTCAGCCGCTGCAGTGGCCGCGAGGCCGCAAGGAGGAGGCGGCAGGCCAAGGAGGTGGCAGGCCGAGGAGGAGGAGGAGGCGGCAGGCTGAGGAGGTGGCAGGCCGAGGAGGTGGAGGAGGCGGCAGGCCGAGGAGGAGGAGGCGGCAGGCCGAGGAGGCGGCAGGCCGAGGAGGAGGCGGCAGGCCGAGGAGGTGGC
>JAVJGJ010000014.1:121130190-121167690 GCA_035590215.1 Microhierax caerulescens
GAGGCGGCGGCAGGCCGCGGAGGAGGAGGCGGCAGGCCGAGGAGGTGGCAGGCTGAGGAGGAGGAGGAGGCGGCAGGCCGAGGAGGCGGCAGGCCGAGGAGGCGGCGGCAGGCCGGGCTGCGGTCCCACCTGGTGCACGCGTTTGTGCGTTTGCGCTACAGCTGGAAGCAGGGCCTCTCCTGGGGGGTTCCCATTTAAGATTTCAGAATATGTCTTCATCCTGCCTTGAGATGCAAATGAGCGCTGCCATTTCTTCCATGGTGCTTGTTATGGCCTGAATGAAGTTCCTCAGTGCGTTTTTCTGACCCCTTCACGTAGGAGTCCCTTAGTTGTACTGGACAGAAAACAAATCCTCTTCTCAGTTGCTGCTCAGCTTCTAAAGCTCTGGCAGTTTGCCAAGAATCTGAGCTATACCAAGTAACCTTGCATGACAAATGATGTCCAACCTGCTAAAGCATTCACTGATTTTCTTCACTTGCTAGTTTTCAACTTCCCAAATGGTTTTGAACTCTTAACAGCTGTCACAACCCATCTTTAGGATGCTGACTGTTTCACAAGCTTTTCAAAGTGGAAGGAGTGGAATTTACAAGGCGGTATCTTTCCAGGCATAAATATTTACCCGTTTTGTTACCTGATCTGTTGCAGTAGGATTTTCAAAGCCACTACCTGACGGACAAATAATATATAATGTTGCATCTGTGGATTAATAAAGACTGCCTTTTCCCCTTCATATCCTTTTACTTGTCTTTCACTTAATTTTTTTTTAGGTTATCTGTCACATACCCTTTAGCTTACTTTTTTCTATAGGTACCTATTTTAACATGGAATTCGGAAATACCAGCCCTGGTTGATCCAAATACCAGCCAGATTTTCTCTCTCTCACCTTCTCTGGCCATCAGTTTACTCTGCTCGCAACTATTTATTGCATGGATGTAGTAGCTATGTCATCCACACTCAGGGTGATGCTTAAGAAATCATACTGTTCCTCTTTATTCAAAATAAATAATCTTGAAGCTGTGAATTTACAACTTCAGAATACAGAGATTGCAACAACGATTGAGTACCTGTTGGATGGAAATATTCCAAGTGCAGAAACAGTTACACCGTTCTAATTATTCAGTTTGATGGGTGATAATGCTTCTGGCAATGATCAGGGAAGTAATTCAGTCCCCAGCAGAAACTTCTGCATTTGAATACAACTTAGCACTGATATAGCACTATTAGAGGGAACTGTTGCTGTGGGTAATTCGAGGGCCTCCCCAAGTCTCTCTGTAGTTAGAAGACATGGAGAAGAGAATGAGTAGAAACATCTTAATGTAAACAGTTTTCTTTCAAAACATAAGCCTTTTTTTAGGTCTTGTGGACCTTCTGCTTAAATTTTGGGAATAGTGCCTTTGTCTAATCATTACTGAAGTAAGAGACACATTACTTGCAAAATATAATTGTAATTATAAAAATAAGTATAGTTAATTGTTGATAGTATAAAATAGTAGTATAACAATACTACAAATAACTTGCAGAAAATGGCTGCATATATTTTTGTATAATCGGGCATTATACTAATCTTGTATTTTTCCTCTTCTAGGTAATTGGGTCAGTAAGGCATTTGGGGCTTTTAGGTGGAAGCTGGGGTGGTGTGTTTCTGTGTTTGGTTTGATTTTTTTTCTTCCTTCATCTACAAGACTTGTTTTAGTGGGAGATGACTTATTCTGAAAGAAGCGTCGGAAAACTTAGCAAGAAATATGTATTTTTATGGTGATCCTATGGACCGTAGTGCTATTACTGTACAGTACCAGTGCTATTGCTTATTTTGGAGTCTGATGGGATAGGTCTGTAATTATACGTGGTGAATGCAGTGCTACGGATCCAAGATTATGTTTTAATTGTTCTGAAAAAAATGCAGAGAAATGTCATGTGACTTGAGAGGTAGTTTATCAAAAACATCTTCTTTCATTGTTCACTGCTTAGTTTAAGTCAAGGGGGGGGTTGGGAGGATTAGGTATTTCTACCTGTGATCCTGCAGCTGTCAAACACTGTGCAGCATTCCAGAAAGATAAAGAAATATATTGCCTGCCTCTAATACTGTGGAGAATAGGGGAAACGAGGGATTTCTTTTAGAATTAATTTCATATACCAGAGTTCTAAAATGATAAAAAAATCTGTTACAATCTCAAGACTGGTAGTAAGCACAGCTGTATTATTATGACAGCCTTTCAGCTGAAGATTTTATCCCTATTTTTGAATGCAAGGGTAGGAGATGGCCTTGAAACATAGTAACAAAAACTTTTTTTTTCATTAGATCCTTCAGATGATCAAGCTCTTGAGAAAGCAAGTGGTAACAGGACAGCAACACATCAAGATTCAGGTTCCAAACCTACTGTGGCAAAGAAAAGAAAGCAGGTTTGTAAATTTAGCAGTTGTGTAGAGCACAGAGATGATAAGGGAAACGTAGTCCCCTTTCATTCAGTAAGGGGACAGTTTTCTTCACGGTTTGTCTGATATGTTCATGTAAAAAGATTGGTTTATTACATTATTTTGCCTTATTTGGAAGTGATCATGTTCCGGTACATTTCAGTAACAACCTCACTCTTGTTCTGTGTGAGTTGAGATTGGTAGGTCTGTCCCCTACGAAGGGACTATCCAGTGATAAAAGCCTGGGTGGTGCTACCTAATGTCCTCCCCATAACCTTTTCCCTTTCCCTGCACGCATAAGGTCTTGAAAGCTATATTTTTATGTTGTACAGCATCTACCCAAGCGTGTCCCCAGTGCAATGTCCAAGTGAAGAAGAATTTGGGTCTACATAGATGAATGTTTTAACAGCCTTTCACCACTAAAAGCTTCCTTTAAAACCAGTACCGTCTGTATTGTTCAGCATTACATGGAGTATGCCAGGGGAAAGGCAGCAAGGTCTTTGAGAGACAGCATAACCCCAACTTGAGCAAAAAAGAGTTATCTAGAGGTCAGCTGATTTTAAGAAGTCTCTTCTTGGAAGGTGATTTCTTCTGTCTTTCTGATACTGTACAGCAGAATTGACCAAAAGGCTATCAAAGAGCTAAAATTGCCCTGGCAGCTCTCTCTCCTTGAGGTTATGGATATTAATTTTGACCCCTAGGTTGATAGTAATTCACTGTGTGATGCTTAGGCAGTTGCCCAAGTGGAAAACCATTTGTGGAGATGTTCTTTTTTTTGTAACAGAGAAGTGTAAACAACACAGTAGCAATTAGTACACTTCTGGGTGTCTTTCCAAGGAGATCGAAGGTGAAGTGAGACAAATACCTGAGCTGGTTCTGTGTTTTGTTTAGGAAAGAGAGAACTGAGCAATACAGAAAACTGTACATGCTCTTTGTACATGGTGTCCCAGGGGGTCAGATGCTGAGGACTTCAGCTCAGTGAGGAGCCACTTTTTAACACCATCATCTCCGCTTAAGCATTTAGGACTAAGTTAAGACAGTTTGGAGGAGCTGCTTTGCTCTTTCTGTGAGAATATCAGAAAGGATGACCAACACGGGTTATCCTGCCGGGTATACGACTGGGACTGCTCAGCTGTAGCAGAACACCTGCCACAGCTCTTCCTGTCATATAAAGGATATCAATCTGCATTTTGGAATCAAGTAATTTATTGTTTAGCCAGGAAGCAATGCTTTATGGGAGCTTAAAGTCATGGGGACGTTATTGCCTGACTTTTAGAGCAAAACACTTGCAAAATCAGATGCGTTTACAGAAAGCTTGTAGTTCTGCGGTTCAGGTACGTATAACATAACCCATCTTAGTCCCTGCCTTATTCACAGGCTGGAAGCTGTTCTGCAGTGGGCTTGGCACCTTAAGGCCAGTCAGAAGATAACCAAATAGAGTTACAAACATTTATGTTTCTAGTCTGCAGTCTGTCCTCAGGCTTATAGTGAAATGAATAATTTGTCTCCAGTCCGAATGGTGCATTGATGTGTTTACTTTGTCACGAACTCAGTCAGACTATATGGCTGACCTAGAACGTAAGGTTTCACACACATGCAAGAATGTTTTCCCTCTACATTTGAATTTCCAGTAACTTGGCAACATGTAAAGAAAAAAAAATTGTTAGAAATACAATACAGGAAATATTTTATGTTCTGTCTATGATTAAGAAACAAGGAATTTATGACATTTTAGTTCATAAATCAATTGTCTCAGCAAAAATTTCCTGTTTTCTGAATTTTAAGAACTTCCATGTAAAAACAGCATAAAAACACAGAGCACAAAGGAGCTATGCCAAAAAGTAGTTGGTTGTCTGCTCTGTCTCTTGCATAAGAAAAACATGCAAATGACCTTTTCTTAAGGATGGCATACAAAGAGCTATTGCATGAGTAGGTAGGCAGCTAACATTTGGATAAAGGTCAGAAGTTCAGTGTAGATCAGCTACCTAAATATTTTAGACTGCAGATCATCAAAGATGTGTAAGTTTACAGCCATTCACTACCATTAAGTTTCTCTTAGGGCATTATTTTGAATGTCTGATTAATGTGGATGTATTATTGCTGGAGTAATAGTATACTACACCTACATATGTATAAGCTGTCATAAAGGATGTAATTTTGAGTGCTTCTCTGAGGAAGTAAGTCTTTGACTACAAGCCTGCTGCGTACTTCTGTTGCTGTTGAAAGAAAGGGGTTGCATACTGCCTTCTAAAAAGCTGTGGCATTTGGTGATACTTTTAAACAGCTGAATGAAGGGTTATCAGTGAGAAAATGTTGTTTCTCTTAGAGAAAATGTTTCAGATCTGTGGCACAGTTTTATTTTCTTACGCAGATACCTGTTGCAGGGAGTCTTTTGCGTAAAAGATTTACGTAAAACAGTTGGTAATGTATACAGAGGGAGAAATGGGCCTGCGGTGAACGAGTGGCATCTTTCGATAAGCTGAAAGAGTGGTAGCACTTTCTAGGATAGGGAACTGTCATACCTTATTGGAGGAAAGAGATCCAGGATGGCCCTTTTCTGGCTTTTTGACGGCTTGGTAGTTTACCTTGACTGAATCAATCCAAAGGCTTTTTCTCTGCATAAAATATGATGTTGAACATTGAATTTATGATTAAAACACCTGGCAAGTGGTCTTTGAGTGTCTATGGACAGCTGGGATGCGTAAGGGTAGAGCAGGAACTGAAGGCAGAGGGTAGCTCTGTTTCAGTCTCAGTGTCTGGGAGTGCTGATAGTAGGGATAAGGATGAAGGAATTTACGGTGGTGTTTTAAAAGCACTTGAATCAGCGTCAGGACAGAGGTTTTTACACAAGAAACAGATGAAAAAGAAAACCAAAAAGCTTGTGTTAACCCTGGAGCTATTTTGTTGTTGAAGTGAGTTTCTGCATGCAGTCATTTCCTTGATTTCTAGTGAAGATAGTACCTCTTTATACCTGAGAAGAGCACAGGGACAGATCTCTGTGGCAAGATACAGTCCCTACCAAGACTTCTCGTGGGTGGGTGCTGATTCAGGCTGCACTATATTCCAGTGCGAGCTGTGGGGTGCTTTGCTGGCTGTAGCTAGTCCCCAGCTGACTCCTCTCTGGTAGTTCCTAGATATAAGGTCAGACCTCACCCAGTTTCAGGGCCACTACTGCTGCCTTTGCAAGTACATAGCTGTGGTTATGTCATGGCACAGAAAGCAGGAGAAGCAATAGGTCACTGGTTTGTGTTGAGCATGGTGCTGTCTTGGTTCTTAGAGCCAAATGAGCCAGGGAGTGGGGAGGAAAAGGGAAATGCAGGCATAATAGGAACAATTAACTCTATAAACAAAATGCTTCTGATAAGGATATGAGAATGAGCTTGGAAAGGCACAAATGTACTGGGGAGGATCGTGTAGTGCCAGTTGTCATGACGAGTTCCTCTGTTATGGGAGGGCAGTGCAAGGAAGGCTCCGAAAGACTGACATCCTGCACTTCTCTTAGCGCTTCGATGGTCCCTTGGCCCTGTTGGAGCTGCCCTCACAGGGGAACAAAGGAGCAGCCTCTTTGGCTTTCGGCTGGGCTCCTTTTCCTGCCAATGCTTTTCTTCCAGGCTTTCCCTGGGGAGCAGCGCTGAATTTGTGGCTCGTGAGCTTTTAATGCCCCCTGTGATGAGACTTCTCTGTGGTTTCTCACAGGAGCAGATTTTTTCAGGCAAATGCATCCTAGCATCAAGGAGCTTTTTTCCTGCAGTTCAACGTATGTTCCTGCAGTTCGTCAAGTCACTTATTAAGCTCTAAAGCCTGTCTATGTAGATGAATTTGCATTTCTATGAAGTGGAAGACCCTAGGAAGGCAAAAGAAAAGATAACTGCTATGCTCAAAACAAGGAAAGCCTGTGCCTCACTTCCTCTGTTTTGGGCAATTTTAGATGGCTCAGGACAAACCCGAACTCCGGCTTATGTGAACAGGGACTCTGGTACAAATGGACTGATTCAGCCTGCTCACTCAGGGGGTTAATGATCGCAACACGTGTTGGTTGAAGATTATTCTGAAAGGCACCATGTATTTTTCTTCTGTGTATTTGATCCTGCATGCTGTTGAGGAGACAAAGCAAGAATGGGGTAGAACAAATGTGAAACATGTTTTCCTATATTTTGCATTACAAATGTAAAAGGAAATCCAGAACGTGATTGTTTCCAATTACTCTCGCCCAGTTCTGTGGTATCTTTTACCATCTGGATGCTCACCTTAGACCCAGTTATTTTAAAGAACTATTGGCAAAGTTTAGAAAAACAATCACACACAATAATAAAGATGAAAAATACAAAGCTTGTGAAAAGTTTTGTTCATGTTTTCCTCTTGGTTTTTTGTTGGTTTTTTTTTTTAATGTATTAAAAAAATAATTATAAATGGTGAATTATAAAATTCACCATTTTATGGAACTGTGGCTACAACTTGCATGTTGCAACTTTCTGTTATTTTATTGCCCTCTCGGTTACAGTAACATAGATCTCAAGTCCAAAAGTACTTCATATATATATAACTTTTAAGAATTTGATCCCTTCTACAGGTAGGGACACTTGGGTTTGTTTTTGCCTAACCCCCAGCATTATACTTTCTGTATCCACTCTTACCTCCCTTCGGTGACACTTCCCCCCACCCCCACCCCACCCCCACCCCCCGCCAGGCGATAGATATCTGATGTTGATCTTTTTTTTTTTTTTTTTAAATACATGCTTTGCAGCCTGCAGAGTGTTTTCTAAGTCAGCCTGAAGAAAAACAAGAGAGGACTGTAAAGGCAAAGAGGAGAAAGAAGGTATGAACGGCCTAGAGTATGTTTGGGGACTGGGCAGTGGGTACATGTGCTGTTATGAGATTCAGAATCAGGAGGACCGTGTGATAATGAGAATTCAATGGTCGTAATGTTACAGCCTCTTTCAGAGAAGAATGGAAATCTTTGTGTTTGTGGCTACACTGAAAATACCTACTCCCAACCTGAGCTGTGGCGTTGTGTCCACTGAAGGGTAGTATATGTCTACACCCCACCTGGAAGTGTTGCACGCCAGGAAAATGTAACCACATCAAAGGAAGGTGGAATTTCAGTTGCTGCAAAATCTGTCCCATTTCAGTGATGTGCTCAGGCTCCAGCTGCTGTGAACATCTTTTGAGCCAAGAACTGTCTTTGTTCACTTTTCTGCTTATAGCATAAGTATATAAATAAATACTCTGCACTGTCCCTCTGGTCATGCTCCATCCTCACCCTCCACAGCAAACACGCTCTGGAGTTTAGATGGCCATGGTATGACACCAGGCAAGTTAATTGTCTTTCAGGACAGACTGTAAATAGTTGGGTTCCTCACAGGGCTGAGAGGTGGCCTCTTAATCATCCAGGGAATGGGAGGAGGGAGGAGTGGGAGTTTGCTTTAAATGCAGCTCTGGCAGAAGTGACCGTGGTCCTTGTTCCACGGCTGCCAGAGCAAAAGCATCCCACAGCAGAGACTGGTGAACCAGACCTAACAAAAAGATGCTGTTCTCAGGCAGGCAGTAGGCTCATAGTTACACCTCTGATTTCAGTGGGGCTACACCACTAAGATGACATACACAGCCCATCAAGAAATCCATCAGGAAGTATATATTGGGTTGATCTATGGGTTCCAAACAAAGTGCTCTCTCCAAAAATGAGGAAAAGGGGGGAAAAGACCCTTTGCTTTCAAGCATCTGGAATGAATTGGAGGAAAAATAATAAAACTTCCTGCACGAGGAACATTTCCCCACAGCTCTCCTTGAAGGAATAGTTTGCTCAGGTGTCCTTGCTCTTGCTCGTATGGAATTTCTTGTTAGTATCAGGCTTTTCCCCTCCGGGGGGCCGTAATTCTCCTGAAGGAACCAAGTGGCCCACCGAATGATGTAACGGTCCTGTGGAATGGCGCCTTACGCTGAATTACCAAGGGAGCCGAGCCTGATGGTCCTGTCTCGCTGGCTGCCAGAGCAGCGGTTGCAGGCGGTGCCGGAGCAGAGGCCTGTGGCTGGCCTGGCCGGGAGCACAGGGAAGCGGTGCGGCCCTGGGCCTCGCGCGAGGGCTGCCGCGGCTGCGGGCGCCGCTCGTCACGCGCTGGGAGGACAGTTGTTGCGTGGCGGAGAGGTACGGTGGGGCCAGGTGGGGGTGAACCTGCACGGTCAGGCACTGCAAACCGCCGCCAAGCAGCCAGGCGCCCGCTGGAAAGCCTCCGGGGCTGCCGAGGGCTTTGCACCTGGGCAGAGCCGGGCTGACAGGAAGGCACAGTAAGCACTGCATCTCCGTGTATCCCACGGGCTGTCCCGCAGAAGAGGTTCCGCTGGGCTCTTGGAAGCACCCAGCTGGCCCTTAGCAGAGGTGAAACAGGCAACGGCCCAGGTGGCAGATGGCTGGCAGACGTGGCTGCCTGCTCTGCCTTCGCTCTGGGGTGGATGGTTCGGCAGCCCCCGCGTGGCTCTTCCCCATCCGGCCTTCTGCCCCTTGTGCTGCCATTCCGGGGGCACGGGGGGTGCGCTGGGCAGGAGGAGGAGGCCGGGTGTGGGGAATGGAAGAGCAGGAGGGAGTGCGTGCTGGGATAGAGCGAGGGAAAGAGGGGTGGAAGCAGATCTGTCCCCTACATTAACATTCACGCTATAGCACTCTGAAAGTTTCAGTTCATCTTTGCTGCTCCAGACCTTAGCCAGCCGAACTTGTACTGAAGGTACTCGGCACTCCTCCAGAGCCACCAGAAATGCTTCCAGGCCCACCTCATCCCTCTGCGAAATCTCAGTGTGCCTCGCACCTGTGTAGCCTGTTGCTCCATCCTAACCACGCTCTCCTGCTCCTTTTCGCTTCTAGGCTTACGCTGCCATGCATCCTCGTGAGCAACCTTAATCAAGGGAATCGCTTCTCGGGGAGAACAAGGGAGGCTTCGCATTCTTGCTGTTCTCTCCAGGCTGCTTCTCTCCTTGAAAACCCGCTGTTTTCTTGAATGCTGGCAGACCGTTCAGACAGTGGGAACCCTGGGCTGTTCTGCCCTCGTGATCCATTTAATTATGGGGAAAAACACAGCAACACTTCCACTTGAAAATTCACACCTGTTATCTGCTGATATTCTTCAGGTGTAACACACAATCATTATGAACTCGCATCCAGGCTCTAAAAAGTATTAGTTTGGTTTAAAAGATTATACATTTTGTAAGAACAAAGCAGCTGCTGAGCTCTTTCTGTTTGACTTCCGGTTTTGAGAGCTTTTAAGTTGTTTTCATCACACTTGCACGGTATTCTGTGAGTCTGGCTAGCCATCTTTCCTTCCAGAATAGATGGGTATTTACCCTGTTTTAATCAACACATAACCAAGACCTTTATAACTACTTGATTCCTGCTGTTACGCTTCAAGAATAATAAATTTAAACAAATGATTAAATAAACCTTGAATTTTCAAACTGATACTTAAGTGTAACAGTAGCAAAACTCACAAAAACAGCTTTCTGTTATGTTTTTGTTAGGGAAGCATTTCAGATGAGTGCACATGACTTGTCTTCAGGCTCACAGACCATCTCATCGAAGTATCTGAACTTGCATCTAGAATCTGCGTTCCTACTAAAGACAAAGGGAATCTTGTTCCCTTGTAAAGTGTTTTTTTCTAATTAAGTTGTAATTAAGCCAGTATAACTGTATAAAGTTATGAAGGAACATTTATTTACAGTATTGTTAGCTAGCCAAAGAACAGAGATGATAGAAATGCCATACTTACCCATTTTACTTGTTGTTTTTTAGAAGAAAATTTCTGATATTCTGGAAAAATCCGCTCCAAAACCTGGTGTGCCTGCAGATCTACAAAATCTGCTTAGTCAACATTTTGGTGAAAACCGTTCTGTGATTGAAAGAGAGGAATTAAAGCTGTCAGGTAACTTATCCTATATTTAATAGATGAATAAAAAATGTTTGTTTCATGATACTGTTGAGTATTTTTTCTGTAGGAGAAAGGATTTTTGGGGCAGGTCCTGAGTTGTACTTTTTTATGGTGATATTTGCTTGTACTCTGTATTCATCTGCTGGTTTAAGTAGATATGTTAGTTTCCTTGGAATAAACGTGAAGATTCTTGAAGTTACAGAAATGAAAAGCAGCATTGTTTAAATATGTCCTTTTATTGTGAAGTATTAATTTCAGAAGCTCACTTTTCCAATAGAAATTATATGATTCCTAATAAGAGCTTCCAAGATGCTGAGAGAGTGAAAATGTAGTTTGTTTCTGGGATTATTGGAGTTGATCTGGGTGCATAATAGGAAGGCTGACAGGAGTAGGCAAAGAAATAATGAGGCATCAGTCTAACATGGATACGAGATGTTGAACGCGATGGTGTTTCAGAGAGTGGCGTGAAATTAGACAATGGGTTTGGTCCAAATGTAAAGTGACCAAGTTTTAACCACGACAAGGACCCTTTTTGATTCCCATATTCTGTCTCCAGTTAAAAGCCAGCGATAGAAAAGGCAGAGCAGGGTCAGCTTCTGCCAGTTGGAGGCTGCATTACAGATGAAGGCAACATTGAACTTCTCTGCCTTTTACGCTGCAGATAAAGAGGCACTGTCATTTTATTGGCACTGTCTGTTATTTGTTGGTAGAGCTTATGAAGAGCAAACGGCCTGGTAACTAACCTGCATACACCTTTGATACCTCTTGAACCCTTAGTGACCTGTGCCCAATGTAGGAGCCTTCTAGCCCAGCAGTGGTTTCTCTCTTTTAATGTTTAAGTCTGTCTTTCTACATAAACACGCTCCTCCTTAACGTCTGTGATTCTAGGTTGACCCTTCTTTATTTCTGTGGAGCAGGTTCAGCTTTCTTGTTGAATCAAGAAAGGCTGGAGAATTCCCATATGGATTGCTTTGAAAAGCTTGTGTTAAATATTTTTAGACCTTCAGGATTTTTAGCAAATAATAAATTGCTTTGGTTTTTTTCTTGCTAAAAAGAGCCCTTTGGACTACTGAAGTGACCCATTTCAATATGGATTGGCTCTTGGATTGTATTGGAGATGTTTTTTCTTTCTTTTTGTGCTGGGAGTTGAAGGCTTAGAGTGCCAAGGAGTTTGCAGATTTCTACAGCTGTCAAGTCATTCACGTCAAAGCACTGACCAGATAACCAGCAACTACTTGGAGTTTTTGCAGTCAGCATGGTCTCTTGCTGCAGTCTGGATCTGTGTGTTTCTTCCCCCCTTTCTGAAACTTTCATTTGAAATTGTTCTTAATGCTCCAGTGTTGCGGGGCTGTTGCTGAGAAGTCAGTGACTGAAGCTCCCGTCCTTTAGAAACTCTCTTTTGAATTGTTCAGTCATTAATGAGACTTGATGTGTTCAGAAGAGCAAAACAATAACAAGGATGTTTTGCCACTGGGAGGAAAGGGTGGCGGTGGGTGTGAAGAGCTCTCCTATTAGCACCAAATGCCTATGGAAGCACAGCCCCTGCCCATCTCCACCAGCATCGAGTGTGTCTTTTAAACGTGATGTTAAAAGTGAATCAGCTGCTGATCCTTTGGTTGTACACATTCACTCCATTTGGAGCTCAAGTCCCAGGAAGTATCAGATTCTGGATTTAATGAAAGGGATTGGTGCAAAATGAAAGTTTTGAGCAAGAGGATACAGGTTAAGTGGAAGATAGAGAGATGGAGAGTGGCTGTGCTCCAGGAGCTGCGCAGGCAGAACTCCAGCCAGGCACCGGCTACAAACCACGTTTGTCACACTGCCTCTTCGGTGGAAATCATGGATTGATGCTGCCAGCATTAGCACAATGCACCGTCCACGTGAACACGAATTATGTCTATAAGGAAGTGTCCTAAATATTTAGTTAAAATATATCAGCAGACGTCCATGGACAGGCACCCTGAGGTGCTGTGCTGCGTGCAGAATGACACCAAGTACGTGGGTCCCTGAATGCAGAATTGGTAATGCTCTACAGGAGCATATTGTCCCACTGGGCAAATGACCCTTAACAACGATGGCAAGTTTTCAGACCATCTGATTTTGATCACCTTTTTGAGAACTTACACTTTCTGTACAGACGCTGGAGAAAGGGCCTTCCAAAGAACCTGTTAGTACCTCGTCTTTCTTCATTGCCTCTGCATGAAGCTTAAACTTCGATGGCCTGTCTGCCACAGAGAGCTTACAAGCCTTACTAGGTGACACAGTGACCAGGTGAAAGACAGGCAGGCAGCAGGGAGTGGAGGAGGAGGAGGAAGGCATTGAAATGCTGTGTGTGTGGTGCTGTTAGGGTCGGTGCACTTAGGTAGGTGGCCACAGTATGAAAGGCCAGAAAGAGGAACAAACTCATTGACAGGTAAATTATTGGTAGGTTCCTGCACTTACACAGTGTGAATTGTTCGGGTGATCTGCAAATGCCTTCCATCATCAGTAGGCTAGAGGAACACTCTAGCAGGCTGACTGTAAGGCTTTTAGCTAAGACTTTTGATTGATTATGGCAAAGGTGTATGAAAACTTCTTTTAAATTATGTGATTGCACCTGTGCAGCCCTGTGTTCAGTGTTTCATGGTGGGAGCAAGGAAAGGAATTGAAATTGAGTTGAGGGATGTGACCATCTTTGATCTATCCAATGTAAAGCTGCTTGTACATGTGGTGTGCATTAACCTTTGTTTCACAAATGGTAATTTATTGATGTTGGATTTAACAAAGTTGTTGTTTCATCAATATAACCAACAGTTATGCTGTAAACATTCATGCTGCTTTTGCTGTTAAAAAGACATCAACAAAAATATTTTTTCCTTTATATTTTCAGATTCCTGTTTTTTGCCAGCCAATGATCTCACCCACAGTTTTTCTTCATACCTGAAGGAAAGTGAGTTAAAATGTTGGTATGAATGAGGTGAAAGTTGTATGACAAACACTGCTAATGCAATATTATTGCAGTTGTTATCTGTACCTCCCAATATTTTTAATTATGAGATATTAAATAAGTTTAAGGTTTGTTCTTTTTTTTTTTTTTATGACAGGTCTTGGTTTTCTGGCTCTTTTTTTACTCTTATCACTTTTTTGTATCAAGATGTTCTAGGGTTTCTTTTAATTGTTAGGGATTATTTGTCAGTAATTTATTGTGGCTTCATAAGTAGCTGCATGTATTACAGTAAAAAACCTGCAGCTCTCTGTGGACATGAACAAAGAGAATTTTTATTCTCTTGTATGTTTCTATAGACCTTCTGGTCTGTTAATGTTTCTTTTAAATTGATTTTCTCTGATACAAATTGTGCTATGTGGCAAGGGAAGACAGTGGGCTTGTCACCTTAGAAACTGTTGATTTTTAATGCTTATCTAATTTGTTCAATTATGTGATATTTCTGTATTTTAATTTGGGCATTTTATTTTACCATTTCTCAGCCATGACTTAAATGTAAAAGTGTTGCCAGAGATCCAGACCTCATAGGAGTCAGCATGTGTGTTCCTGCTTCTGGCTACCATTCATCATGTACTCTAGTAATTTTAAATTGTGTCATGTAGAACTTCTTCCACTGTGTGTGTACACGGGTTTTTTCATTGCAGTCTGTCCTAAGTGGGCAAAACTCCGTAAAAACCACAAGGAGAAGAAGTCAGTGGTGATGCTGGTTATCTGCAGCTCTGCCCTTCGTTCCCTGGAACTCATCAAGTATGTCGATAGCAAATGTTATGTTGACACTGGCAATCAGTCAGAGGTTTTGTCCTGGAACCACAGACACAGAGGCAAAACTGGGACACTGTCCTCTGGTAGCCAACAAATTCACTGACTCAAACTGATGCAATATCCCTTGCTGCTCTAAACTATGGGAGTGCTGTGGTTGGTTTTAGAAGGAAGTAACCCTTACTTCCTTCAAACAAACTTACTAGTTTGTTGTTAAAAAACAGAAAGAAAGTGTAACCAGTTTGAGGAAACATGCAACATGTTATACTTGGGAACAGAGTAAACCCCTAAAGCATCATGATCGCCACTAGAAATTGTGACTTTGCACCAAAGGCAATGAGGACATGGCATTCCAGGGCTTCAAGTGCCAACACCTGTGTCTGGCCTGAGCGCCTCCAGGTTTGCGTCCCTGTTCTCAGCTGCACTGAGAAAAGTGCAAAAACACTTTTTTTGTGCAGAGGCGATGGGTTTTGATGTCCCCTGTCCTCGGTTTTGTTTTTGTTTTTTTTTTCTCCTTTCTCTATCCTCCCCCCTTCTCAGTCTAGAACTCTTGATGACTTTGATGAATTAATGTGTACCTCACAAATTTCATGGTTGTCTTTTGTGTCTCAGCACCATTTCCTATGATTTTCTGGCAGTACAACATGAGATGGAGAGTTGGGAAGTTTGAGCCCATGCCACAGATAGAAGCACAGATGCAGCAGATGTGCCAGTAGTGCTTGGCCCCTGCATGCAGATATTACCCTCTGAGACTTAGGTGGTTTGTATGTATACTTGTATATAAACCTTTAGCTTTGCTCAACAGAAAATAAAAAATGTAGCACAGTGCAAAAAAATGTGCAGAAAAAGCTGTCTTAAATGATATTCAGTAAATACTGGATATATTGTCTCCTGCTTGATTAAGACAGAACAGAGTTGTTACTGTGTGCCATATTGGAGTGTCAGAAAAATAAGTGAGGTTTCCCAATGAATGAGTTTTGGTTAACTGGAATTTGGGCAGTCTCTGCAGTAAAGACTGAGGCAGCCTACATTTTCCCAGCAGTTATGCTGCAGGAAGACTCTCTAAAATGCAGCTTGGTCTGTACACAGATCTTTCCTTTTGTGCATGCACACACGTGTTCATTCATGCCTGTGTCTCAGTAACTGAGATATTTTCAAATTGGAATTTGGTGATTAGTCAGTTTTGAAGTAAGTTAGCTGTGAAAGCACGAGCCATAATTATTAAAAATTATCTGAAAAGCTATCTAAACAATATTACCCCCTAGTGATATCTTATGTTGTGTTTGGCCAGTTGTTGATCACCGTTGATCGAGTAGCAAACAAGAATGTACCTCATATTCAGAGTACAAACAGGGGTCACTGGGGAACTTTGTGTCTCAAGAATATTGAGAAATGCCAGTTAGTTTGCTTTCCTCCTGTGTGTTCTTAATCCCAGCCCTGATGCTTGCATTTCCTTTTTTAATTGTTTTATCACTAGGTCAATGACAGCATTTAAAGGAGACTGCAGAGTTCTCAAGTTGTTTGCAAAGCACATAAAGGTAAGAAAGCTGCAAGGGAATTTTGGTAGAACAACTAAACAACCGATTAGTGCTGTACCATTTTCTTTGTAAAGCATTTAGCAATAGTGACTTTCACATAGTGTTCACACAATGTTCCTTTCTTTAGGTAACGCTTCCTTTGGTAACCCATTGTTGCGGTTTGAGGAGGCTACCCAAACACCACCTCTGATAGCTCTGGTGCAGTCCTATGCAGAATGTAGATGCTTATGCACATGCTGTGTCTTTTAAAGATGTTCCACCTTCCTGTGAGGTGCTCAGTCAAATGGCTTTTGCCTTTTTAAGCAGGTGGCTTACGCACATAGGTCTGTAGAAGCAAACTGTACCAGCACCCGCACTTGCATTCTGCCAGTTGGATGCCTGGATACCCAATACCCACACCTGTTGGAGAGCACCAGTTGTGGGGAGGATGGAAGTAAAGAGTGGACATTTGGCCCTTGATACCAATGCTGTCAAACACACAAATGTCACTTGCTTTATTTCACCCTTCTCCAGTGTCTTTGTCTTGAAGGAGTTTAGAGCTAATTCCACTTTGTCAGTTTTCTAGATATTTCCAGAGAATTTTTTAAATGCTGAAGGAAACAGACTGTTCTCACCTCCAAAAATAACTGGTGCAATAGCAGATTTTCAAAGTTGGAAATGACTGAACTTCGAGAGAAGTGTGATGCCCAGCTGGCTGTTCTATTTCTTAAACTTTCTCGCAGATACATCAGTCTGACAGTTTGAAAGATGAATTTGTTACTTAATGGTATTCTAGAAAGATACTCTCTGAGATCTTGAATTTATTTCCAGCTCTTTGAGAAGAAATTCTAAAACTGTCATTGTTTTACTATGGTTTGTCTTTCTTTCATCAAATCAGATAAAAGAACAGGTGACTATGTTGGAGAAAGGTGTGTTCCACATCGGGGTTGGAACTCCTGGGAGAGTAAAAGCACTGGTGGAGCAAGGTAGGAGAACAAAGATGGTTTTCTCCATAGATATCTTATACTTCATCTCACGAGAAGCAAGGCTTCAGTTCTTTTGGAAGTGCTTCAGTTAACATGAATCTGTAAATTTGGGTACTAAACTGTACAGTTCTGTTTCTCCACTTGTGTTGTGTTAGTCAAAATGAGGTCAAGATTCTAGTAGTTGATTTTATGATCACTTAAAGCTGGCATAAGTCAGTATTAGCAGAAAAAGGCAGAGTAATAATCCCCCCCTCCCCACCCCAGTCCATGCCCATTTATTCCCCCTCCCTGCTTCCTGTGCTGCCCCAAGAGTCTGGCAGCTCAGTGAGCTGATCCCAATTAAAACAAAACCAGTCTGCACACAGAATCAGGTAAGGAGCAGGCAGAGGTAGTGAACTTTCTCTTTTGGCAAGAATACTGATTTATGCTGACTTGGAAGTGATTGCAAAACCATGGTGTAAGATTTAAAGCTCCAGGAAACCAAACACTGCAAGTAAATCAAAAGGGAATAAAGGCAGAAGTCATTGTATCATATGTCACCCTGAGCTCAGTGTAAACTTTTGTGAGGGGTGGATAAAAGATCTGCTTGCTGATTTGATTTTATTTTCTGATTGCCCATAATGCAATTAATTAAGCTATATAAATCTCCTTTTCTCTTCCCAAATGTTGAGTACTTGTACTTACTCAATAGACATTATGTACACAGAGAGAAACAAATGACAAAATGATAAGATGACTCTTTTCTGTTCCGCTTTCTAAACATTGCCTTGCTCTAACTGTGTGGTTCCTTGGTCAGAGACCAGCTGTGGAGTGGGACTCTGCTGCTCATTCCAAAAGGGTACAGGAGTAGCATAATTTTGTTGCTTCCTGTGCCCTCCACCAACATTAAATCCTTGCTGCTCACCATGTCCACGTCAACACATTGCCATGAGGGCAGCGGGGTGCTGGGAGCAGCCTGGGCTGGGGGAAGGGGTCCCTGCCCGTGGCAGGGGGCTGGGGCTTGGTGACCTTTGGGGTCCCTTCCAGCCCAAACCGTTCCGTGAATCTATGTTAGATGGATTATGCTAGGGACACAAGATTTACCATCTTATCCTAAGGTCTAGTCCTTTTTTGCCACTTTAATGTTGCAGTCCCAGATCACTAGATAATGGAGAAGAGTCAAAACCCACACAGAAAATTGTGGGCATTACGTAGAAGATTAGGGGAAAATAGGGGAACAGCTGGAGGGCCAGTTCAGAAAGGACCTTTGTTGTCTTTCACAACCATTTATTTGGAGGATAAAGGAATTCTTCAGCAGCATCACTGACCTGACACACATGCATACAGCACCCAGGCTGTAAATTGCTAAACGCTGCCAGTTCCATTAACAGGAGTTCTCAGGCTAGGGTCCTTGGAACTTACCAACTCCTCATCAGCTGTGGAAATTCAATTCCTGTGGTTTCATCAAGAGGAAGCTTGAGGAATTATTTTCTGGCAGGATGTTAGCTCTTTACAAGCCTGGCAACAGTAGTTGTTCTGCTTTTGTGTTTATCTTCCAAAAAGGCATGGGATTATGTGGTTAAGGGAGTTTGCAGTGTCAGTGCATTAGTTTCAAACCAGCAAATGTAGTACTTAAGTGTTCAGAGATTAGCTTTCTTGGAAACAGACAGCAAAAGATGTAAAAGCCAAAAATCATTTTGATAAGCACATGTCATATTATCTTAGTAGTAAAATTTATGTTGCCTTTTTAGATGGCCTGTGCTTGAACTCCACAAAATACATGATTCTGGATTGGAACTGGAGAGATCAGAAACTAAGGAGAATGGTGGATATCCCTGAGGTATTGTATAAGCACCTGTATGTCTTGCATTCTGTGCATTCATTACTTTTGATTCTAGCTCCTAGATCGTGCTCAATAAGGTTTCTTTTCTGTAAAGCTGATTTCAGTGGTCTAGAAACACAAAAAAGTCAACATTGGACTGGTAAGTCTATACTCTCACATCTCAAAATTACGGCCCAAGGAAGATTTTTTTTCCCTTTTTTATTGCAAGTCACAGCTGTGACTTCTCAGTAGTACTGTGCGTTTCTCCTGTGTATGCTACGTGGTGGTTCTACCTGTTCTCAGGAAGTTCTCTCAGTAAGATGACTTTGTGCAAAAGCTTCCTCAAAAACTAAACAAACCTTATGTCTCCATCTGAAAGATAACTTCTTGTGACTAAATCTACAGACAGCTCTTATGTGTGTGTGTGTGTGTAGAGCCACCCATCATTTGTAGACTCCTCATAAGATAGTTCCCGATTCTTCCCAATTCTGTAATCCAGCTTTCACATTTATTGCTGTGACAAGGCGTGTTTACTGTAAGCCGTGGGGCATCAGCTAGTATCTTGCCAGAGAGAGGGAAAGAGGCAGATTCCTCTGTCATGTTGTTGTAAAGCTCCCAATTTCCTGCACAGTGTTTCCATTTTTTTTTTTATTTTTTTTTTTCTCACATTTAGAGCAGGGTGATATGCAGAATCTCCAGGGAGAAAAAACGTTTTTGCATATAGGCATTATGCTGTTTCACAGGTGAAACAAATTATCAGTCGTTAATCCTTCTCTGCACTTGTGTGTGTATTTGAGTGTGCTGTATTTTGCAGTCCCACATACACAAAGGTACAGCTTCCTAATAATCTTGGATAAAGCGCCCTGCAAAAAACTACATTGCAGAAATGAAGTATCAAAATCCCCAACTTTGCTTTTTGAGGCGAGGAGGCTCCCTCTTGTGGTAATACGTGGGGGTGTGTATGGTGGTTGCACTTGCCCCTACGCTTTTTAAAGAGCAGAGAACACGAATTCACAGACATAACGGTGCAAGAGCTGGTTCCAGTGGGATGGATGTTTTAAGTCGACTGAAGTACATACACATACGGTAGACTATAGGTGATCCACCTCAAAAATAATGAAGATTACACTCCTGATATTTCATTTTGAGCTATTGCAAACCTGACCTATCCCTTTCAGCTCACTTGTAGGTGGTATCACAGCATTTCTGCATGTCTGTCTGGGATTATAGGCCAAAAATTGTGATTCCAGATGTATTTTATTAAGGCAAAATCTGAAGGATATCTTAGCATGAAATGTTAAGGCTTAGTTCAAGTTAAAACCAAGTAAGAAAGAATGTTATACCTTCATATATAATGTTAGGATAAGGAATATGTGTGATCACAGAATAGTGAATATATAATTAAAGAAGTCTTCAGACCTGCACTTGACTCAGGTAACCCAACATACAGAAGGGGTTTTGACATCCTCAGCTATGTAAGTCGAGCATCTTGCCACAGACATCAGGCAGATTCCTGAAAGCTATTTATAAGGAATGTCAGCAATAAAAGATGCCCAAATAATGTTTTGGAGATAACTCATCTTAACACAGTAGAAAACAATGAGTTGTTCTGGCAACCTGCAGTCCTGAAGTATGAAATACTGTCTTAGTGAGCAGAGGCTCTTACTCTTCTGCTTGTGTAAAAATTGTCAAATATGTGCTATGAATAGTCATAAGCTCTCTCAAAGAATAGAGAAATTATATTACCAAAAACATGATTTAGAGAATTAGGAGTTTGACATACTGATTTCTTTCATCCCATATTAGCTGTGGAGGCAAAATTGTACCCTTAAAATTAGAAACAAGGCACACTGACCTACTTTCAGTGCAAACTTTAACTGGCAATAATTTATTTGCATGTTTAAGGTCCTGTGTTGCTAAATTTTATTGTAATTACACCAGAAAGCATGAACAGCTGGAAGCGTGTCCATTCTATTTTCTGGTTTTATACTCACCTGGTGTTCAGTGGAAAATTACATACACAGTGATGTATTCTGATAAATATATTAATTTAAAAACACAGGAATCTTCCCACGTGACAATCCTGTATCTCATCTTATCCACGTAATGGACGGTGTCCTGATCCACTGCTCTCTTAGTTCCCTCAACATCTCAGTAGTTAATGTTGTTGGGTATCTTTTTTTTTTTTCGGTTTCCATCTCCTGCTTCATTCATCCCGAACAGTGGAAGGAAGGAAATAAAAAGAAAACTCACAAAGAAACCAGAGGAGGGGCGAATGAGTTTGTCAGACTGTGTCTTGGCACACTGGAGTTGTACTAAAGCATAGACATTTAAATAAAAATTGCTTGTACACTTTCAGACCTGACCAAAGGACAAGCTTCCTGCTAGGAAAGCTTTGCGTGTAGAGGTTGATGGCAATACAGAGCTGTCTCAGTTCACTACTTCATAAAATTCAGGTGGAGTTTTTTCAACAAAAAACAATATTGAATTGTCTGCAAACAATACGAACGCTGAACCTTCAGTTCAAGTTTGAAAATACAGAAAGTTTTACGTTTCAGGCTTCATGAAAGTAAAAAGGCTGGTAAGAAGTGGACTTGTGATAGAAAGACAACTGCTTTCGCCCTCACATAGCACATCCAGTGTGGAATAAGGGTTGGTCAGGCTTTCTCACATCTTCTATTCCTGTGCAAAGTTGAGGCACAGAAGGTATGATCCTGAGAGGAAACTTGTGAATAAAGTATTTGTAAGTGGGAAGAGGGAGCTATAAGGAGACTCTAGATGAACTGTGATGATAGAGATAGATCTTGTGTTCCTGCTGAAATATGTAGTCGATATTTACTCTCAAATACATTTGTCTGTTATCTTTAGATAAGCGATAAGCTACAGCCATATCCGTGTTACGAAGTACTTTGCATGCAGCACATGTAGACCTGACCTTTGTGCTCGCTTTCCTTCAGCTGTCTCAGACACAGACAGCGTTGTGGCTGTAGCAGTGCAGCGGTGCCCTGGGACTCCTTGATAGTCTGGGTTTTGCAGCCCAGGATGGACCTCTCGCTGCGGCAGTCATATCGGCTCTATCAGCTCCATACCAGTGACAGCTTTTCTGTAGCCATGTTAGAGGGGACTTCACAGGCCATAGTTACACTTTAGGATTGTAGAGCAAATGCTAGACATTTTACAAGGTGGAAACATTCTGGAGCTCCAGACCTTGTATGGGAACCTCTTCTTTAATTTCTAGTCCTAAAGTAAGGTGCCTGAGTAAATAAATAATGGTATTTAGCCAAAGCATTATCAGTAAGTTTTTATGCCTTTGATTTTTGTTTTCTTCAGATAAAGAAAGAAACAATTGACCTACTGGAGATGAGTATTATAAAGCTGTGCAGAGAGGGGTCTGTGAAGCTGGGACTCTTTTAATGTACCAACAAGGAAGTAATTTGCAGCTGCATTGTACTGTTATGCTCCCTGCAACTGGCAAGTGATTAACAGGTGATGGAATCAAGAATTTGACTTTTCAGAAGTCTTATCAATACATAAAGAATGCACATTGCAACTTTTTCTGAGTTCTTTCAGTAATGAAACAGAAGGTTTGTGTGTAGTTTTAGTGTGTTTTTTGTTGCAGGACCAATGTGATATGAAATTAGTTACATTGCATTTACCTGGTAGATTTACTACTATATGTCACTTTGAAGACTTTGAGGATGAGCGAACTTGGGTATGAAAGGCTTTGTACAACTCCATTTTTGTTTACCTCCCCCTGCTATCCCAAAGGAGACATGTACTTCTGTCATGATAGCGGTAATCTAGTTCTCGCCCTTGAGGGTCTTTGAAAAAGTTGTATGAATTTCAGTGATGTGTCAAAAAGGTATTTTTCACCTATTTCATCTATTAGCTGGCTGAATGCTGGTTTTTTGCTATTATATGATAAATTATCGCTGTATTATATCAAGACTTATTTTGATTTAAACTGTTGGAATTGTGCAAAAATTATTCTTCTGTTTGCCCATTTAAATTAAAAGAAGATGATCTCTGGGTGATTCTTCTGTTGTTGTGAATAGTAGGGAATGGATGGATTTTTTCCAGAGGACAAGATGGGTTGAGGTGAGAGCAAATCATCGGCATTTTGGAAAGCCATTGATCCAAATCAGATGTTTTGAGAATGAGTTGCCCTTATGTGATAAAGAACACGTAACCTTTTTACAATTTTTAAATTCCATCTGAATCAATAGCAGTGAATGCAGTAGGTTAAGAAAATTGATTTGGTCTTCTAAAGCTTTTCTGTCCAGTGCTGTCCTTGCACTTGCAGTCGTCCCTGGTGGCATCCCGTGCAATTGGAGTAGAGATCCTTTCATTGTATGCCATGCCTGTTAGCTGGGCAGCTATGGAAGTGAGGGGAGAAGAAATAACACATCTGAGATCACACAGAAATTCCAGTACAGCTGGCAGTATCCGTGCAAATGAATAAGATACAACAAATCCTACTGAACTGTGGGGCAGGGAAAGCATATATTTAAGCTCTTCCAGAAGGCCTGAGCTGGACACCCTGAACAAAGTACGTAATTGTTTGATTGTGAGGATCCAGGCACAAACGTAGAAAATGAGGAAGAGAGAGATCTAGTTAATAAGTAATTCCTGGCTGTAATGCAGGTTTGAACAAACAATACAGTCT
Organism: Microhierax caerulescens; assembly: GCA_035590215.1. Classification (NCBI taxonomy): domain Eukaryota; kingdom Metazoa; phylum Chordata; class Aves; order Falconiformes; family Falconidae; genus Microhierax; species Microhierax caerulescens. The sequence continues at coordinate 121,153,225 of JAVJGJ010000014.1, forward strand.
CCCCACAGTAAGGACAGTATCTGAGCTTCAGCACTCTCCAGCACAAGTACGTTATTCCTTCCTCTCACCAAGAAGAAAATGAAAAACAAGACTAGTTTTGTTCCACAAGAAGGAGAGTCGCGTCCTTCCAGATGTCCGGATAACAGTGCATTCAAACAGCAAAAGCTACCAGCTTGGAAGCCCCAGCTTACCATTGCGAATGTGCTCTCCAGCTTCTTTCTCACAGGCACGTTCTGCCTTACTGTGGGAGTCTGCCTCATACTGTCCACAAACAGCGTCAGAGAAATCCAGGTTTGTTTGGGGGTGGTGTTCTTGGGTATTCTTAAATGTTGGCTGTGTTTGGAGGGAAAAGGCTTTGATTTTTTTTCCTTCTGTATAAAGATAATAGCAATGGCTTCACGCTTTGGACATGTGTCCAATAGCCAGTAGTCCTGTGAAAACCCTCAGAGGTAGTTGGTCACCGGTAAAATCCAAGCACTGGATGGTTAACTGCGTGCTAATATCTGAAATATGGGTGGTAATCACTGCCACTGGTAGTATCTGAAATGTCATTATTTCCTGGGGGTTTGAAGGGAAATATACTAATCCCTTTGATAGTGTTTGGTGCCAGAAGAACGTACATGTTTTCTGGGGCAGAATCTTAAAATGCAGGTAAGCCCTGATGTTCACTTGCCTCCTGGAGCAAGTTAGAGCTGTGGTGGTGTTGATAGACTCCTGGTTGGAGCCAACACTCAGCACTACACCCAGGCTGGCAGGAGGGGTGGGCCACAGCATGGGGGGATTTGCCAAGTGTTACTTGGCCAGCCAGACCAAGCTGCAGAAGTGTTCTTCACTCGGCACTCCTTTGCCACGGGGCAGGTATGGAGGTTCTGCAGCAGTCATCACAAGGCTCTAAAACAGCTTTAAACTAGGGATAAAATTTGTGAATATTCATTGAGGCCAAGTCCTGATTCTCTGTTGATTTCCAACGTTTTTGTCAGTCCAGAGTCACTTAGAAGAGAACTGAACTGCTCTGAGCAGTCTTGGAGCTAAAACACTAACCTTTTCCTGTGTGCATGTCCTTCATTACAGTATCTCTGCTTGTTCACTTCTCTGACAGATTGATTATTCAGATAAATGCTCAGATTGTTCAAAACTCCGTGAAAATTCCTCTAGTTGGAATAAGGAATGCTACTGTTCTGTTAATTTCACGCTAAAGGAAGGTATATTGGTAAGTGGATGCGAGAAACCAACTCAGGTTGCTTACTACCTCCTGTTACTTATATCTTATATATACTTATATATGTTACTTATATATATATGTTATATATGTTATATATGTTAGATAGATAGATAGATAGATAGATAATAAAATACACTAATTGTGTTCTGTAGAGCTCCTGACTAAATTTTCTTTGTACTTTTTAAAAACATTGCATACTTAAAATTTTACACTTTGGCCTTTGCTATTCATTTTGGTACATGTTAAAAATAATCAAGATCAGGCTACCTCTGTCCTTGGCTGGGAGATGTCCAAGGAGAAGGTGGGGGCCGAGTAAATGGTGGTTGACTGTGGAGGCAACTTGTCTCTGGATCTCTGAGTCAGTAGCAAACCCTTGCCTTCGGCCAGGGGCTAGTTCTTGCTGCATAGCTAAGATCTCAAATCAGAAGGAAATCCGAAGCTCTGGCCATTTGTCATAAGTAAATGCCTGTAGTCTTTTTACAAGGGTTATGCTGTTAATCCCCTAGGTCCTTGAAATAATTCAAGTCTAGCAATGTCATTCTGCAGTTTCATTTGGGAAAGGTATCCTTCATTTCCTGTCCTAAACTACTGGGTCATGTTTCTGAGACTGTTAAAATGCTTCATATTCTGCCAAAGAGATCTTGTGCTTAGTACTGCATAAATGACCCCTTAAAATTACAGTGCAATTTAAATTATAGAGTCACTTTAGGGTTCTTCAGTATTGAAGAGGCTGTTAAAATACTCTGTAATTCTTCAGATTAGATGTTTGAGATGAGAAGTTTATTCAACTGAATAATTTTTTTTTTTATAGTTTACTAAAGCTCTTTCTTGCTTGTGTTTGTCTGCCTAGCATTCTCCTTTTAATTACAAGACTGAACTTTACAAAGGGCTCCAATAACTGAGGAGAGGTAGCCTTATTTTTAAAGAAATCTGAAGGAATTAAGAGCTATTGGGTACTTTTAAGTTTTTTGTCCACCTTCTTTTATGGAAAATGTGTCTGTCTCCACAAAGTTATTCACAATCATATTGTGAATACATTGTGAAACAATTCACAAGTTTGTGGCTAGCCATGCCATCTTGAGTAAAATAATAATCAGGCGGTTTTTATTTTCGTTTCATTGGGTGATTTAAGAAGTATTTTTAGTTTTGTGCCAAAATACTAAAACTTTCAGCTGGGCTAAAGACTAGATTCTTGCCCGTATCTGCTGAAGTAACTCCTTAGAGTGTGGTTACCAACATTTAAGCATTAACCGAGTATTCTCTTCCCCTCCTTTTTTTTAGTAATAGGATTTCTCTTTGTCTGCATGAACTCACCTTGCTGAAGGGATTTATCCTTGAATTCTAGGGTGAGGTTTTTATGTACTATGGCCTGCAAAACTTCTATCAAAACCACCGGCGATACATGATATCAAGAAGTGACGCACAATTGTTGGGTCGAAAAGTAAATGTAAGTTTTCTTTATATTATAAGATAGTCAGGTCAGTATTTCCATCAGGTGCATCTTTGACCATATGGAGACCTAACTAGGCGTAACTGTAAGTGTGTTAAAATAGCTCTAGGGAATAATAGGAAGGTACAGATTTTCAGTGTTCGGTCTCTGCTTTTATGATTATTAGGGCCGTTATGTCTAAGAAGTTAATAAAAGAGGAAGACTGAGGGGATAAATAAAAGATGTCAGCCCAGTGTTGTAATTCTCAAACCTACACCTTGTAGGGGTGCTGATTAAAAATATGTTGTCTTTTTTAAATACATTTACAGAAAGCTTTTCCTTCTAGTGTTTTCAAGCACCTTAGCCAGAAATGTTTTAAGCTGTGCTTTTATTATAGGGTTAGGGAATTAAGTTATTCTAGGTCTTTCATTTTGCCATCTGGCTTTGGAGGCGGACAAGGAGCAGGGAGAAGTTAATGATGAAATAGGTGATCATGTAGCATTCTGAGTGTGCAACTCAGAGGTCAAAAGAGGAGGCTAGACAGCATCACTTGCAGCAGACCTGCATAAAGAAATTGGAGAAGGCAGTCATTGTATGCAGTTTTTTCACTTTCAAATTGTGCCATAATAACCTGTTGTTTCGATACAATGCTTCTTCTAACTCCATATACCTGCTTCTCCATGTACCCGCTTCTCCAGCTGTCCAGTCAGCTTGTTTGTGTGCATCCAGGTGCACGCGCTTTTGCCTTTTGTGCCAATCAGGTACACAGCTTATTGTAGTTACTGGAAAATATTTCTGTGTTTAAACCTGAAGATTTCTAGTTTCTGATGAACTGGGATAGGAGAGAAGTGATAAATTTGAGGTGGGGGTTTATTTTTCACACTGTGTCTTTATACATCAAGATTTCTCCACAAAGAACTGCAGCAGTGTGGCTAACTGCATCTGCTGTTCTCCACCACGGAAGCAGTGCAGGCCAAAATTAAAAAGAAGGAAAAGTATGATGTTTTAGGGTAAACCAGGGCTTCACTGGAACGTTTTAAATTGTAGCTATGTTACAATAGCAGATACTCAAATGAGTTCTTGTAGTCTGGAGTTTGCAAGTCCACAGCAGAATTGGGTGAAGACTTCCAGTTTACTTGCTGTGATACGGAAGGTGTTCCTCAACTACAAATCCATTCATTTGGCCCAAATGTGACCAAAAGGTACTGGAGACTTAATTATCCAGTGGCTTTTCAGAAGGAGGAATGGGAGGAGAATGTTACCACCAGCAAACCAGAACAGCCACCCCCCACCCCCCCGGTTCTGTGCCTGATTGTTCTGTAGCCTTGACCGCAGATTCAGAAGAGCTACTGCGTGCCTTTCACCACCTACCGGAACGGGACGCCCATGGCTCCGTGCGGTGCCATTGCCAACAGCATGTTCAACGGTAAGCAGGTACCTTCCACATCTGCCACGCTGATTTCCACTTAAAAGTTTTTCTGTTCCCCCTATCCAGCTGAGTCCTGATATTGCAAGATCTCTGTCTTTCTCCCACAAAAGTTTTGGTTTGGCAGTGCTACTGTGTCGATATGGGGCTCTGCTTCCTCCTGTTTAGTATGTTGTCCCTCATTTTGAAACTGGGGAAGTTCTCATTTAGCAAAGCCCTCTTCAATGTGAATATATGTATATAACAAGACCGAGGAATTGAGTCTGTGGTGAAATAAGGAATGATGATACAACAGATTTAGTGTGCTTCCATGCTGAAAAACATTCTTGTACAGCAGTGGGAGAGCCCGGTTTCTGCCTTCCTGCGGCGGTGTGCTTAGAAGGAGGTGACGTGTTTTTCACGTTGGTTTGGACCTTTGGATCTGTGTGGTTGCATTTTGTTCTTTGAATGCTGGGAGCATACATGGTCTTAGGCAGTTTGATCCCAGGTTTGATCTTGTTTGTAGTAACTAGTGGATATAACCTGCCTATGAGTACGTAGGATGAAACCTAGAGGACTCCTAGCTGTGAACACCAGCAATTTTCAGAAGGGATTTCTTTGGGAGGAAAGGAGACAAAAAACTTCTGCAGACTTTCGTCCCCTACCCCAGCCTTTTTGTCTTCCCCCCCTTTTTTTAACCTGTTCCACACAGCAGTTTTTAGTAATGCGGCAGCTGTTCCCAGGCAGAGCCACCCCCACCACAGGACTTGCGAAGGGCAGCTGCATTCAGTACCTCCCAGATCCATTTGGTTTCCATTGCCCGTGTACCCACCTGCTGCCCAGGCAGTCTGATCCGCTGGGCTGGACTCAGAGCTAGGCCAGCAGAGCTGCGGGCACCAGCCCTCGCAGTTCTGGAGCCCCGGCTGCAGGACACAACGCTCCTGCAGGCAAATAGGGGTAGTAAGATTTTAAAATGCTCCAGGTAAACCTCCCCGTGTCTGCCTTTGCACCGGGCCTTCATGCAGGGTGTGATGGAAGGTTCCGGCTGCTGGTGATTCACGGGAAGGGGAAGATGTCTGAATCTCTCCTCTGGTAGCTCATTTCTGTCTTTCTGCTGTGACAGAGGGTGCTTCCCTTTCACCTTTGGCAGTTTAGCTGGGTGTCTAATCACTCTTTGATCTTGTTTTGTAAGATGAGGACAGCCGAGTTCCTGCCGTAGGAGGGGGTTTTAACCCAAACTTAGCAGGCAGGGGAGCTGTCAGGCAGGCAGTTAAGCAGGCAGAGCACGAAGAACTGCAACACCTGTTAATAAACCAGTGATGGCTGTGACACAGAGTGATCGCTTAGTCGGAAAAGTGTGTCTGAGCCTTAAGGACCTCTGTGAACACAGGTTTTCTAGCAGGATTAAAAAAAAGTATGTTTCTACTGATGCTCATGCGGTTGAGTTGTGTTTTTCATATTTCCTAAAAAGCAGCCCCTCCCTTTCTATATCATCTATCTGTCCCTGCCCATCATCTCATTCCCTGCCTAGGTGTTTACGCAGTTGTTAACAAGTAATGTTTTTGCCTTGTGTTAAACAAATCGAAGTAGGAAAATATAATGGATAACAACAAGAGCTTTTTGTACACTGAAACAGGATGGCATGATTAAGTACAATTTTAACTGAATTTTTTTTGATTGAAGGAAGTGTTCATGTCCGACTTGGTAGACAAGGTCTGATTAGAATAAAACTAAAGCAAAATTTGTTCCAAAGGATCATGGATTTCCTTGATTCCGCTTTCACTTCTCCCCTGTTCCCTGAAAAAACATGTTATATATAGCAAAGCAATCAGTTTAGGACAACTGTCAAAGAAATACTAGGGAAAGTTGAAGCTAACTAACAGAGTAACTTCTCCAACCAGTTAAGATTGCTCCAAAAGTGGTTTGCAAAGAAGTTAGTCACACAGGAGTAGATGGATATGAGATACTTGCACGTATTTCTAACACACAGGGATTCAATAGCATTATTGGTAGGAGTATGCTCAGTCCTTAAAACTTCAGTTGTTCTAGGGCTCTGGAACCTTATTTTTTCTTGTGGAATGTACTGTGCACTGTACATAGTCATTATGAAACCTTTCCCAGTATATTTTTCGGTTTTCTGTTCACTTGAAAGATGCTTCAGTGCGATGGGTTTTGTAGTCATGCTGGCATTTAGAATGGCTGTCTTTACTCATATGTATTGCTTCTTGTATTCCTTGCAGATACTATTGATCTTTTTTACAATCTTAACTCATCTGTTATTCAAGTACCACTGCTGAAGACTGGAAACAGTTGGTGGACAGATAAAAATGTGAAATTTCGCAATCCAAAATCATACAATCTCTCCTCTGCATTTGCAGGTAAGATTGGTTCTCGTGGTACTCCTTGTTTTCCAATGGCTTCCCTCCCTCCCCCACTGTATGAGGGTCTCCCATTCTGAGACAAATTGCATTTGGGAGAAATACCCCCCAGAGCAGGCTGGAGAAGCAGCTTTAGAGGGTGACTGAGAGCAGAAGACAGATTTAGCCAAAATATGACTTTGGACATTTTTTTTTAATCACTGACCATAGAAACTGGGAGAAAGTGATTAGCACATGTCAACACCTTTCTGTATAGTTCCTTGTAATGCTTAATCTGTCCAGAGAAAGCAAGGATGCAGTCACTTCATTTTTTTCCTGCTGGAAACATCTGTGAAGAAGAATTGCATGTCATGTCTTTCCTTCTTCATGCCTTTGTAGATTCTTAGGCGGCTGTGAGATGAGTGAGGCTGCCTTCATCACTAGTTCTTTCAAACAGCTGTTTCCTAGGGCTGTTCCCTTGTTACAGTTGCTCTGTATTGAGGTGGGACTAGAAAGCTGCTTGCTGTGGATCAGGAAAGAGCCAGTGCTGTGCTGGATGCAATATGCAAGAATTAATTGTCTAAGTAGTTTTCATATGACATATTCTAAATGTCATAGGATGTGCTGTTAGACTGCAAAAAGGTGCCTTTCTGATTGTACAGGAATAAATTAATGTATAAAAATGAAAGCAAGCTTCCCTTACGGAGAGCGTGCTGCTTGCTGAAGAGCAAGAATCCAGAAGTCTTTTCATTTGTGTGAGTCACTTTGGTGTTCCTGTGCTTCAAGTTTCCAATATGTAGCAACCCCTGGGTACTGTTCTCTCATATTTGAGTGAGTGGAGATGCTTGAGTGAAAACTGTTATCTAATATATATAATTTTTCAATACTGGGCAGAATCCTGTGTCTCTTTCATATCTCATTTTCTGTGTTGGGTGCAAGTAGGCCCAGAAGTTAGTCACCAATGACTGGGTTTGCTGACTGTGTCTTCCCTGGTTTCTTCTTTTTCATCAGGGACAGCAAGTCCTCCTTACTGGCAGAAGCCGGTGTATCTGTTAGACGAGGAAGATGAAAGGAACAACGGTTATGTGAATGATGACTTCATTATCTGGATGCGAGTGTCAGCCTTTGCTACATTCAGAAATCTTTACCGTCGTGTCAAACGGATAAGACAGTTTGCAGATGGCCTCCCAGCAGGAAATTACACTTTTCGTATTTCCTATAGTATCCTTTCATATTATCCAAGACTATTAGATAGTTACAAGATAGAAGTTGACAGAATTTGTATGGTAAAATGGCAAAGAAACCAAGCACCCCCCAAAAAAAACCCTAAATCACCATGAAAAGACCTAGTTTTGAAGGGGATGTGAGACATTGCAAGTGGATTTTCTTTAGCCCATGCAGATGGAGTTAAGACATGTTATTCAAATGGCAGCATGCGGCTTTGGATTTGGCTTCTGAGGGGGCTGCATTTGGCTGGAGGCAGCACCTGGGAGCTTTACACAAAGGGGATAACTGAAGAGTGGGAACCTGCAGAAATGTTTTAGCTGCAATATTTAAGTGGCCTAGTCAGATGTGTAGGTGCCAGGGGAGCAGAGTAGGACGCCTGTGCCAGCAGAGCCCTCCAGCAGATTGTGCCAGGTGCCGATGGGCTGCTGTGCTGGTGGAAATGCACCCTTGCGCCGAGCGGCCTGCGCTTCACTGACCGGAGCACTTGTCCTGTCAGCAGGAGTTATGTCAAGATGACTATAAATTTCTCTTCTCTCTCAGCTGACAAAGCTATGATTTTAAATGTTGTGGCACAGTTCTGTCCTGAAAGCTTTCGCGTGGAGAGAGAGAGAGATGAAAGGTAAAGTCATACAGCATTTCAGGTAGACAACATGTTAGGTAGAGGTGAGCACTCCCCTCAGTGAGAACATATCATCATGATAAGATGCCCAAAAGGCTCATTTTCAACTGAGTTTTCATAGCAAATTAGCACAGTAGCAGTTACATAAATTATGACTCTGAAATCAATAATGTAAAAAACCAAACCAAAACAAAAAACAACATGTTCAGAGAGAGATTGTATCTAAAATAACTGGTTTTCTTACCACCAGCTGCTAGTGGGTTTTTGGACCCAGAATAGCAGAGACATTGCAGATCACATAAAGGAATTTTTGCAGCAAAGGCAGGTCTCCACTTTATGCCTGGGAAAGGTTTTTAGGTTTTTGAGTATTTACCACAACTTTCTTTCCTCCTGGAAATAATGTAAACTTTGTTAGTGGAACCTTAACATCCATCTATCAGATTTCCCTGTTAGCAGGTTCAAGGGGAGGAAGCACGTGATCCTTTCCACTGTGGTATGGAGCGGAGGAAGTAACCCATTCCTGGGAATTGCCTATGTGGTTTCTGGCACAGCAGCAACCCTGATGGGTTTTGTCATAACTGCCATCCACTTAAAGCTCAGAAAAAAGAAAACATACTTTCAGAAGTAATAAGGCTCCCTGGCTTTCCAGACAAAGGCAAAGGTGTGCTGTGAATGAAGAACATGCCACACAGACCTTTCATTCTTCTCCCTGAGCTCTGGATCTGTTTTAGTAACAAGTTTGGTGAACATAAGCAAATCAAGGGGCAGTGATATTCCATCGTCCAAAACCAAACTTATCTGAAGATGTGTTCTTATTAATGTAATGTCCCTAAATTTGTTTCCTAGGAAACTTGTAGTAAGATGAGCTTCAAACAACAGACAGCACAGTGGGTTAGAATTGCAATGGCAAAGAAATCACGTGGTCTAATGTCTGGCCAGAAGTAAAGATCCATATTAATTTCTTACTCAGCCCTTAATTCAGACAACGTATCTCTTGACTTAAATGGAGTGGAGCTTTGGATGGGTAAAAACTGAAGTCTTGACCCAACAAAAAGTTTGAGCGGGTAGACCTTGGTGCTAAAACCTGTGTGTGGGCTGAATGGTTTGCCTTAGGTTTTATATACCTTTTTTTTAGCTGGTCTGAAAAAGCAACCAGTGTAGTGCAGCATATTCAACAGTTTGATACTCCATTTACGATTGAATACAGGGCATTTTTTATGAGTTTGGAGTTTGCTTAAACCCAGTTTATTGATTTTATCTAAGTACTGAGACTAAACTGCAAAGCTAGAGGGCATAAAAGCACTGATTTACACTTTTAAATGATTATTTTATAGAAAGCTTGAATTAAAAACTCCTTTAATGCTAAACGTTTTTGCAGAAACATCTGCATTATATAACTACTAAGCCACAGATGCACTCCTACCTAACCCACCCTTCCACACAGAAGTTCAGACTCTTACATGGCCTGAAATGTCTCTTCCTCTTTCAAGCCCCCATCTCTGTGGCATGGTGAATTATTTTCAATAGAAAACAGCACCAGAAAATCTATCAACTTAATTTTCAGAAAGTAAACACTGTATCTTGTGAACAGGCTTATCAATTTTCACGTTTCATGTTTCAAAATTTTACACATTTAGGAGTTATATCCAGTCTATCACAAGGAAGAGCACTGATAAATTTAGGTCAAGCATACATAAATCCAAATTTTTTAAAATAATTTTTCTCTTGCAAAAGTGCAAATGGGATAAAACACTTTAATTCCTTTGGTAAGTATTCTGTCTGCCTTACCTCCCCTAAAAAAGCCTCCACACTAACGAAGAAAGAAGTGGCAGCCTGGAGCAAGAGGGCGTGTGGCCCGGGGAGGCTGCGTGCCAGTGCGAGGGCACCTGCCTCTGCCTTTGGAAGTGTCTGAGGCGCTTAGGGGCTGCTGCCCTGCGGAAGGTGGCCTCCAGCAGAGCTGCCTGCAGCCACGCAAGGTACTCTTCCCTTTCATGGCTGCGTCACAGCTGTGCCTGAGCCATGGAGGGTGGTGCTGAGCTCCCAGGTGGGCCAGTGGGCGCAGGCATGTAGTGGCCACGGCTGGTGTGGGGCTGTGGGACGCCTTCCTCTGCCCGTCCTGCTCGGTGGGTGCCTCGGTTGGAGCTGGAGGAGTGGGGTGCCGGGATTCCAACCCTTGCATCCAAACCTGCCAGGAGCTCTGGGAGAACCCTGCCCATCGCCGGGCAGGACAGGACAGAGCAAAGTGGTGCCTTCAGCAATGCTTAAGTTCGTTAGTCTAAATCACTTTTCACAATGAGACATGCTCCTGAACCTTAAAATCCCTATGAAAGTGTAATCCCATCCAGCCCTCTGGAAAGCCCTGATGGGTGTCACTGCCAAAGCTGGACTTAAAATTTTTGGCTCCAAACAAACCACAGGCACCTCTTCTTGTTCTCTATTTTTTTTTTTTCCATGTTTGGTTTTGCTGGGTTTTTTTTATCCCTCCAAGAAACCGACATTCAGGCGGTATGACATCGGGGTGGTTAAGTCACAATGCAGTTGTCACTGATTTTATTCACTAAATAGCTGGTAAAAGTGTTAATAAGAATAGACTGAGCAGCGAGGCCTGTGTTCAGTGCGTGGGTGCCTGCAGGCCGGGAAGGTGGGCCGCAGGGGTGCCTCTGCCCCCAGGCGCCGCCGGGGAGAGCCTGCCCTCGGGCAAGTCCTCTGTGCTCTGCTGTGCCTGAATTTGTGTAATTCCTTATTTATAGACGCAGAACCTCTTCTCCGTCTTGCCACAGCTTCAGGCTGGTGCCGCAGGGTTGTGCCCACCCTGAGCCGGGCACTGCCTGCGCTGGGCTGCGGCTGCGGGCCCGGCGGCCATGCTGCCCCGGCTTGGGCGGGAAGGGCCTGGTGCTGCGGCTGCTGCTGCGCTGCCCTGCTCGAGAAGCTACTGTGGGTTTTTCTGTTCGAGAAACTTCTGTGGGTGGGTGCTCAGTGCCCGTGGCAGGCGTGCTCTGGTGGCTGCTGCCACCGCCGGGCGTGCTTGTGCGGGGCTGGACCTGACGGGCCCAGCAGCAGAAGGGCCGTAAATGTGCCCTTAACTGCTCTGCCCTGCGGCTGTCCCGGGGGATGTCCCCTGGCACCAGCACTGGCACCAGCGGGAAGCCTGATTCCAGGCGAAGATCCGCTGTGGCCCTGAACTAATGTATCCTGGCTGTCCGGAGATGTGGAAGGTGGACTGGCTGGGAAGGCAGCCCCGTGTTTGCAGAGCGGGGCTGTGGTTGCAGTGGAGGCAGTGCACTTCCACGGAGCTACAGACGGCTGCTGGAATGCCTGCAGGGCCGTGTCCAGTACTGTGCCTTTGGCCCAGCGCCATGCTTGCCTTGCACATTTGGCTTTATGAACTGAAATTCTATGTCTTGGGAACCGGAGGAAAAAAAAAGCCACCCTTGGTAAAACTTTTCAAAATTGAATTTTAATTAGCTTATCTATCAAGCATACTTCCACCAAGAGTAAGTGGGCCTTTTTCTGTGAGAGGGAAACTTCGGTAGACTTGTCAGTTCGATGCAAAGATGTCCGGGATTAAGACTGCTAAATTAAATTAGGAGCTGTACCTCGGAAGTGTAAGTCAGCAGCACCACTGTGAGTGCTACATCACTAAGCCATACAAGACTTACTGCCACCGCTTGTAATATTTTGGCATATAAAAATTATTAAATTGTTTGAATCACTTTCCTGCAGATGCCAGCACTTAAGAAATTAGCATCATGCTAAAACAAATACTTTTTGCTTTCAAAGGAGGACACTGGTTCCTTTGTTACTGCTACTTAAAGCTATTTCTTGCATCAGTGCTGCATACTCAGCCCCTTTGAGCTGATGGAACTTTGCCTATTTTCTTCACTCTCAAAAAAAAAAGATGTATGTCAGGGTTTAAGTTTGGTGAACAAAGATTAATGATATCATAGATGCTTAAGGTACTAGAAAGTGCAGTTCTTCACTCATTTCTCTCATTACTCACTTCCTCATCTTCTTTCTAGAACAGATAAGGAAGGACAGTAATTCTTGCAATTTTTTTCTTTTGGGAGGTGGATATTTAATAAGTGGGAAACTGGACAAAGGATTCCTGTTAGTGGATGTAATCTGAAGGTATATGGTAAACATGGACCAAAACAGGTGAGCTAAATGGGATATAAGTTTCTGGGTTGTTGGGGTTTTTTTAATGTATGTTTTCATCTGTAATTTTGAAGATTACAGTTAACACGTGGGAGCATTTTCTCTTCTGGAGTTCTGTACTTCCGTTTTAACAGTGACAAAAATAATCCGGAGGTGAAAAGATCACGTGGTTCTGGGAAAACTTAGATGCAACTTAAATCTCATTTCTCAATTACAGGGAGGTATGAGAGTGCTGTATTTTAATGTCAAAAACTGTTGGACTGCTTTTGGTTGCCAGCTCCCTTTAGGATTGAATTTCATTAATGGGATGTGTATCTATATCCACAGAGAAAGACATAAAAGTGAAGGAGGAGTTACAGGATATTTCAGTAGCGCTTCAGTTACAGAATGTTTCTAAGTCCTTTTCAGGTTTCAGAGTTTCACGCCTGTCTGCCTTTGTTGGGATTTCTGTGTTCTAAACATAGACATTTGCTTAACTCATCTCATCTAAAAACACGGGATGAGTCCTTCATGTGAAACAGATTAGCAGAATCACAGACCTATAGCATCTGGGAAAGCTGGTTACACACTGCATCTATTTTTTAAAAATAGCTATGTTGCATGGAGATTATTAATAATAGTGTTTGGATGGGGTGCTGTGTGTTTTAATGATGCATTATGGTATAAAAGCTTTCTGTCCTTCTTGAGAGAAATCAGATTAATACCAGAGTAAAGTCAAAGACAGCAGTTCAGGGAAGGGAGGGCTTGGAAAGTTTTGATACTGAGGAGAGAGATTGTATACCAATTTGGATTTAAATTTAGATCTAAAATAGGGGAAAGCTGTTGCTTGTCTGATGATGAGAAGGTGCCATCTTTCTCAGGTGGGAGCAGTATGGTATGAGAGATGGAGCTGAACTGAGAAAAAACCCACAGGGAGAATGGTGGAAGGGGCAAAGGACTTTTTCTGCTCATGGATATGGAGGCAAAGAAATTCGGCTGAACTGCTTGAGATGATAGTGTGTCCTGGCAGTGATCTGGAAAGCCCATATGATTTTGGGAAGCAGCCAAGTTAGGTTAAAAAAATTCTCAGTTTTCAATGGGAAGTATACACTCTGAACTACAGTGCATAGTTTTTGAGCTAAGGTGTTTTGACTCAGTTCTCTCTAATTGCATTATTCCCTACAATTCCAAGAACAATTTTTTAGGAGCTGGGAGTGCCTTGGGCAGCTGCCTTGGCTTTGGTGGCCTCTTGTTTGCAAGAGACAGGGACTGCAGAGCAGTTTTTGTTTGGTCTGTGTTCCTGCTATCTCCCCAGGCTGTGGGAAGCCAGGAAGAGGAAGAATGGGGTTTGTTTGGCTGTTGCTTATGTTCATGAATGCATGAAGAAAGTTTACTCCCTCCCTTTCCCTGTATAGCCAACTAGGAGAGGAAAAGGACAATGGGGATAATTCTGGTCCAGTGCAAGTAGAGGCAATATTTAAATGATATCAAATGGTAATTGCCATAGGTAAAGAAATCAAAATGGCTCATATCCTGAAAAGCTTACATTTCAGACAGCTCTAATCAAAATATCTGTGTATCTACTGAGTATGTACTACGTACTCTGCTGACAAAGGTACAGCATGAAACAAGATGAAAAAAGCCATTTAGTTGGCCTCCCACTCTGCTGCAGCCATTGTCTCTTTGCATTGAAGTGCCTAAAATGATCCCTTTCAAATTGAAACAATTAATATCTTGCAAAACCCCTCCTGTTCTACAGTTTCAGACCCAGCCACCCAAAGTCATTTCCTTTTTTCCCCATGGTGATGCCTGCGTTTAATGAAAAGCTGTTTCATTAACAGCTCTGTTAACCCAGTTCATACTAGGTTAAAAGTTCTTGAGGTTTCTCAGATAACTTCCAGGGATTCCTGGGCTTTCTATGGGCTGTGTTACTAGTGACAGTGAACCTGAGAACACTGGGGAAAGAAATGTGTCAAAAAACCCAAATGGCTGAAAAAGTTCCACCTGAACGTGAGGAAGAACTTCCCTCCCTTGAGGGTGGTGGAGCCCTGGGACAGGCTGCCCCGAGGGGCT
>JAVJGJ010000014.1:121167741-121180137 GCA_035590215.1 Microhierax caerulescens
GTGCAGCCCGCTCGAGGAGAGCCTGCTGGAGCAGGGGCTTGGGCTGGGTGATCTCCAGGGGTCCCTTCCCACCCGACTGTTCTGTGATTCTGTGGGAAAGGGAAGGAGGTGGTATCTGCCCTTGGCTGCGGCTGTCACAGCGAGTTAACGTTTGAGGGATGTGTGCTGAGCCGCTGTAAATGTGGCAGCTATTTGGCAGTGCAGGGAGGCTTCACGGCAGCTCAGGACAATAATAACATCTGCAGTTAATAATGCTCCTCCCCGCAGCGGGTGGGCCGGGACATCTGTCACGGTGGCAGAGGACAGGGGACGGTGTCCTGCAGCACTGGGCAGAGCCGTGATTTCCCGCGGGACGCTGAGGCAGTGGGCTGGCAGTGCTTCGTCCCAGTGGGTGGCAGGGGGTGCTTCGACATCCTGTAACTGGGTCACAGTCCGCGCACGGGCCGGCGTTCACTGGCCTGCCTTGTGACGCCCAGAAGGAGTTCGGGAGCCCTCAGGGGTGTCTGCAGAAAGTGCGCTGCCGGGATGTCTCTCTGCCTTGTGCTTCTGTCCCTGCACCTACGGGGTGACACGTGGGAGCAGCACCGTGCGGCTTGTCCTGCAGGCTGGCAGAACGAGGCACGGCCATAAGAAAAGCAGCCCGTGCACAAACCCAGGGGTGGCATCAGTGCTTTTGCCAATGGGTCTTGGTTCAAATCCTGGGAATTTTATTTAAAAACGGAACTTCATAATTGGCTTCTGCAGTACAATCCGTTTTGTGAGAGAGGGCCCTGGCTTCATTTTTTACCTTGTCTCTGTGCTCAGGGCGTTGCTTTTGACTGCAGCAGTGTTACTTCAATTTGAAGTCACTAAAAGTGAAAATAACAGAAGAATAACCAGTGAGTCATCAGCTGTACCATGCAGGAATTAAAGGCCTATAAAGCAGCCAGGTTCCTACATCTAAGGTCTTTCGTAGTAGTATCTTCTGGTGACTGACGAGCCGTGGCTGGAGATCGGCCATCGGAACCTGGGACTGACAAACATCAGCGGTGTTGAGATGTAATTTTGGTGTCAGCCATGCCTGTTTTGACTGAGCAAAACAAAGCATAGGTTTTTATTTGTCGAGTTCAGTAAAGAAAAAAAATTCCAGTGCTTATAGTCAAATTTCCATGTTTTAATCTTGCTGTGGCCAGGTCTCGTGTGAGATCCAGCGATGATCCCAGCCAGTCTTTGAAGCAGCTGTCTTCATGCACTTGCACTTCTGGCTTTGCAGTTAATCATAAAAAAAGGGCATTGATCCTGAAGCAAGTTGATGAGCTAAGAAGTAAAGTTACAGGTAAGATTTTATCTGCATATTTTTGTTACTGATAAAATTAATTAAATACACAAATTGCTTAACAGATGTATAAACTGTAGTTGTGCCAATGGGTTTTAGGCTGTAGCTTGAAATCCATCGTTTGGATTTCTAAGCTCGTAACTTCACCTCAGGCAACCAGTGGAAAGTCAAGTCTTAACTAAAAGGGTCAAGAGTTCCTTTTCAAAGGGAGGTGAGAAAATTGGAATACAGAGCAAAAAAAAAGCCTGTTGGGCCTTTTCTTAATTTTTGGCTTTTTGGGAGGTTTTGATTGAAGTGGAATGTTTCACACAGCATAAGTAAATAGGCTTAAGTTTCTTAATTTGGGATTTTCCCTGAAACTTATTTTGTAAGTTTTACAAACTTTGTTTTGTAAGGAATTCTCATTCCTGCCTAATAGGTGATAGTGATCGTGTTGTAGAAAGAAATGAAGTATGAATGTGTCAGGTGTAATTTTAAGTGTTCTCAGCTGTTGACAGATTTTCCCATAACGTCTTCAACTCAATAATGCTGAATTCTGGGGGAGGAGAAATGTCCTCTTCCTACAGGGTGAGGATAACTTTAAAGTTCCCAGAGCGTGCCAGAGATGGCTGAGTTGTCCCCGTTGAGGATCCTGGGCTTTACCTGGTTTGCAGGAGGCCGGCCGGCAGCTCTCAGCGCGCCGGCGTGCGGAGGCCGCCCGAGCTGTGTGGCGCCGGTCCCACAGGGCCCAGCCGCTGCACCGTCGGCACGCTGGCGTGTTTTCCTCAGCTAAGCGTCCCCCAGAAGTGATTTTTGGGGGATGCAGGCAGGCAGAGCGTGGTTTCCTTAGAAATTAATGGAAAAGGCAAGTCTTTTGTATTTGAGCCTTTAGTCTATGTGTACTTCATACTTCGCTGTGCCAAGAGTAAACCCACTTACCCTTGTTCTAGGAAAAGGTGGGCGGTTGACAGCAGCCTCATCTGAAACTTGCACCTTGTTAATGGGATGGGCCTAGCGGTGGGGAAGAAGCGGCCATCATTTGAGCCCCCCCGCAAGGTGGGCTTGGTCAGGTGGCAGGCAGGGAACGCTGGAGCTGTTGGCCGGCGCGGCCATGGTCCCGTGGCGTGGCCGGGGGCTGCGGGGTGTGGGCACCCTGCCGGTGCTGCCCATCGGGGCGAGTTGCAGGTTTTCTGCTTCCAGCTGGTCTGGCACAGCCCGCGTGCGTTCCCAGCAGCGGAGCCCATTGCTGCCATCCTGCTTCCCGCTGGTGGATCCTTGCTCCGGGCAGTTTGTGATGCCGTGCCCCCCGGCTCCTGGGGGAGGGGAGGGCAGGCCATGCACTGGTGGCTGCGGGGCCCAGCTCCCTGCCGGCTTCCCCAGGGGTGGCCCCCGTGAGAGCGCTTCCTCACCCGCGCGCGGGGAGCACTGGGTGAAGCCGGTGCTTTGGGTGGTCCCTTGCCAGCAGGCCTGGCAGCTGTGGGTGCCACCAGGACCTGCAGCACAGCGGTGTGGGGTGCTGGCACTGCGATGACAGGGCTCCTGCCTCTCCTGCGTGGGGATCCGCACCGGGCACGGCCTTGGAAGGGATCCTGGTGTTTGAACAGACCTGCGGTGGTGCTGAGTCTCTGCGAACAGAGTACAGGTCCTTTCTCTGTTACTTCTTTCGGTGTTTGTTATCAGATAACAATTTTTTGGACCTTCTGTGTAAGAACAGCTGCTGGGAAAGCAAGCCCCACGACCCCCAGATCGCAGGCAGCGCTGGGCAAAGTCGGTAGCATGTGAACAACTGCAAGCAGGTCCGTCTGGGTTGGTGCCACCTTCGTGCCAGCCGTGAGCGGGGCAGGGCTACAGGCAAGGCAGACACGAGATGATTCAATGTGGCAACTGCATCCCAGGCAATGCGCCGTGTCTGATCTTGTATCTGCTAGGTCAAGATTTACACCACTCAATCAAATGTCTGCATCCATTTCAGGTGTTCCAGATGCCTTTGTATGAAAGAGGCACATCTGGACACAATTTGTTCTTCACTAGAACAAATTCGGGGGAAATTGGTTTGTTTGGTAAGGCTAAAAAGCCATAATCTTCCCTCTGACTTGCTTCACACATAACTTGTGTGATCCTCGCTGATCAATGAAGTGCCTGAGAGGGCAATGCTGGATTGATCCCGGCATTTGCCAGACATTAGTGCTTTCCTTCCCTAGTAGAAAAATAGGAATTCTGTGTTTCCCTTATTTTTGAGGCCTTTTGAATACAGTTTTTATCTGAAAGTAGTTATGTTATTAAAAGGATATACAGTAATATCTAGTAATATTACTTCATGTAAGTACAAAATGCTTTTTTGTATAAGTAATGATGTTCTGAGCTGATTAATATCTCACTTGATACAAAAGCAAAAATTTTTATCTTTCTTGTTTAAAGCTAAAATAACCTACATTCAGAATTCAGGGAATTTTCCATTTGACTTGGTAGGTTTTTTTGGTATTTACCACTGCATATTTAGATTATACCATCAAGGTCTTTGGTAATCAACCTCCAAGTAGCTGGTAATAGAATCCACTTGGTTTGTTTCCATGGAATTGTCAGTGCTGTGAAGATGTAATCTTCCATTCATGGCAAAACTGGCTTGCAAGTGTACTGGAGAAAACCCGATTAAGACAGTGGTGTTTTTATGTAATTGGTTTGTAGACAAAAAAGTGTGGTTTCACATGCTACTTTTCCCCAAGGGCTTGTTTTTATTTTGTAAAACATTATAATACTATCTTGAAAGAGAATTACGTAGAGCATATAACTATATAAACAAGTGTTGTATGTACATTCTTGGCGCAGGTGTTTATAGATAAATGACCAGTTAAAGAAAATCAGCTTTTCTTTTTAATGTTAAATTTCTATTTGATTCCGTGTGAAGCTTCATGTTAAGAAGACATGCAAACCATCTGAGGTCATACTCGAGCAAAGTCTGAAGGCATGCAAAAAGGAATACCAGGTAAGCATTTTTTTAACTATACAAGTGAAGATCTTCTGAAAATACTTGTGTGTGAACTGCAGAATTGAAAATGGTGAATTTGTCAAATATATCTGACAATGCAAAATTAAAGAGGAAAAAAAACATTTGTTGAAATAATGTGAAGTTGTTTGTACAGCCCCTCGGAACTCTTATGTGCTGGTGTGCTGGGTCTGACGAGTCCCGTCTCCAAGATCCTGCAGGTCTGACATTTCACAACTAGTTATTTTTTCCTAAATAAAGCCCTAAATTAAAGTATAATAGCATGGTTCCCACAGGAAACCAGCTTCCTCGTTCCCCTCGCTGTTTGTGCCAACAAAGTAATTAATCACTAGAGAGAGTTTTTAAACTGTCACTTGTGGAGGCGGATTCAGCTGGTGTGTAGGTGGCCATAGCCATTGGGAAGGTTAGGCACCTGCCCTGCCGACTGAACCCTCAAAGAGGTCTTTGGTGGTGGAGACTGACAGAAAAATAAGCATCTCCAACACAGGGATATGTGTTAAGGAAAAAGATCAGCTATACCAACAAAAGATGTGCTATGCCAATATATGTTAGAGTCTCTTGGTGTCCAAATTCTGGCATTAGAGAAAACAAAAAGCTGATAGCATCGACCACGGCTGAGAGTATGGGAGGATCTTTTCAAAATTTGTTAGAGGGCTGGTATCATCCCTTATGGAAAAAATATTCTTGGAATTATTCAATGCTAACTCAGTCATACACGTGCCTTGTAAAAATATGCAAAAGTTCTGAAAATAGTAATACAGTTGTATTTGAAGTTGTCTTTGAGGTCAGCTCAGTCGGGACTCATTTTTGCTTTGTAATTGCTAGGTATCGTGTGGCTGTCCATTTCATTATTGTATGAGTTTAAAATCTGATACAGATAAAAAACGTTAAAACATTTGGAATAATGAATAATGGTTTCGGTTTCTTGATAGTAACAAATTTAGTATCTGCAACTGTTTGGAGTAGGAATACTGCCAGGGAGGTCCAGCTTTATGAGGAGAATTTTTGTTTAATAATCAGCATTCTTTTGCTTGCTTTAAAAAAAAAGGAGACCTATTTTTTTGTGTATGGTTTCATCTTCCTCTTGTGTTGAAAAAATGCTATAAAATACATATAGAGGCATAAATTATTTTTCTTTTGCTGTAAAAACATAGTATTATTGGTTATAATCTGCTGTTAGGAACTGGAATTTTGTTAAAATGTTGAGGTTTTTTTTCCTTTACATCAAAGTACTAGATTTTTATCCCATTTAATTTTGGGAAATGAAGATAACTGTCAAAGTAATACTGTGTTGTAGTTTGCTGTGATTACCGAAAAGCTGGGCTGGAAGACAGCTCTGGAAATTTTGGAAGTTCATGGTGCTGGAGGAGTGGTGTAAGTGTTTGGTGTTAACCAAGTGCCCCGTGGGTTATTACAGCTATGCAATACATGCTTGTAAACACCTTCAGGAACATAAAATAATAAGCTAGGCAGCTGGCCATCAAGGCTAGTAACGGAAGGATTGATGCTAGGAACGTATAAAAGGAGTGATAATAAAACGCAACCAGGACTTCACAATCATAAAAAAAAAAACAAAACACCCCCAACGCCCCCCCCCCCCCCTTTCTGGAAGTTAGGAGGGAGCTCCCCTGGAACCTGCTGGCTGTTCCGCCCCTGCCATGCCTTGCCTGGGCAGGTTCTGAGACAGAATTGTTGCAGTGGTTGCCGGCCCTCACCCCACTGAGATCAGTGTGGCAGCCGTCCTGCATTGACCTGCTTGCAAAATTGGTACGTACGGTTGCGTTGGGGACCTGGCTGCTGCTGGGGGAGAGCATGTCCTCATCAGAAGTGTCACTTACTTGAAGCCTGAGGAACTTTATGGATGCCGGGGGGGAGGTGGGGGGAGCTTTTCGTATGTGTTGCACCTGAAGAGTTAGTCAGTATTTGGAAAACTGCTCTTCACCACGGCTTAATGAACGGTTATTGGTGTTAGAATCTGAGAAGTAATTTTGTGTCTTGAACAACTTCGGACAGCGAGATTTATCCTGTAAGATTGAGCACTGTATGTTAAGTAGTGCAGGTTTATTGATACAGTGTGCATTGTGCCAGATGTGACGTAAGACAGGATGCTGAGTAATTCTTTGGGGACAGCAACATGAGGCCTTCTTGCCCACTTGTCTGAAGGAAGATGACTTTCCAGGATTATAGCTAAAGTGCTTTTATGTGGGCCAAGAACTACAAACCCTGTTCTGGCTACTTTTTTGCATCAATAAGTTTTTGGACCAGCGCAATGCTTTCTTGTTGCGTGAAACTGCAGCTGGGAAATCTCTTAAAGTTATGAAACCTTCATTTGGGCTTTACTGAAAAATGCAAATTTTTGCTCCCAGTGAATCGGTCATCTCGGGCAGAAGGAGACATTGGAGTAAGTTATCTTTTAATATAGAAGGCTTAGGGACTTCCTTTGAGATTTAATTTTTTTTTCTCCATTTTGTTTCTTTGTTCCAAAATTGTAATCATAAAACCTGAAGAAAAGAGCAGAGGCTCGTTTGCAGTATTTTCTCTCAGTGTCTGGAGAATATTCTAATTTTTGTTCTGCAAATCCAATCCTGAATTAATCCAGAATATGTTCCATCATAGCTGTTTTACATACACAAATGAGTTTACATTTTTCTGTGGTTTTCAGTTCTGTTATTTCTGATAATACTACTTTGTGTTCGCAGCAGGAGCTAAAAACAAATCTCGAATCTCAGCAAGCTTCCCGTGAATCAGAAATTTTCACTGCTGTGCCAGGAGATTGAATAGTACATCAAATACCAGCTCAAGACAGGTACTGTGTGCACGCCCGGTTAAGGTACTGTTACATGCTAGACTGCAGTGACTGTAAACCATACGTTCCTATTTCAGTTTCCATGCAAATTATATAGCTTTGTGATGGGATCTTCTGTGGGGTGGAAATTCAGGTAGATTTCCCTGGACCTCTGCTTACAGTGAGCTCCTGAAAAAATGGAAAGGCTTTTCTATTTTCAAAAAAACTGGAGCCACTTTAAAAGGAGAGAATCAGAGTTAAGGTAAAGCAAAGACAGACATCATAAATGCCTTGTGTTCCTGCAGTGCCAGTGTCACCTTTGTGTCACCATGGTTCAGGCTTCAGGTTCACCGTGAGGCTGCGGTTCGGTGCTGCCCAGGCTTCGCACTCTCTAGCCTGTAGGACGCATCTCTGCCACTCCTGCCGCAGTGCTACCTGCCAGCTCCTTCCCACAGTCTGTCGTCTTTACAACACCCTTTCTTAGCGTCACTGGTAGAATTTGAAATGTAGATAAATGCAAACAAACTTTTTTCTTGTTTTTTTCTGGTCAGCTTCTTTTTGTATGACAGTCGGTGCCTGTTTTAAAGTCTTATACTGAGGAGTTTTCCAGTGGTTTGTCCAGTTTTCACCTTTCCTTTAAATTGAGTTGCCTGCAGTACAGCAGAAATGACTGTTAAAAGTAAGGTTCTGTTTTCTCTCTCCTTGAAGTGTGAAGGACTATAAAATATCACTGGTCTTTTTGGTTTCTTTGCATCAGGCTGTTAATTACTTTCTTTATTGCCTGGTAGAGGTATGTGTGAAAATTATCTGCCTTTTGATCTTAAACTACAAAAACTACTGTGTTAAAGAGCCTCATCATTTCAAATTCCTTCTGCTGTTTTCTTTGTAGCCAGTTCCCAATAACGGTTAGAAAAACTCTTTCTTGTCTCTTCAGTTCACGAAATGCAAAACAGATAGCTTTTGATGGCTTCGGCAGCTAAGGAATGTCATTCAACTGTTGAAAAAAGGTTTACCTTTTAGGTGGATACTACAGATCTCCAGTGAGCACAGCACTGCAGAATTTTGCCATCACAGCAGGTCAGGGAGTGTGACCAGCTTTTCAAAGCTGTTAACATAGGGGGGGGTGTTGTGGCAGTTATTCCACTGCACTTTTTCCTCTGTCTGCCCCCACCTGCTTTCCTTTCCTGAGCAGATTCAGGAGAAGCATTGAGAAGAGGCAGAATTTTTATGTGTTCCTTGCACTGATGGAAGTTCTTGACCATGGAGCTTTTACAAATCCTTTTTGTTATCATTTCTTGAAGGAATTAAGGCTTTCTGCGTGGTCTGTCTGCTGTGCCCTCTCCTTTGCCAAAAGCCATTTGGCTTTTTCAGCCAAACTTGAAAAAGGGCAGTCCTCAGGCTTTTTGTTTATTTATATAAAAAATAAATCATTGTATCACTGGATGAAGGGAACCCTACCAAGTGCTCCCCACTGCAGAGCAGCAGAAAGAACTCATCTACAAACCTCCCACTGCGCTCCAGCTGGTCAGGTATTTTGACGGAGAGCGTGCACAAGGAGACAGGAGATTGTATGTCACTTCCTTCAGTGATAACACAGTGCAGCAAGCTGAGCTCTTCTCAGATGGGGAGGTGTTTTAGCAAATTATTTTTCGTCTCCTGTGCAAGTGCTAGGCATCTTGGGTAGTAAGAGAGTTAGTTGGCGTTAACTTCTCCCTTTAGACAAAAAAACCAAACAAACAAACGTGTATTTCTTTGTCACCACGCTTCAGTGAAGTGAGTATAGGAAGAGTAGTGAAGAATAAAAAGTTACAGATGCACAAGAGGGGATTTAGAATTTCTTCAACGCATGAAGAACCATTCACAGCATAGGTATTTTAGGTAAACTTATTTGTACATTATGCTAAAGAATGGGGAATGCCAGGCAATCTTTTTTTTCCTCCCCTACAAAACATGAGCAAGATGTGAGAAAATGTTCCATACTTCTGTGCACCTCCTCCACAGAAATCGGGTTCTAATCTTGGATATCCTTTCAGCAGAGAGGCAGTTGCTCACCTGAATTGCAGGTGACTTCACTGGATGATGCAGTCCCTTCCTACCTCACATTCACAGCCTGGCGGTTGTAAATTGTGCAACAGGTGCCTACAAAATGCAGGTTGCAGTGGGGTAGCAACTTAACGTGCCTTGGCATTGTCGCTGGTAGCCTCCTGAAGGCTGTGCAGGTACAACTGAGTTCTAAGGTGGGATTTTTTTCCTTAAACCAAGTACCATTGTGTTTGCACACTGACAAAACTAAAGATGGTAACGTCACACTGAGAGGAGGGGCTTGGCCGTGTGGGACAAAGACGCTGTGGATTAACAGCTCAAAGGTATGTATATACCAGTGTAGGTAAAATAACGTGGCCTCCTGACTGCTCACGCTGGGAGAAACAGCTCTGCTCTGGCGTCCGCTTTACCTTCCCAGCAGAGTCAGGGAGTTCTGGGGAAACAAAAAAAATCAGCTAGTTTCTAGGAAAGAATAGTGCTAATTCTCCACATGCTCTAGTTCTCATTCTTTGAGGTGTTTGTACTTACAAAATATTTTGTACATATTGGGTCTCGATGTCTTAAATATTAATAGCTGATGTGCTTTCACTTGCAAAATACTTCCTTTGCTAAACAGGAGCCTTTCCACACAAAAACTCCTTCTGCAAAATGCAAGAACTTCTAGAAACGGGATGACAGTAACTCTCTGTGTGGTTTTTTTTCCTTAATGTGAAATAAGTCGTTATTGGTGCAAGAACTTCAAATGCTTATTAGCAGTGGGTTTTAATACTGATGAGACTTTCTGTAGGAGCAGACAAAACCTTCCCCCTGAGTCAGTGCATGGCAGTGCCAAGGGGCTGTTCTGGTGCTGGCAGATGAGCAGGTGACGTCCCTTCTCAGCCCTGGTGTTCCCTGTGCCTGGGGACAGCATGGCGGGGTTCTGGCAGCCGCCAGGCACGGAAGGTGGGGTGCGACTAACCGCGCAAGGACCAGGGAGCCCCCACCACAGCCAGGACATGCTGCTTCCCAGCCGAGACACTGCAGCCAAGTCGGACCACTTTTCCGTACCAGAATTTTAGCTTAACTTTGTTACCATATCCTACTTTTTGGTAATTTCTCCTAGTAATAATTAATTACAACTTTTAAAGATAAAAGGTGTAACCTACTTACTTCAGAGGTGGGTAAAGCGACAAAGCATTGTTGTCAGTAACAAGGCTGCCTTTGGGGTTTTTGGTCCAGGGAAAAAAACCAAACCATGCAGTTACTGAAAGTAAAGTCAGTCTCTTTCAATCTGCTTTTAAGAGGTTATAAAGTAAACCTACAGGGTGGCTTGAGATAAACTTATTTCTGTGACTTCTGAAGGAGTATTCTAATGCTTTTGTGTATCAGCTGTTTGCTATATAAAGCACGACTCTTGTTACTCATAAAATTCACCTTCTTTTGCCTTTGTTTCAGACAGACTCACGTACTAGAATACTCCCAGTTCCCTCCATCACCCAACGTGTGGAAAACCCTTAAACACGAAGCCGACAGCCCATGCTGAAGCAGCAGCATTTCGGGTAAGCTGTGTTTCAGACAGAACGTCTGTCTAGCAGGATGCAGAGACAGCTCAGGAAACAGCAGCTGTTCTGCCTTGCACAGATGCTGCCCCGCCGGAGAGCGGTCCTTCTAGAACTCTGGTCAGCTGCAGCAGGGGTGCTCGCAAGCACGCTGGCATTCATTTTCTGAAGACAAGTCTGCCTGTAAAGTGACGAGGATGTTTCAGTTTGACAAGCACAGGACTAAGGAATTGGGCTCCTCTGCCAACCTTGTGTTCACAAGAGAAGAGCAATTATGATTTCCTTATTTTAGGAGCTGCAGTGCCAGAATTAAGAGAAAGAAGTGGAAAGCTTTGAAAGCTTTCTTCCAGTAACTGGAAGACAGACGTGGTCTAGTTGAAGAATAAACTAGCAGCCCCTCTGCCAGTATGGAGGTGGTGTGCTGCCTGGGAGGCGGGGGGGGGGGCTGTCTCCGCACCTGAGCGATGGAGCCTGCCTCTCGCTGCACTGACCGAGGGCAGCTGCCTCGGCCTGCCGCCACACAGGACCCCAGGGCCGGGTTCTGCCAGCTGCAGGTCACCAGGGAAGCTCCCTCCTGTGAGTACCAGTTGCCCCTGGGCAGCCTCCAGCCGTGGGGAGACTCTGGTGTGGGGCAGGGACCAACCCATCCTCTGCGGGTGGCTGCTGCACACAGCCAGTGCAGGAGGAATGAGGCAGGGCATAACCCACCCCCTGCCCCCAGCTGTAGCATGGCAACTCATAAATAACCCTTGCATTTCCAAACGAGAGAGGAACGGGGTGTAACACAGGTGTTAAATGCAAACATACTGAGTAATACCTATGTACAATTTATTTAAAATACTTTTTAACATACATATAAAACCCCCTCACTATTTATACAGTCTAAGTTCTAGCAACATATACAAATACTGAGCAGCTACAATACATGCTGAGGTAAGGACATACATTCTGGGAGAAAATACTTGAGTCAAACAAGATTGAAGTACATTTTATATGCATATGTCTTCACGCATAAGACAGACTGATTATATGTACCTCTGCACCTACTGTAAACAGAAGAATTCAGATCTTATGTGTGTCATGCAACTTACATTTGGGAATCAATGTTTAACAGGTTGTAGCATACATTTTAAACCCCGCTGTTCCATATTCAAATTTATCTTCTTCGCCCTAGCGGATAATGTGTTCAAAACTGAAAGCTGGGAGCAAAACTTGGGCCCAATTTCTTTCAGAAACGGACTTAAAAGCATCCACCTCAGTCAACAGCTTATGCTGCTCAGCTAATGAAGCTGCATTATGGTTGCTTTAAAAATGACCCACTGTAGAGAAACTGTTTAATCCTTATACCACCTTAGCCTGCAGTACATCCACAGTTCTACCATACCTGGCCTACAGTAAAAATTAAATCCAAGCATGTTAATTTTACTGACTTGGAACACATCCGTTTATTTTTATGGCAGATTAATGTTTCTAAGCCTAAACTGGTACAATTTCAGAATGCAGAGGTTTCTTAACTTGGCTGGAATAAGTATGTCACATCTTGGTGCAAATGACCTCCCACCCCTCTCAAAATCAGCTCAGATAATTTCAAATTTGTAGTTGCTGCTGATGGGTAAGAACACTTACTTACCTGTTTAAGCAAAACTACAAAGATTGCAAACTAGGTTTGTCAAGCAGAAAAAGTTGCAACAACATCAAAAGTAAGACTATAGGCAGGAATTTCTTTTACATG
>JAVJGJ010000014.1:121180237-121199524 GCA_035590215.1 Microhierax caerulescens
AGGAATGTCTTTTACATGAACGGGTCTTATATACCACCCTTACTTACATTCACATTTAGTCTTAGGCACCCAATTCTAAAAAACAACAACAAAAAAAAATCATTCTCAATGAATGATGAAAAAACTGTAGAATTAGGTGTTAAGGTAGCACAGAGCATATAATAACATACTCTAGCAGACCAGAAGTACTTCTGGATTACTAAGTTTATCTATAGCCCCCCGTGCAAACAAATTTTCAAGTGTTAGGATACTGCTCTAGTATAAAGACATGGTGGCAGCCCTCAGTGTTTTACTTCCGATCTGGATGTTCTCCAGCTAGCTTAAGGACCCTGGCAGTAAACAGGGCAGAGTTGAGTTACGTCACAGGAACAAAGAGTAACCACTGGAGGCCATAAAACTGGGCTAATGTGTAGGTAGGGAGTAGGTATAAATTAATTCAGCATCTTCCCAACAGTGCTGTTAAAATAAAAGTAAAGCATTTTTATTGTGGAGGTTTTTCTACTGCTTAGGTTAAAAAGCTGTGCTTTGTTTCTAGTAAGACAAAAATGGCAAATACAACATCCAAACTGTTCTTATTTTGTGATTACCTAGCTAAAACCAGTCTACATTACCCCTAATGAAAGACTGTGTTCAGTCTTCTGGCAATGTTTTCATAGTAGGGAAGACTGGAACATTTAAAGGATGCGAATTCCATTAAATGCTTCTGAAATGGACGCTCTTTGGAACAGTACTGCTTCTCTTGCAAAGGCTTTGGAATCTTTTGTACTTCTAATAAGAACAATCATAAGAAAAGCCCCCTAAGGCTAAGGTTTTTCAGTTGTGCTAAAACGTACCATATGTGCTAAATGTGTGTGTAACACAAACTGTGCACCATTAGAATATTTATGTGCTTCCTTAAGCACTCACAAAAGTATATACATGTCCTTCTTTGCCTAAGCTCCCATTTTAACACACAACAACAGATACTGGGGATGGGGGTGGGGGTAGGCAGAGGGGGTAGGCACCTTGACCATCTGGATGCTTCTTGCACAGTGACCATCAGGGAAGTCTGAATTCAAGGCAGACACTATTCGGAGTAGCCGTCACTTAGTACGGAAGTATGTAAAAAGCAGTGGCTACGTACTGTGCTTATATGACTTCATCCCTCCTGGATCCCTAGGAACGAACGAGACTGAGTGGCTTAAGGAGATGAGGCAGGAAATAGATTGTACAGGCAGCAGATTCTGGTTCTGGAAGGCTAACAGAAATGACGGGAACCCTCTGAGGAACACACAGCTGACGATTCCCTAATCCTGTGAACAAAAGCTGAAATAACGTAATTTAGAATCAAAGTGGGTTTATGCCATGAAGTTAATGGGATTTTTGCCATCAGTCCTGATTGATAGTAGTTTTTAAAGTCCAAAGTTGTGCAGGCATTTTGTAGGGTAAAATGAATTTTAGAAGCTGTAGTGCTTATATATAGATCTTAAGACAGTCAGGAGTTTTGGGGTCTGTTCCCCACCCACCCCACCGCCCTGCCCTGAAATAGTATCAATAGCAAGAAATTATTGGCTTTTGTACTTTACATGGTTTCTCCCAATATATCATTCACATCTATGAATTACTGAAGTTAATCTTGAAGAGTTCTTCTCTCATGTCTGACAGACAATTGTACAGTAGTGATAAAGAAGTCCACCTTTTTTCAGGAGATAAGCTGTTAATCATATATACAGCTTAAGGAAAGTCAGAATTACTAGTTTCCCGGCTCCAATATCACTTCCTTTGGCTCACCGTTGTATTAGTTAAGACTCACAATATCAAAACAATGCAATTAAAAAATGAAACTCAACTTTACGGAACTGGCTTTTAAAAACAAGCCATCATTCTGCCTGACTCGTGAGCTAATTTGCTTCATCTTTGCTCCCAGTGGAATGGGCCACACTCTGTGGTACCTGGTACACCAATTCGGCAGTGACATCTGGCCCTGGCTGCCCCTTTGGTGTGTCATACAGTGCCTGTGCTGATGATGTGCTGTCTGTCCTAGATAAGAGTTTATTGTAAGTTCCAACCAGTGGAGGAGCTTGATTTGCTGCAGCTTTGAATGTGGAAATGGAAGGAACAGCAAGAGGTGTGCTGGGGTGGTTGGACATGTCCATGACTATTGGAGTTGCATATTCTGGTCCAGTTATAGGTAGTGGTTCAGCATACGCATGGTAAACTTCTTGTATGGGTGAATTGTAAGGGTCCAAATCAGCATAACTTGCTTCTTTTCCTTCCTCTGGTTTAAAAGTTGATCTCTGATGAAGCATTCCGACAATTCCCCCTACCAGTGGTTGAGCATACTCTTGTGTTGCAAGCCCCAACAAAGCAAAAGAAAAACACAGTTAATGGAGTGGGTTTTTTGCAGTGGCATCACATTAAATTCAACCTGTCAAATACAACCTGTCAGTAGTGTTATCTTAGATCAAACCCGTGGTCCACCTCCATCCGCCAGCGCCAATTGCTTTGGGAAAAGTAATTTCCACGCAACAGTTAAAAGCCATGGGGATAGCCACAACATCCCAATTTCTCAGGTTTATATTTTCCTTGTGAGATGCAATTTCCCATGCTGTAAATCTGCCTCAAAACAAAGTTTTCTGAAATGTTCTTTCCTGCAAAATTAGAATTAAATGAAATTATCCTGCCTGGCTTTGGATAAAAGAGTGGCCCCTGGGGCAGATGGTTTGTCCTTCTGAGCGGGGATGGTCAGCCGAGATGTTTTAGTTCAACAGATAATCAGTTAAGCTGGAGGTGACAAACCTGCTTAGCTGGGTAAAAACAGAGAGGCAGCCAAAAAGAGAAAAGTAATTTTGCCCGCTGTAAAGCCATGATTCCTGCAGGTCCGTGTATTTCTGCCATCAGCAGGTAAGCACAGAACCAAAGGCACAGTCAGTCATCTTCCTCCAATGACTGGCTTACCAGGGAAAGGGCACATGCTGTTAACGCTCCCTTTTCCAGAGCAAAAGAACGATTTAATCCATAAGAGTCCATGTAGGGAACCAAGTGCCATGTTTCAGATTTGTGCACAAACTTAATGGGATGAAATTATTTCCCGTGCATGAAAATATAACCAAAAAAATCCTTCAACCCTTCGTAGGGTTTAAGAACAAGTACAAGTAAAGAAACTTAGTGACTGCATTACCTTGGGAAAGTGTCTGTCTACAGTACATCAAGTCAATTAATACATACTTTTATGATACTCAAGAGAACAGATTTGAAAAAAACTGCATTTTAAGAAATGCAACAGAACTATTCATTTCTCCTCTGTTCCCCAAAACAAACAGTAAATAGTTAAACATAGCCTATATACATATAATTACATAGCCCACAAAAACAGTGAAATGTACCTGCAGACTCTGTTTGCAGCATTGTTGGGACCTCTCTTGGTCTTAGGTGACTAATTTCACTGCTGCTGTAGCGTACAGGAGTTTCTTCATGTTCTGCTGATTTGGTCGGGAGAAACTGCTTCATTCCTTTCCACCATCCTTTACATGGATTTAAATAAAATACATAATAATTAAAAAAAAACAAACCAAAACTAACTGCATATGTGCTGTGTTTTAAGCTACTAAAATATTTTTACACCACTTTCTATTTTGTAGTAGCAGGTGAGCAACTCAATTACCAGTATTTGTAGGACCCTGAGGTCACAAGACGCTTAACATTTTCTGCCAGACTGAAGATTCAGCGGTGACAATGTCACTCTCAGCCCGTCACCTTGCCTGAACGTGGCCCTCCAAACACACACCTGCAGAACCGCTGCAGTCTAGTAAATCCATCCCCAGATGTCCACTGGCAGCAGTGCTGGGGCTACTCATCACATTAATTAGTTCATAAAATAGAACGCAGAAAATACTACAAAGTCAGCCATGATTCCAATTTGTAAAACTAAATATTTCTAAATATTTATTTTCTAAATAAAATTTAGACATTTTCTAAAATTTCTAAATAAAATTTTAGACAAACTCAGTCAAAACCTAAAAGTACATGTAATTCATGTAGTTTCTGGCTGTCAATGCCACGCTGCTAACTCATGTTGTTGAAAAAGGCTGATCAGTGAGTATTTGCAAAAACCTGAATAAAGAGGACTTTAACCTCAGTGGAAATGCAAAGGAGCGACTGTGGTCATGAACATTTTCTCAAGAGAAGGTAGGGAGGGCTGGCTTTGTTAGGTTCCCCCCATCCCTTCCCCCAGTAGCCAGAGCCATTCTGGTTTTGCTGACCATTAACGTATTTCATTCCAGCTGTAAGAGACCATCCTGTAGGTAAAGCCCAAGAAACAGGAGATTCAAACCCACAGAACACCGCGTAGCAAAATCCAATGTAGCCTATGGGAGGGAACGGACAGAGGTTCCACAGGGAAGCAGAGCAACATTATTTTGATACCGTATTTTGCCAAATTTTATTCTAAAACAGGCCTGCATACCGAACGTTTAAATTTAAGCAAACAGGAAAAAAATCATCCTCTCCATTACTGCCATCTAAATACAGGACACTTTGAGTTGAGTCTAATATTCTAAGGGAACAAGGCTATGAGCTATCAGAAATGACAAGTAATAAACAAAAATCAGGTCATGAAGAGGTTTCTTGTCTAAAGGATAAGGCAATACTTAAAATGCCAGTGAGCAAACACGCAGGGCGGCATGAGGACAGAGTCGTGGGGCACAGTCACGCAGCCGGTACAAACCCAGCTGCTGCTGCCGCCCTGTTCACGGGGCACCAGATGGTAGGATGGAAAACATGCCCGAAGGGGGGTGGCTGCAGGCAATCCCACCGGCTTACTAGGGCAGCGAAGACAGACAAACCCTGACAGACTTAGTTATACACTAAGATGAAAGGGTTTTTTTCCAGGACCAAAAAAAGTACCAAACAGATGATTATCAAACATATAAAGACGTTCTTCAGAAATTACTTTTCCCCTCATGTTGTGTAATTAAGAGGTTCCATACTTCGTTTTCTAAAAAAAAAAATCTGAAGCTGTAAGCCCTTAACAGGAGACAAGGCATTTTCTATTTCTGAAAAAAATAATTAGGGAATGAAGCAGCTAAGACTGTCCAGAAAAGAAATTCAGTGTTCACTATACCTACATCAGTTAGCACTGGAGAAGCTTCTGCTAGTGGAAGCTAACTGTGTCACTGCAATCCAAAATAAGCATCAAACCGAAAACACCAAGTAAACGATTTCATAAAAGCATTTTGTTACCTGCACGATCCCAGTAAGGTAGATCATAAGTGCCCTCAGTTTTTTTCTTGCTGTGAAAAAAAGAAAGAATGGGTATTTTAGCTAGTCTGCTTATTGGAAGATGTGTTAATTAACTACAGCAACTATCACTTTGGCTGTAACTGGTCCTCAAATTTAAGGTATAAGCACCAGTAACCTGGCTTGCCATCACCAGTCTGCTGCTCCTGGAGAAACCAGTTTTCATTAAAAGCATTTCTAATGAGGAGTCACAAAAAGACGTTTTCACTGTCCCTGCTATTCAAGTGAGCATTTTCTCAGAGAATACAATTGGGAAAAAAATCCTTCCACCAGTGTAGACCTTGTAGTTCCCATTAGCGATACATGCAGTATTTCATCCCCACACACCGAGCCAACAGTCATTTAAAACACTTTCATTTTATCTGTTCATTTACCGGTTTCTCCAATGCCACGCACAAACTAAGATAAGAATCAGAGTAGTGAAGACCATCACCAGTACTGGAACCAGAACTGCTGCCAATGCCACATCTGAAAGCCATTAAATTAAGTGGTGTCAGACAGAAGAGATTCTCATACATCAGTTTTTAATTTGAAAATTACGTGGGTAAAGCACACAGTTTTCATGTATAGTGTCCAACACCAGATCCCCCAGCTTAGCTACCCCACTGAATGCTCCCAGTCTAAATGTCAATTAACATCCACCTCTTCTACGTGTATGCAAAGCTGGTATTTTTGCAAGGTTTTTCATCAAAGTCAACAGATTGCTTTAATACAAATGGTTGGGTTTTTTTTCTGTTAGAACAATGTATTTCATTATTAACAAGGAAAATCAAGTGATCCCACCAGGAATACGCAACCACTGAAGTTTGAAGTTCCTGTACGAAGTACTTGTCACAGAGTGCCTTAACAGTTAACCACAATCAGCATATGCTGGGTCTGCACGTGACATAGGACCATCCTGCCCCTGCCAGCCAAAGGTCACTTCGCCTGCCTACATCTGCAGGGAGCCCGCTCCCCTTCCTGACAATTTTCTTGGCTAGACAAAATGATGATGCCAGGTGATGTTTTTTGAATTTCATGCCAACCTGACTGCTCCATAAAAATTACCTATGTTGAAAGCATTTTGTCCTAAGAAATTATCAAATTAAATAACAAAGCAGTTACACCTGATTAATTCTGAAGGGAAATCCAAGCTGCAAGTTCTTCTGACAAAATTTATTCGTTCATTAAAAGCTGAACTCAGTTTGACCAAGTTTTGAAAGACGGAATTTACCATATGTATAAAACTTGGCAGACTGGTTTTGTTTCTGCATACAGTATGCAACTGTACATTTTTTACCATATGTATATATAATAACTGGTAAATATTAAAAAGAAGAGATTGATAATTTGCTACAATATATTGTTGAGAAGATTTAAATTCAGAAAGCACACGTAATATATACCAAAGTACTGTAAGGACTTCCCAAAGACTTCTACTGCTTAACTGTGGATACCTTTGGTTACACTTGGAGTCACTGTGGTATTTTTTATTTCAGGTGTGAAAGTTGTTTTGTCTGTCTGCAGTGAAGTCTTCACTGAATGAATAGTGTCTTCACTGAAGTCATCATTCTTGTCATTCTCGTTCGGAGGTGGTGGCGGTGGCGGCGGCATGGTGATTTTAGGAGCACGGCCTTTAGGAGAAAAGGAATTATTAAATAAAAAGTTTATTGAAATGCTCGTTTTCCATGTTCCTTTTCAGGAGAAGGCAGCTGGAACACTTTTCTCTAAAGCTTTTGTTCATGTTACAGAATGACAAAAAAAACCCCGTGAATCCGTAACATGGAAAGCAAGTGACTGGTGTCTTTTGAAACACTTATTACCTTGTTTACATCTATACAGGGTATTTCCAGGTTAAGTGTAATAGCTTTGGAAGAAATTCAGAAGTATCAGTTACAGAAGGATTATGCAGCTAAAAAATACTTTTTTCTCATTTAAAATATACCCACAATGGAACCTTTGCCAAATTGTTTCACTGCTCGTTGAAAGGTTTTCAGTTGCCTTACCTATACTAAACTGACATCCTAGCAATTCTACTTTCATCGCAATTTTCTTGTGCCATTTTAAGGGGTTAATCCTAAAAAAGCGTGCAATAATAGGTGGAATGAAATTATTGCGAACTTCCTGGTACAATTCAGTGTTCCCTTGAAATACCTAGAAAAGGAAGGGGAAAAAAAAAACAAAACAAAACAAAGAGAGAGGTACAAACATTATGTTATACAAAAGCAATAGCAAGTAACTACAACTGATTTTGTTGTTTTATTTAGGGTAACTACAACCAATTTAGATGTTTCATTCAGGAAAATTAAGTGGTGCAGGATGCTGAAAGTTCACCCCAGAATGGTGCTGCTGCCTGCACATATCCACTCACTTGGCCCCATCACATATATGACTAAATAAAGGGGGGGGAGGTGTTTACCATGTAATACTCTACCGCTGCACACCAAGCAATGCATGCTGTTAAAGACATCTCACATGTTTATGGCACTGAGTAATTCCAACTCAGTCCTTTTTGGTATTCTGCACTTGCTTTTCAAATATATATAGCAAAACAAGCAGCTGCGACAACGTGAAAGCAGGAATTCTGTGGTGCTGGCACACAGCCTGCCAGTTACAGCACCATCTGTCTGGGCATGGCATTTCTTGGAAAGCGTCGAGAGGAGCAGGCAGGCACGCAATGGCCCTGTCCTCCAGCCTTGCTGGCTGCGAGGGCTGCACCACAAGCGAGACAGGGCTCGGCTCGGACTGCGGGAGTGCTCGGCATCACCGGGAGCCAAGGGCACCGGCTCTGCACCAGGGATGGGTGCTGGTCACTCACTGCTGGTCCTCACACACAAAGAACTCATAAAAACGTGACCATCTGGGTGAAATGTACAACCTGTAAGCATATAGTTGCGGTATGGTGTAGTGTACGCACGCTGACAAACGTACAGCCAACTACAGGTTTTGCATCACCCTGCTTAAAACAACACAGAAACTAAGCCCAGACTCCAGCACAGCAAGCCATCCCATCATCTCTGGGAGGACTGGTTTGGTATCGTGCCTTTGGGTAGGAAGCGAACTGTCTCTCCACGCTGGTGTGTAGCACTTGGGCTCTGGATCCGCGGCTCTTGGGCGCTACTGTGACACATCTCCATGGAGGTGGCAGTAAACAGTAATGTCTGGTCTTAAAGCACCAATAGAGACATTGCAAATCATGCTGGACACAACACAGAACAGAATTATGGCACTTGCCTGAAAAATAAATACTATGTGAGTTTTGAGTTTTCTGCTCACTCACACCACTTAGTGAACAGTAAAGCCTCTTGCCACTCTCGAGGGCAAGCCCTGCTTGTGTGGCAGCTGATGCGTCTGCACCAGATGGAGCGGTGGAGTTTTTAGCACCTTTCTGATCAATGCAGATCAGTGGTGTTTCAATCTTGATACCCCAAGTAGAGGCTTTTGTATTGCACTTCTCTGTTTAGGTTTTTGTCACAAAACGAATGCAATATCCCTACAGGTTTGAGAAAAAAACAATAGTTCCAGGGAACTATCCATTCAAAAGCGCAGACAACCCCGAGTGACTCTTGCCTGGGCTCCCTGACACACAGAACCTGTCTCCCTTCCCAGAAGACACACAAGCCCCATTCCTGTTACTTACGCATAAGAATTTTGGTTTGTCCTTACATAGGCAGTAATTGTCTTCATGTTTGAAAGCACTGACTGATCAAATAGACACATAAGTCAATTTAGTTAGGCATGGAAACATAAATTTGGTAATTTAAATGCAGTACCTCAAGTATACTGTTTTTTCTACACCTTAAATTAGTAACCAGCATTTTCAATTTTATGTATTTAAGTAACACTATCAAACTCACTGCTAACCCATTCACATACTGAACACCTTGTGTTTGCCTCCAAAGCGTATAGTCTCTGCTTGTCCCCCACTTAACTGCAGTGCAGATGTACAAGCACATGGCTCTTGGTGATATTTTTCCTGCTCTGAATTTAAGTTTATTGTTCTTAAATATGCTTGCTAGCAATGAATGAAGATGGACTAAATGCAGAAGTCTATAGTGTTATTTTGGAAATAAATGAGTAATACAAAGCAGTCACAGTTTCTGTGTCCACAGAAGACCAGGTCCCAATGTACACAACGTACAGCACCTTCTCCCCTTAACTAGGGTCCTCATTATTTTTTTTTTTTTAATGACAGACTTGTGGCTACGTATCTCCCCAGAGAATTATTTGTTTTGGTTAAAGATGCAAACAAGATGCAAAATACAGAGGCAACTCTTTGAGGGGATGTGCCCTGCCCAACCTGCTGCACTGTCTCCTTTTTTGTGCTGTGCCTGCTGGTGCGCAGCGCTAAACGAGGGCGGCAAGCTGCACCTGGCTACCCGAGCCACAAATGCAGAAGTTACAAATCAGAAAAACAGATGCCCAACACTAAAAATTAGTCTCAATTCAGGTTTCTGAGGCTAAGCCTGTAACAGCAAAGGCCACAGGAATCACTAACATTGGCTATTATCTTCACAAAAGATTAACACTAAATTAGTTCTTTACTCCAGGCTTTTATTAGTCAAACTTTTGATGTCAAGTGTTATGATAATAACTTAACTTTACCTGCAGCTCAATGTTTTTTTTTGGTTTTGTTTTTGTTTTTGTTTTTTTTGGGGGGGGGGGAATTGCTTATGAGCTCAAGACAGTGCAAGTTTTTTTGTAAGAAATTACTTTCATATTGCATTTATTATCAACCTCTCCATTTCCTCTGTGCTGTGAAACAAAACGTTTCCAACATGCAACTTCCCCATTTTTCCCCAGTTCAAGCATTTTATCATCATCTTTTCATATGGGAAAATTTTAAGAAAAGCTTTTCTTGAGTACTGACAGATCTCTAGAAGCAATTTGCAAAGAGGACTATAGGAAAGCCTTGGAAAAGTTTCTAGTGTCCTGAACAATGTTAGGGATTTCAAATGTCTTAAAAAAAAAAAAAAATGGGGAATAGCACCTCCTAGTTGGTCTGGTAGGCAATTATGTCAGGCTTCAAAGAGAAGCCTACATGCGTATACATCCAAAAGCAAAGCTGTATCAAGTGAGATGACGTCAGACAGAGCAAAAATCTGCTGGTTTTGAAGTTCTGAAGCCCAAGAGATCAACCATGCCGAACCCTTTTTTCTGTCATTTAACGACAGCTGGCATTTCCTGCATATGTACGGTTCTTCGTGCATTGTACCTAATGATACAGAGAAGGCAAAAAAAGATCTGTTGTCTGTAATTTCAAGCTCCATCATTTGTTTCATTTCATGAATTTGCAAGAAAAACAATATGCTTAAATGAAAAGGCAACAGCTGCAAAGGTTTTGAAAGAAAATAAACCAAACATGAAGCCTAAATCTAGGTGGCTCGCTAGCTGGGATTTTATTTTATGGCCAGAAGAGGGCACTGAAAAACTAGCAAAAGATGCTGGATTAATTCTTTTTTTCCCCTTTTACTACTTCATGCTAACAGTCTGTTAGTTCACGTGTAGGTTCAAAGAGATGGACAGGCCTCCTCAGAACCCATTTCTAAAAAGTCACTAGGTTATTAGTTACTATTACGTGTATGTAATACTACATTAGGTAATTTTTCCTGTGTGGCAAAATGCTTTGCCATCTGAACATACCATTTCATTTTTTAATATTTTTTTTTTAAGGAAACCCCTCTGCAAGGGCCAATCTATTACACAAGCAAGAAAATTACCAGTATTTTGTCTTAAAGTAAAATTGGTAGAAACATTATAAAAGATGGAAAATTATACAACCCCTAAGGTTTATTCTGTAACCACAACAGGATAAGAAAGTAAACCTTAAAAAAATCTGTTTATTCTTAAAGGGATGCACTGCCAAACAGCCTACTACTACCAAGGGAAGTTTCTTGCATAGAGCATTCCCACCCACAAATAGTGATAAAAATAAATCTCTGAATTTCAGGACTGTTCAAATCCTTACATATTTGCATATTTTCATATTATCCTCTGCATAGATGCTGTTTATGATTCAAAATTACACTGAAAAGGAAAGTTAATGCTTCCTCACCATACCAAAGTTAGTCTCATTTACAGGTGTGACACCTCCACAGAACGTACCTAGAAAGTATGTGGTACTTTTTACCTTATCTTTATCCATGCCAGGTTCTCTGTATACTGTCCATTTCTGTGCATCATCACTGTACAAAATTCTGTAGGCTGAGACATAATAGTAGAACCCTGCTAAGGTCGATCCAGTAGTTATAATAGCTGTGAAAATTAAGGTGCCTAATTAGACAAAATACTGGTACCAGTTTGTAAAAATTAATTGATCAGCTTTTGAATCCACAGTTATACAGCTGGAACCTCCACTGGCACAGTTACATTTCAAAAAGGTTATCCAAGGGGCCAGGGTCTGAAACTTCAGTGACAGAAACGGTAATAATTTTACTTTTATATTTTAATTCTCACGATACCTCGCTAAGCACTTTTCCCCTACTTCTTGATGGAAACGGCCTGTTCATTTGCCCACGGCCCACTCCTGCCTCCAGCTGCCGGGACAGCACCACTCTTCCCTGCTTTTGTCCTGCAAAAGGAGCACTGAAAGAACTGCATCTTCCTACAGCTGACACCAGCGCTGCAGAACCACTCACACAGGAATGCTGTTTTGTAAAAGCTTATTAGCACAGAAATTAGAGGAGTAATGTAAAATCCAAACAGTCCCCAGGGAGGTAATAACAAAAGGCTGCTGGCAACCTGAGTTGCTTAATGACAGGAAGCCAAGCTGCCGATGGCAGGGTGTGCAGCTGAGCTCACAGAGACCAACCATGCATTCAAGAAAGACAAATCTAAACTGACTGAAGGAGGACATTTCACTATAGTCTTAAAGCCCAGGAATCTATGAAGCACTCCGTCTACCTAAAGACACTTTATTTTTTAAGTCAGATTGCAAACACACCCATTAACAACAATGAATCAATCACCTCTGAACAACTAAATCAACATAGAAAACAGAGTAACATCAGCACAGAAGATACAATAGCTGCACTGCCACTAGTTAAGGCTACCCCTGAGGTTAAACCCAAAACGCAAACGCCTCGGTGCTTCGCCATGGGCCACACTGTGACCGACAGGAACAGGTAAGTGTGAGCTCGCTCGCCCAGCTCCCAGAATGTGAAGCAAACCATCCAGAGTGGACTGGGAAACAGCACCTCCAACCAGCTGTCTCGCCAAATAAACACAGCTACTAAAATCATGACGGATGGTCCACCTCTGGGAAGGAGCAGAGCCTGACCTGGCCCCGGCTGCATCAGTCTGCACTGCTGAGGGAAAGCACAACAGACTGCGGAGGGGCCCCCCACCCCCAACACCTGGCCCAGGCCCCATGTCAGGTAATGAGGTGAAGGGGAGGCTGCCAGCTGGTTTCCTCCGTCTGCTGCTTATCCCACATTGCACTGCAACTGCTCCTATCTCCGCTGTTGGATCACTGTGGCCATGACGGGCAGCCGGGAAAACCTAGAAACATAAGCCAGTGCACTTGCACCAAAGGTACCAGCGGACTGAGCTGACTGGATACGGATTTGTACCTCCAAGGAGACAATCAGCAAGAAACGAGAAGCATCAAGGATCCAATAAAACCACAGCAAACATTTCAACAAATAGTGACGGAAGAGGCGTTCTCTACTATGCAACTCCACCTGTTCAACTCCAGGCTCCTCGGTATATTAGCTAGGACCTGGGACCAGACTTACTGTAACGGTAATTCAGCGTCACTTGGACTTTGTCTAAGACCAAGCACTGGAAAAAAGGAAGTCAGTAACCAAACTTTTTGAATGCTGCTTAAAAGCCACATCAGATTCACTTACCTGTTATTCTCTTTTCTTTATTCAAGTCAATCTGCAACCACTGATGTTCATCGCTGATGAAAGCAGCCCAAGGAGGACCAACCCTTTTTAGTCTGGCATTTTCAGGTTTCCACATGTCCACTTGTCCTGTTGGGTCAGACCTCTCAAGAATAGATGATGCCGTGATCTGGGAATCAGGGATTACCCCGGATTCCATCCCCAGTGTTCCATAGCAACCTGAACAAGAGAAAAGGTGAGGAATCAAAATGAAAATTCAAGTTACACAATCACTTTACCTGCTTGGAGTCTAAGACTTTACATGCAAATATTAAACTGCCATCTAAATTTATTCCATAAAAACACTACCAACAAAACACACCACCTTCTGCTTTCTAACAGTGATTCCAGAACAACAGTGATGCTGGAACTAAACTTGTGATCCTGAGTATCTCAGGATTTATGCCTGTTCAAGAGTAAGGTGGATATTCTCTCAAATTACCACCCAGACAGAGCACTAGATGAGAAGCTTTGGAGGAGCTGTCATGGTTTAAGAGTACTTGATCATATGTTCCTTTTTTTATGTCTTCCTGGGTTTTAAACCCACCCCAGGATCACAATGTTAATTTGGACAATACACCAAAGCACATAGGAAGCCACGGCATAATCCTGCCCTTGAACTCAAACACATCCTAGAAACTAAGTCATAATTTTTGTCACCATTCTTACTAAAAGTTATTGCCATGTCACATTCTTCTGATGGCTAAAACACACGCCCTGAATTCCTGGCTAAAGTGCCTGGTGGCTAGTTGATACCCATTTGCTCTTCGCTGAGATCTGGTTCTGCAGTGCCAGCAGGTACTCCGCAGGCCCATCGCAGAGAGCAACCCTTGCCTTCAGCCAGCCAGCCCGAAGCAGGCAGCCCGGCCTCCGTCTCGCGGGGGCTCGCCCGGCCCTGCAGGCCCCTCCGCAGCGCGCTCGCTCCGGCCCCTCCACAGGAGCTGCGGGCGGCAGAGCCCACACCCCACGGGATGCCAGACGAGGCTTTGCCGACGCTCTGTGCAACGGCAGTAACAAGCAGCGGTTCACTGTCCCCACCGGCCGCACTTAACCTGCTGCAGCACAGGGTCACTAACCACTTCACTGACTGAATCCCTCGCCTCACCCGTCCTTGCCATCCAACACGCTAACGGTTTGCAGCAGAAATGCCTCAGTCTCTACATACCCCCTCATACATGCTCGGTGATCCTTCAACTAATTTTTGTTACCCAAGTCTCAAAGTCAGCCAGGTCTTCCTGTACAAACAGTTCCACCTCCCTCTGCACTAACCATACCTCTAGCATTAGTAACACTCTCCTCCATTTTGTAACAGGTCATGAAACCAACTGTTAGGGCAGAGCTACGCTGGTACCTTCACCACGGTGTGATAAACCTCATCTGAGCATACTATGGAGGTCCTCTTTGTCCTTCAGCTAACCCCCTAGGCCACCCAACTACACACATTTTAATCTAGACTTGCATCTTGGCTCTAGCTTATTCAATTTCTCAAATGTGTCACTGAAATCAATATCTAGACCTGGATCCAGATCCAGCCTAGATCAGCATTTTCTCCCATCCCTTCGTATTGCCAGGCTATTTAATAACTTTCATATACACTGTCAGATCACATTTTGAAAGACAAAAAAACTGCAACAAAAGCTGCCTCCATCACTGTGTTTAATATTCTTCATGCATAAGGTCACCAGACATGCAATTCCTTCTTCCAGCTCTTGCAGAGGTCTGTGAGAGAAATTATTTGAGCATGATGTGAATTACATTTTCTATTTTTTGCTTGTTTGTATACACTGCCATCTCCAAACACCCCTGCCCACTGGATTCCTGAATTTATATTCCCATCCAGCATCAGTTTTATTTATATATTAGGAAAAGTGTTTGCTTACTTTTGAGAAGTATGTGTATGATTTCCCCTTTTTTAAAAAAAACACTTTATTCTTACAGAAAACAGACACAATGCTTTTGTTGTTGGTTGGGGGTTTTTTTACGTTATTAAAGGAGTTAAAAAGAGGCTAAACAAAGGCCACCATCTTCACAATACTTCCAACATCCATTTAAAGGATGGCATTCAAAGTGACTTACAGAAAAGTGACTTCCCTTTAGAGAAATACAGCTCATTTATTTGAAAAACAAGTAACTGATAGAAAGTAAAACTGTGCAATGCAGAACGGTTTACAAAGGGGCAACACTTGCTCTATCAACCAACAACCAGGTACACATTTACAAAACAAACGATGGCAGCCAAGCAGGAACACAACGTACACACCGAG
This sequence comes from Microhierax caerulescens, assembly GCA_035590215.1. Taxonomy (NCBI): domain Eukaryota; kingdom Metazoa; phylum Chordata; class Aves; order Falconiformes; family Falconidae; genus Microhierax; species Microhierax caerulescens. The sequence continues at coordinate 121,195,644 of JAVJGJ010000014.1, forward strand.
CGCGGCCCACGAGATGCTCTTCCAGAGCCTTAGAGAGAGGTAATTTACCACACTGCATTGTGCTGCAAGAATATGGCAGAAAAAAAGTAAAAGGGGGTAGAGAAAGTTGAGGCATCATTTGGGGATTTCTGCTAGCTCTCTTAGGGAGCCACAAGGGAAGTGTATGGAGTAAACCTGGAAAAAGCCTAGAATGCACAGTTGTCACAAATAAAGAACAACTCTCAGGTGCCCGGCTCTGCATTAGCAGTGTGTTTGAAGTACACGAGTCAGGCCACTTTAAACCAGATTGTAACAGAGGAACATAACCTGAAACAGTCTCTTTCTGCAGATAAGCAAGGCTTACTTTGTACATCACTATCTATAAACAGTGATAATAATCATCAAAACGAGACAGTAAAACAATTCAAATACACATTACTGAGGAATGCAGTAAGTCTCGCTAACTAGAACAAAAAATGAGAAATAAAATACCTGCGCACTCATTTCTACGCACAAGATTTGTAAGAAAGTATCAAGACGTAATACATGTAATAATGCTTACCGCTTGTCTTAAATGTGAAGAGACTTGTAGATAATGGTCCCCTGCACAGAACAAAAGATGACGGTTTTTGTGGTAGTCAGTGAAGAAAACTGAAACAAACGATCTTCAATTTCTTTTTCTTGTCTGCTTGCCACTGAAACCTATGCAGATAAAAGCCTGAACAAGCACTTCCCTGTTGACGTAACACTCCCTGCCATCAAGCTGCAGTGTCTTCAGCACAGACACTTTTTCAACTGACATCTAGTCCAGAGATACTGAGTTACAGGCTTTCAAACAAGCATCCACCCAGAAAAATTGAAGACTTCATTAAAATGCTTCCCTTTTAAATTAAGCCAATCCTAATAACAAGACACAGACTCCTCTGACTGCTCTCATTCCTGGGACTTCTAAAATAAAATCAGAGTCTTTTCCCTGCAACTAAAAAGTTGCCATTAAATTATTACTTTTCCACAAAGCACTATGAATTTATGGTCATACCATACACTTTGCTAGATAAAACCTCCTCGCAGAATTTGGAAAATTAATCTTTATAGTCTAGAGGTTAAAAATACCTGGTAAAACAATCACACCATGGCAAAAGAGTATTTTGAGAACTTTACAGAAGAGAACCTATCCACGGAACAGCTTCACTAGCTGAAATTAATCCTGGAATAAGACACTACCAAGATCTAGGGTGCTGAAGAAAAAAAGAGAACATGGGAAGTACACTTACACTTTTGAGGTGACATTGTTAGCCAGGGAGCCTTCATAGTACGGAATGCCCTTGCTGATTACAACATTGATTTGGCCACCCAGCGTATCTGACACGACGCCTGCATGAACACCAGCCATACAAAGTGATGATGACTTGAAGAGGGGGGGAAGAAAAATGTAACACTACATTGTAAATAAATTAAATACTACACCATACATTGTAAATTCTACAGTGTCCAGTTACCGTCTTTGTTATTCTTATATGAAGATACTGTTCTTATTTAACTGTTATCTCCGTTATTTAGAAACCATTCATCTTTGATTTATTATGGAATTTATAAAAACAGAAAAAGAAGGTCCTACATTTCACTGTGTCCTCATCCAGATATACTTGGAATGTAACTCTTGTAATTAAATAAGATCAAACAAATTACAAAGGTGAATCAGTTTGAAAAAGCCAGCCAGCCTACAGTAAATCTATTACGGTAGACAACAGAGTTGAATACATTAATACATAGGAAACCTTTTAATAGAAAGCACACTGAAAGTTTGTTTTTTCATTTTCCCACAATTAAGGAGTGATGCACTGCAGATTTCGTAGCTTTTAGCTGACGGGTTATATATTTTATTTTAATTCGTGGTTAAACATGGTTTAGCCACCCAGCACTCTGATCCATATAAGCCCACAGCAATTAATTCTAAAGAAGCTGATTACCTAGGTTATACAGAATCAATGGAGATCAGTTATGCAAGAAGTTTTTGCAGGACATCCTGTTCTTTCCTTCTCTCGCCAAACGAGCGTTAGCGCAGCTCCACTGAGCGTCACCGGCGCTGCCACCCCCCTGGCTGGCAGGCCAGCTGTGCCACAGAGAGCAGGGCTGGCTCGCCGCTGCGCCCTTCCCTTCGCGCGCAGCACAGAGGGAGCAAAGCAAGACACCTCTGTCTCCTGGACAAAAGCTAGCCCAGATCTTCCTCAGCTGGGAACCAAACCCTTCCAGGCCTAACCGAGAAACATCCTAGTGCTCAGGAGCCGAGAAATGGTCCAGTTCCAAAAAAAGCTTAGCAGCGGCAGCTTTGCACCATGGCTTCTGGGAGATCACTGGCTGCAGACAGTGCAACAGGCACAGAGAGCTATTCACAGGCGTTCCTGCTATGTGCAGCACTGGGAGATGCACAGGCACGTTGCGTTCTGCAGCCCCTTGCTCATAACGAGATGAGGATCAACCTGAATTTAAGAAGATCGAGTGGGCCCGAGCTGTCTGTGAAGGACCACCTGGGTTATCTCCCAACATACCTCCCAGAAACCATATTTAGCTTCTTATTACTAGTGTGGTATCCCAATGCAGACTTGCTCAAGTCAATAAACAACAGATGATGCTTGCAGACTTTTATTTACTGTTAACACTTGCTCCCCCAAACAAAGTCCACTGCTAGCTGTCGCTACTAAACGCACTTGCTGCACTGCTCTGCCAGCCAGCCCACTGGGTGCTACAACTCTTTAAGAAGGAGTCAGCAGGTCCTTTCCAGAGAAGGAAGGCTTCATAGATGATTTTTTTTTAATTTCTCACGTTGTTTTAAAAACAGAACAACTTTCTCCATTGTGGCTTCTTTAGAAAGAATTGCATGGTGCATCAGGCCATGATGCCTCTGTATCTCAAGCTCGCTGGCAAAAATACCTGCTGATCAGACTTCTCCAAAAATAACTCTCCACAGTATACTGACACATAAAAACTTTAACCCTATTCCCCAGCTCTCAAGCATCCCCAGAGCTTTCTAAATAAATGTAATTATGTCTTGCTCATGCACACAGCTCCCCCTTCCTTTCCTACTTTCCCCTGAAAGGAAGAGCATGGGGTTCTCTCCCCTCCCTGCTCACCAGATGTCAGCAATGAGAGGTCCAAGTCAGCAGCAAGGACTTGGTCACATAGAAAAGAGTCAAGACTTAGGGTATTTTTAAAAGCAGCAAGCAGCTGCTGATCATTTGAAAGAGATGCAGGAGAAATCTCTACCTGTAATTTGGTCTGCAGTGCTGGACAATTTGATTTCTTTCCACACAGCTCGACTTCTGGGAAATTATCTGCCTTTTTATTCAGAGCAATGAAGTACACAAAAAGAAAGCCATAGGACATTATTTCCTAATGTTTCTTTTTTCCTCTACAAAAACCAGTTTTTCCAGATCTTGGCAAAAAAATTCCCAACAAGCAGGACTCCTAAGATGCTACAAATATGTCTGATATAGAAACAACTTCATCTTGTTACTAGCTACAAAAACTATCTCGCAGCCATTTCAATGAGAACTCACTGTGGACCTGATCATACAACACAGTTATGCTGTAGTGACATTTATGCATATGGGTAATTATTTAAGCAGGTAGCCTAGGATTTACAGATATTTGAGAAAAGATAATCAGAGAGGCACACTTTAGGTTTGTATTTAGTATTAAAATCTTTGCTTACTAACATTTTAAAATTGTCTTTCGTCTGTCCTAGACCTAATGGCCTATTAAGAGTATTTTAAGATCACAGAATCAGAGAATGGTTTGGGCTGGAAGGGACCTTAAACATCACCGAGCCCCAGCCCCCTGCCACGGGCAGAGACCCCTTCCCCCAGCCCAGGCTGCTCCCAGCCACGTCCAGCCTGGCCTTG